>JARHVA010002301.1:5000-605000 GCA_037957365.1 Torreya grandis | reverse complement strand
CTTATGCCTCCTCAAGGGTGGTTTCTTCACGTTGCATTAGCAAAGGTGTCTTCTCTGAGTCTAGGGTGACCTTCTCTTCTTCTACACCAACTTATTTTTTTGATGTCTCCTTTGGAATCTCTATCTCCTCTTCTAAGTCATTATCCTTAGGCATTAATGTTTCATGTTCTAAATGAACATTTTGTGTTGTTGGCTTCAAGCCTTCAAGTTAACTAACTGATGGGGTTTCCTTAGATTGTACTGGGGCAATCCTTTACCACTTTCTATGCTCTGGTTGGGTGCTAATACTGGCATCGTGCCCTTGATGTTTTTGCTTCTTCTTTAACATGGGTGGAGGTAGGATTCTCTTTCTCACATTCCATGCTCTTTGATGATTTCTTCCTAGATTTCAACATGTAAAACAAAGAATGAATTGAATTTCCAACCAAAATTTGTTGGACCTTGATGTCAGTTTTATCTAGCTCTATATTTTCCCTATATGCCTTCTTCTCAGGGTATATGTATAAGTGGAAGAGGGTGAGTCTTTGCATCAATCTTCTCAGCAGCAATGTTCACTGGTTGCACGTCATATATTATATAGACTGTATTCATGAAGTATTATGCAATTAAAGTGTATCTTAAATTCATCCAACCAGACAACTTTATGGAGGGAGCCATCCAAATGTGCACTAAAGAAAAGTGTTGCTTAACTGCGAACTTTGCTTAGTCCCCAACCTGTTTAGGTAAGTCCTTTGGAATGTATCACTCATTCCCAAAGGCTTCCTTCATCCCATCATACCATCCCCTCAATTTGATCTTGTGAGATGGAATTATTGATCCAGGGCAAGCAAATGCTTTGAACCACTCCACAAGAGACTTGTTTTCAAGTGGGCACACCCATTTCAATTCTCCAGTTGTGTATTTAGGTACACCAATCTCATCAAACACCAGTAACAAAAGAAAAGCGCCCCATGCACACTTTTGGTTCTGTAAGTGGTGGGCTTTCTCCATTTTCGTGATAATCTTATCAGTGAAGTAATGCACCCAATTATACTTTACTCCCATGATAACTTGTTGAGAAAAATAAAGATGGGCCATATCCACCTCTTTCCACCTATCAATGCCTTCGACCTTGGTCATGATGATGTGTGTAACCACTCTGAGGGTCGGATCTTAGATACTTGTGATATGCATACTATGGCCTTGTTTTTTATACTCAAGTGCCACTGCAATCTTTTTGATCTCTTCTTGGTCCTCCAAGTCATAATCAAGGTCTGTGCTTGAGCACTGCAACCCTATGACTTTGCTTAGTTGCTCTGGTGTTAATCCACATCCGATGCCTAGCAAAGTAAAAATAGTCTTCATACACTCATGAAAGCAAAAACTTTACTACTTCAACTAGCTATGGAAGATTAAACAATTGCAAGAGTCATGCATCATTGAGAGCATTGAAAATACTCAAGTCATATACCAGCACATTCCTCATGTTTTGGCACTCTACCCAGCATCCGCCCTATAACTCCACTTCATTTCTAGGCTGGCAATGATTATAATCAAAAATGTTACAAGTGGGCACATTCGATACCCAATTCTATGTGTGCAACATTGTCTCTGGGTATTTCATTTTCTCGACCAACAATGGGGGTGGAGGGAATATGGCATCCTTCTTCACTTGGTGCACCATTCCTGATTTTGTGTCTTCTTTGTCTTTCTATGAAAACCCTTTTGCACATGCACCAAGCTTGTAGAATAAAATTTTTACTCTACGTTGCATTCGAATTTCAGGTCGAGCGCTGCAATTTTGGTTCTGAAAATACCTTGGTTGTAGCGAAAGAATTGGAGCAAAGTGCGGGTTCATTCTCCGTCAAGTGTCGAGATGCAGTGGAGGCTGCCAAGTGGCATCATCTGAGCACGGGCCTTTCTTTCTCTTCGGATTCTTTGTTTCAATTTTGTGTAAAGTGTCACCTTTCAAAGCGTGAAGTCGACCAACTAGCGTCTTCTGAGGCCATTTTGTAACTTTCCAGAGAACCACAGAATGAGCCACGTATCTAGTAGTAGTTAAGCGAAATGCACCACATGTCAGCGTCTGAATCTCATAAAGGCACCCATGTTTCATTCTACCCTTTGGCAAAGACTTTCAATAGACCAAGTAGTATAGAGAGCAGAAAGTGCCAGGTGGCAGTTGCGAAGACCCTGAACTACCCTTTTGAAGAAGCAGCGGAAGTCACCACTTGTCGACTGCTGAGAGACTTTGTTTTAATACCTAGGTCTAGTGTTCTCCTTCAATGCATAAAGGCATCATTTCATTTTGCTTAAATGTTGAAGCGCAGTGGAGACTGCGAAGTGTCACTCTCTGAGTCCCTCTCTACTCCATCCCTAGCGAAAGTGGAAGGCGCCACGCACCCCTAGACGAAGAAGCGGAAGATGCCACGTATCTTCTCAGAAGCAGTGGAGGCTACCATTTGCCAATTTTTGAGAGACCATCTTTGAGTTTCATTACTGAATAAAGGTTATGGTGGGCCTCGTATGTTACTTCAAAGTCTGCGAAAGCTGCCAAGTGTCGCCATCCATAAGAGTCTGATATGAGTTCCGAATAAAAACTACAGCACAGCCAAAGAAAAGGAGAGAGCCACGTGTCTTTGATGGATCCAGCAGAAAGTGCCAGGTGTCATTTTCCAATGCCTAGAGGATTTTCAAAAAATTGACTGTGTCCTCTCCCATTTCAAACATAACAGAGTGTTTCGTGTATCGGTTGCCGCAAAGCGAAATGGAGGGAAAATCGGCTGGAGTTAATTCGAGTAGATGGAACAGTTCATCTGAGAGATTTTTGGAGGCCCACATAGCATTGAAGGCACCGTCTGTTTGTCCCCTGTGAGTGAAGGATGGAGAAGAATAGCAGGAAAGGGGATGATGAAAGGAGTGATCTAAGGCTATAAAAGAGGAGGAATTGTAAAAGGAAAGAGGGGAATTTTCTATAATATTAGACTGGCTAAAATTCTTGACCAACAACATCATTTGCTCTTGTCTCAATTTTTTTGAATTGTAAAGTTGATATAACCGTGCATGTTTTTGTGCCCTTTATATGGCTAAATGAATTAAGAAAATTTGAGCTCCATGCCTTGGTTGGTGTTGTCTATGTCATTGGCAAGGTAGTTTATGTTATAGATTTTCTATAGTTGTGATCTAGAATGTCATTTGCTTTTGTCTCCTTTTCTTTAATCAGAAAGTTTACATAATTGTACGTGACTTCTGCGCCTCTTATGTGATTGGAAGACTCTGTTAGGAAGATTGAACACTATGCCTTTGTTGACAATCTTTGTGTCCCAACTAAAGACTTCCCTGTTATGAGCCTCTATTTCTGTTATTTTGACCTTTTACATTGATCATGCACTTGTCTCCTCTTAAATGTAACTGAATCCTATAATAGTCACTCTGTGCTCAGGTTAGGATTAGGATTACACTCAAGCACATTGCCATAGTTAGGTTTTAATTCCTACATTTTGCGTTTATGTTTAGTCTCCTGTCCCTTTTCCCCAACACCTATAAAATAGAAGAGACCAGCTTCTTTAAAATCTATGGGTTGTTTCAAGCCGCATTGTCCCACAGCTTGAAACTTCCCATTGTTGATTGGTTAAGATCTAGCGCAATTTTACTTCATCAACAGTTTCTGACACGCCCGATGGGACCCGATCTTTTAAAGAGTTGAAGAATTTTGGTGTGTTCTTCAGCCAATTAGCCTTTGGAGGTTTTCATCAACAATTTTTGGCACGGCTGGTGGGACCCGACCTTAAAATCTCTTTCAAGACCGCATGAACCAGAGAACTACGAGGAGTCAGAGCTGTGGACCAGTCACCAGATCACAATTTGCTGCAAATCCAAGTATTTTGTTGCCACCTCTGATAGTTAGTCCAAGAAGAAGAGCTAACCAGTTTTTGCCAGTACCAAATATGGGAGCCAACGTCCCCCAAAAAAATTATGCAAACTAGAACACTGGTAGCCCCTTAATCCTCCCAACACCACCGCTTGTTTGAGACCCTATTCCAGTAAATGCTCTAAAGGCTCTACCCAAATTTAGTGGGCAAGACTCAAAAACACCCATGGAACATCTTCAAGATGTATCAGATGTCTGCACCATACATGGTATTACGGAGCAAAATGTGGCCCCTAAAGTTGTTAGCAGCCTCATTCAAAGGGAAGGCCTTAGAATGGTATCGGTCTTTAACCCCAAATACCATTTTCACATGGGACCAGCTCAGAGATCAGTTCTTTGAAAGATTTTCAGAGAAAGGTGACAAGTCTTCTTTATTACAGCAGTTGATCACCATTCAAAAGGGACCATAAGAGGACATGACTGACTTCAACACCAGATTCTATAAAACTTGGGACAAAATCCCTGTTGCAGCTAAACCACCACCTGGTATGGCCATAGTATTCTATCTCAAAGCTTTAAATTCAGATATATCTGTTATGATTCAGTCACTAGGAGGGCACACTTTGCCAGCAGCTTATGACCTTGCGGTCAGAGCTGAGAACCATTTAATTGATGTTGAAAAGTTACCTCCAAGGCCTCCCATGCCTATGTTCCTAGAAATCTCCTTTCCTTTACCTCAAGAGGTTCCTAAAGCTGTAAGCCCCCTTGTGTCTATGTATGCTTACCCTTCACCATCTGCGAAGCAACCGGTCCCTGCTCAATCATCCGAGATGGATGATATCAAAAGTATGCTAAGGCATTCTCCAATGAGCTGATTAATATGAAGAGGCAACATAACACTTTCCCTAAGCCCCCTTATCAAGGCTATCAAGGAAATAGGTTTTCATACCAACCAAACCAATATCAAGGCCCTCCAAGGTAGACCAACAATCAAACAACAAATCAGTGAGTTGTTCCCACACCCTCACAGATCATTCATCCCAACTCAAACAGGGAGATGGTTCCAAGTCAAAATAATTATGTGGATGATACTAATGCTTGGTGTTTCCCTTGCAACGATGCTCACACTCCCAAAGATTGTCCTAGAGGAAATCTATAACAAAGAGTGGTTGAATAGAGAAGAATGGATGGTCAGTTTGCCAGTACCAATAACAATCAAGTCTACCAGTCTCTCGACATGCAGAATTCAGTGCTAGTGGCCTAGATGCAAGGAATGTCCTTACAGCAAGAGGAAAAAATATCCCCTGAACATGCTTTTTTCTCATGGGTTGAGGATGAAGAGGCACTTTTCCTAAATGAAGCATCCACCTCCCAGAGGCCAGTAGTGCAATCTGATTATTACACTAGATCAAAGAGGATGGTGGAGCAGCCTAAGATTGCAAGTGGTCAGGTCAAGAATAATCCTCCATCTCAAGGGTAAAGAAACGTTGTTGTTAGACAAGAAGTGCCGCAACCAGTACAAGATCAAGGGATCCCTATCCAGATTCAAGAAAGGACGAGGTATCCTTATTACCAAAAAACTCAGTCTTTGGGACCAATCAATGTAGTGGACCAATTAAAGAGAACTCCAGCGCAAGTCTCTATATGGGATATCTTGGCTATTCCTAAGCAAAAGGCATTACTGCAAAAGGCTCTGCAAGGGCAAACAGTGCTTGAAGGCGTTGTTACCAAGGGAGGACCTGCTAGAAAGGAAAAGCTCAAAGATCCAGTTCTTCCAAAGACAACAACCTTCATGAACAATGCAGCACAAGTAAGTAAATCCAAGCCAGAGCCTTTCTATTTGACTCTGATAGTTGGGAAGAAACTCTTGCATAATGCATTGATAAATTTAGGAGCTAGCACAACTGTGATGCCCAAGCAAATAGTTGATGCCTTGAAAATAAATTATGAACCCCTTGCAAAAGGAGTTATGCAGCTAGATGGCAAAATAGTGCAAACCATAGGGAGAATAAAACAACTCCCCTTGCAGTTATTCACATTCCCCAACGTAATTGTCAACAAGGATATAGTTGTCATAGATATACCTCCCATCTTTGGTTTATGTTTATCTCGAGACTTTACAGCGAAAATAGGAGGATATATGTCTCTTGACTGGTCTCACCTCATTCTGAGACCCAGGTATGGTTCAAAAATGAAAATTCTATCTGAACCACTGTCCAAAGACCACATCACCAACAAACCAACAACAAGATTAGAAGCAGATCATGCCATGATGAATAAAGAAGAAAGAAATTTTGTCAAAGAACTAGGAGACTGGACTGAGCATGATCAAGAAGAAGAAAACAGCCAGTTGTTGGCTATGATGCATAGCGACTCGTATGGGAACTATGACTCTACTGGTTTGGGCACGTATGTCATTTTTTATGAGGATCAGGTGATCCCAAATGTTATAAGAGAAGAGGCACCTATTGCTCAAGATTCGGAGGTCTGGACTTTGAATTTTGATGGGCCCAAAAGTAAACATGGTGCTGGAGCAGGAATTTGTCTTACTGCTCCAAATGGTGATAAGATTTTAAGGGCTATCCGATTCCAATTTGCTTGCACTAATAATGATGCAAAATATGAATTTTTAGTACATGGGCTCTTGTTAGCCCAGAAAAAGGGAATAAAGAACCTAAAAGTAAAAAGAGATTCAGAACTAGTAGTGAAGCAAATACGGGCAAAAGCGGCAGCCAAGAATATGAGAATGAGGTCCTACATGCATAGGATTTGGGATTTGATAGAAGATTTAGATGCCTTCAATGTTGAAATCATTCCTAGAAGTCAAAACACTAAGGCTGATAGGATGGCTCAAATTGGCTCATAGTTTAACCCAGCAACTGGCCTATTGGTTAACAATGAGTCAGTAAAAGTTATAGTGAGGCCAACCATCCCAAACAATGATGAAAATTAGCAAGTGTTTGAAAATGATGCTCAAGTAGTCTCTTTCTTGCAGCAATCAGATGACTTTGTAGATCAGTTGTAAACTAAAATTGAAGAGTCATATGGTGATCAAGTTATTCAATTAAGGACTAATAAGCTCCCCAAAGGATTGATCACATTAGAAAATTTGTTTGACCTAGAGGATGTAAGCCTGGGAAAGAAAAGGTTCCAGATAGATGAGGCAGACTATTCTGAGGTAAAGGTGAGCGACGAGAAGCTAAAAGTTGGGAATTCTACAACTCAATAAGAAAAGGAAAAATTAATTGAGTTATGCCAAAAGTATGACAGGGTCATAGCTTGGAGCTATCACGACCTTCATGAATACAACAGAGACATTATCCAGCATACAATAGAGTTGACTGAAGGATCCAAACCCATCAGGCAGAAACAGAGGCCAGTAAATCCAAGGATTGAGCCTCTAATGGTAGATGAGTTGCAGAAGCTTTTAGATTCAAAAATAATATTTTCAATCAAACACTCAACCTGGGTATCAAATTTGGTCCCAGTTAGAAAAAAGAATGGGGACGTGAGACTGTGTGTAGATTTCAGAGATTTAAATAGAGCATCTCTGAAAGACCACTATCCCTTGCCCTCTATGGAACAAATTCTGCAAACTGTGGCTGGGTCAGAGAGGTTTTCTTTACTTGATGGTTTCTCTGGGTATAATCAAATTTGGCTAGCTGAAGAAGACCAGTACAAAATTGCTTTCACTACCAAATGGGGTACGTTTGCCTACACAAAGATGCCATTCGGCTTATCGAATGCAAGAGCCACCTTTCAATGGGTGATGGACATAGCCTTTGGTGAACTTATCAACAAGGTCATCCTAGTCTATCTGGATGACCTCGCTATTTTCTCAAAAAATGTTGATGATCATTTTGATCATTTGGAATCTGTCTTCAGGAAATGTCAGGATTTTGAAATATCATTGAATCCCAAAAAATATATTTTTGTTGTACCTCAGGGTAAATTGTTGGGGCACATAGTATCCAAAGAAGGAATTTCTATAGATCTCGAGAGGATCACAGCTATAATAGACCTACCCCTTCCAGCAAATAAAAACGCAGTCCAGTCCTTTTTGGGAAAGATCAATTTTGTCAGTAAATTCATATCTAATTTTGCAGGCTTGGTTAGGCCAATGACACTCTTGCTAAAAAGGGATCTAGTCTTCAAGTGGACTACAGAAGGAAGGCAAGCTTTTGAGGGGGTCAAGAAGGCTATCTCAGCAACCCCAGTGCTCAAGAACCCAAATTTTTCCATGCCCTTCGTAATGTATGTCTATGGAGGGAAGTCAAGTATTGTTGTTGTCTTGACTCAAAAGAGCGACGAGCTAGAGGGGGAACACCCAATAGCCTTTTTCTCAAGGACCCTCAAGGATTATGAGACCAGATACAATTTTGTGGAAAGACAAGCCTATGCCATGGTGAAAGCCCTCAAGAAGTTCAGGCATCTGATATCAGGGAACAAAACCTTGATACTTGTGGCTCACCCAAGTGTTAGGGTATACATCATGGAGGGGGAGATTATCAAGAAAAGAGCCAATTGGATCACTAAGATCCTTGAATATAATGTGGAGGTCAAACCCACTAAGCTAGTCAGAGGCAGGGGCTGTGCCAATACATGACCCAAGAGCCGAAAAAGGTGTTACCTAAGGAAGCAGATTCAAAAGGAGAGCCAGGGATAGTGTTAAAATTACAAGAGGTTGATCAAGAGTCTTGGGTCACGAGCAGGATTCAATTTATGAAAAAAGGGGATTTATTCGAGAGAACTCCCTCAAAACAAGAGGAGATATTATAGGATATACGGAGTTCATTTTGTTTTAATCGAGCAAGTCTTTTTCAGAAGGAATTCTGATGGAAAATTATTAAGATGTGTGGAACACGCTGAAGCTAAAAGGATACTACACGAAATGCATCATGGAACGTCAAGAGGGCATTTTTCTGCAAAGACCACAGCCATAAAGATAAGTGAGGCGGGATATTTTTGGCCTACTTTATTTGCAGATTGTTATCAGTTGGTTAGAAAATGTCAATCCTGCCAGTATTATATGGGGATGAGAAGGAACGCAGCCATGCCTCTGAGTCCTATAGTTGTGGATGAACTTTTTTCTCAATGGGGTCTTGACTTCATTGGAATGATAAATCCAGTGTCTAGCATGGGCCACAAATGGATATTAATTGCCACGAACTATTTCACCAGATGGACTAAGGTAGTCCCACTTAAAGAAGCAATGGAGAATGTGATCTTAGATTTTTTAGGGGGTATTACTACTCACTTTGGGGCTCCTCGTACCATCATATTAGATAATGCTAAAGGATTCTTGGGATCTAAAGTATCTGACTTTACCTTAAGACATGGAATATATCTGAAAACTTTATCTAACTATTACCCTCAAAGTAATGGTTTGCCAGAGTAAACCAACAAGAACCTGATAAGACTCATCAAGAGAGTAAGAGGGGATCATCACAAAGAGTGGCACAAAGTGTCAGGAATTTAGAACCACAAACAGCTCTGATACCACTTTATAGGACCTAGGAAGCACAATTGATTACCATGTACAAGCAACTAAATATGGAATTCGACCAAAAGTAACAAGTAAATAGAATTCAAAAATAACACAAAATATGAGAGACAATACCCAATTGTATTAATACTCTTCCAAATAAAATTACAATGAAGAGATGCCACACTCTTTCACACCTTACAGGCTTCCCACACCAAGTGTACAGTAATTCACCTTCAAGAGTTCACTCTCTCAATTACGGTCTCAACACATAACTCAAACACAAAGTTGGTGTTCACCTCCAATCAGTCAGTATCACTACTGCCAGTACCACCAGTCAGTATCACTACTGCCAGTACAAAAGTACTCCATGTACTCCACGACTGAGTACACACCGTACTCCAAGTACACAATGTACTCTAAGTAGATCTCACCTGATCTTGTTATCTATTGTGTTGTTGACCTCCCTGATCTTGTACACCTGCAAATCAACCTGGTTTTGCACACCTGCAAATCTAGATCTCGCACACACATACACCTGCAGATCAACCGACCTTATTTATCACATGTAGATCTCTCTACACCCTGAAGAACCCTTGTCTTTGCCTCACCAAGTCCTTATGATTCTCTAAACCAGTACCCCGGTGGATCTTCTACCAGATCTTGCTATCTCGTAGATCTCTCTGATCATGCACACTCGGCACCCCTATGGAACTAGGAGGAGCTACCCTTGCTCTCTTCACACTAAAGGAGCTAACCAAGCTCTCTCAAACTAACACACTTTACAATACAGCCCATGAGTCTTATATAGATCCCATGCAAATAATAATTAGAAATCTAATTACAATAATTAGATTCATAGCTCAAGACTAAAATTAGTCTTTACATGCAAACAACCCGTTCAACTAATTAACTATTCGTCAACAACTAGTTCTGAAATGCACAGAAGACCGACGTCGGTCCTTGTCTATCTGGAGGTGACCGACGTCGATCAATCCATGATCGATGTCGGTAGCCCTGTGCTCTGGATATGACCGACATCGATTGCGTTGTCAACGTCAGTTTTTATGTACCTTAGCAACCTCCTCCATGTCTGCCAACAGTGAAGCTTTTAGCTCTACAACTTAACAATCTCTCACTTGGAGATAAACCATTGCACTGTACATGTACCTGTACATCATCTAATCTATTTCTTGGCTTGTATTCCTCTTCAAGATCAATCTTCAAGATCAACCACCACACACTTATGGTGCACTTCATGTCATCCAAGTAACATGTCACATCCGCATCTACAAACCCATGTAGAAAAGAACTTGACCTTGCATAGCATGTATCCCTGTTGCTGGTCCCTCTTAAATACCTGAGAATCCACTGAACTGCCCTCCAGTGCTTCTTTCTTAGATTGGCTCCAAACTTGTTGACAGCTCCCACTACTATGGTAATATCAGGGAGTACACATGTACTCAACCTCATCATGTGATTGGGGACCATGTTTTATGAATTGTCCATCCATAGGTGTGCGTGTCATTCTGCATCATGCACTATCATCACACAATCATCCTGTGACAACATCAACTTGTGATCTTTCCTGTCTCTAGGATTACTCATGCCAAAGAATTTTGTTGCTCTTAAATTCTTCATGACATATCACTGAACTAACTTTACCCTTAGCTCAGCAAATCCCTGTATGTATGCACTTGCAACAAGCACATCATCCTCATACAGTAACAAAATAATGTAGCGACCATTATCTAATTTGGTAAAGAAACTACAATGATTACAATGATATTGACTAAAGCCATGCTTTGTCATACACCTGTCAAACCTGTACCACTGTCCTACAGCTTGCTCAAGACCATATGACCTGGCCTTTCATCTCATGTGTCCATTCTCTTTATTCTTTAACCAAGAAATTCATTCATCTTTTAGTGCTTTCATACCAACTGGCAACCCTACTAAATCTCTCGTTTGGTTATGCATCTTAGGAATCAAATTCCTCATTCATGCCATGCTCCCACTGTTTCTTGGATCCTTCCTGCTCTGCAGTGAGCAACAAGTATAAAGAAGAGGAATAATGAATTTGAAATTTACTTACCCTTTTAGTCCTCCATATGGGCGTTTGAGACTCTTTAATAGCTTGTTGTCCGCTCAAAATATGTTCCAGTGACCGACCTTGGTCACCACACAGTCTACATCATACCGACGTCAGTTCCATGCGACTGACCTGACTATCGACGCTAGTTTCTTGACCGACATTGGTGTCTACCTATCACCGACATCGGTCTTACTCTGGCTGACACCACCAGCTCTGGTCTGCACATGACCGACATTGGCACCTGTCTGTTCGACACCGATTCCTCCTGACTAACGCTGATATCTGTGTTCTCCTATGAGTGATGACTTTTTACCTACGAGCTCTCTTTAGATCAAAACCCTGTCCAAACTGCCCTGCTCAGAGTTACTCAACCTTCTCCACTGATCTCTGTTCGTCATCTCCTCCATGAACACTAAGGCTTTCCAGTTCTTAAGTCTGTCAAAGACATCTGACTTCTACTTAATAACATGCATCTCCTTTTCGCTCATATGACCAAGCCTATAAAGCTACGTCTTCGCAACAGAAAAAGAATCAGTAATAAAAGTAGATAGATAAAAGATATCTACTTTCTTACTACCTGCTAATTCAAGTGCATCCGTTGTGAGAGTTTCTGTGCATCTCTCATCACCCAACTTTCTTGAAGAAATTAGCCTCATCTTCAAGACTGGGACCTGCATGACCTCCTTCAACACCCATGTGTTGGTCGTCTACAATTTCAATCGCACTTCCCCTTTGCCAAAACTTTGACAAGGCACACCAGCCCCTAAATAAATCTTTCCAAAGTCTCCAAAGACTTTAACATGAAAAAATACTCTATTTCAGGCTGCATGAAAAGAGGCAATAGAATCTATAAAACAAGATTCTATTTTATCCAAAGAACATACCAGAGCATCATGTGCAACAACACCTGCAATATCTGCTTCTTCAGTTCTTTCATGCTGATCTTCTACCAACCAATAATATTTTTTTACCTACTTTTTCTTTCTATAACTCTGTAATTGATCATTCTTGCTTTTCAATTCCTCCATTCTTAGTGTACTTTCTTTTGCCATTGCTATACTCCCACTCAATCAGAAATCTTTGAGAGTGACTTGTAATCAAACACGAACCTGCTCCCTGCAACTTTAACTCTGATACCACTTGGTCAGGAATCTAGAACCACAAACAGCTCTGATACCACTTTGTAGGACCTAAGAAGCACAATTGATTACCATGTACAAGTAACTAAATGCAGAATTCAACTAGAAGTAACAAGTAACTAGAATTCAAAAATAACACAGAATATGAGAAACAATATCCAATTGTATTAATACTCTTCCAAAAAGAAATTACAATGAAGAGATGCCACACTCTTCCACACCTTACAGAGTTCCCACACCAAGTGTACAGTAATTCACCTTCAAGAGTTCACTCTCTCAATTACGGTCCCAACACACAACTCAAACACAGAGTTGGTGTTCACCTCCAACTAGTCAGTATCACTACTGCCAGTACCACCAGTCAGTATCACTACTATCAGTACACAAGTACTCCACGTACTCCATGATCGAGTACACACCGTACTTCAAGTACACAACGTACTCCAAGTAGATCTCCCCTGATCTTGCTACCTATTGTATTGCTGACCTCCCTGATCTTGCACACCTGCAAATCAACCTAGTTTTTCACACTTGCAAACCTAAATCTTGCACACACATACACCTGCAGATCAACCGACCTTACTTACCACATGTAGATCTCTCTACACCCTAAAGAACCCTTGTCCCTACCTCACCAAGTCCTTATAATTCTCTAAACCTATACCCTAATGGATCTTCTATCAGATCTTGCTATCCCACAGATCTCTCTAATCATACACACTCGACATCCCTGTAGAACTAGGAGGAGCTACCTTTGCTCTCTTCACACTGAAGGAGCTAACCAAGCTCTCTCAAACGAGCACACTTTACAATACAGCCCATGAGTCTATTATATAGATCTCATGCAAACAATAATTAGACATCCAATCACAATAATTAGATCCACAGCTCAAGACTAAAATTAGTCTTTACATGCAAACAACCCGTTCAACTAACTATTCGTCAACAACCAGTTTTGAAACGCATAGGCGACCGACGTCAGTCCCTGTCTGTCTGGAGGTGACCGACATCGGTCGATCCATGACCGATGTCAATAGCCTTGTGCTCTGGATATGACCGACGTCGATTGCGATGTCGATGTCAATTTTTGTGCACCTTAGCAACCTCCTCCATGTCTGCATACAATGAAGCTTTTAGCTCCACAACCTAACACAAAGTGCTTAATCTAGCATTATGGACTGATAGGATCACGCCCAAGCAGGTGATCAAAACGTCTCCATATGAATTGGTGTATGAGAAGTCTATTGTGATTCTCCTAAGTTTAAAAATCCCTGCTCTCCAGCTGATCAAACAGATTAAAATAAAAAAAATGGCCCCATGCAGGTCAGACTAGCAGAACTTTTGAAAGTTCAAGAAAAGAGGGACATGGCCCATGATTCATTGATCAAGCACCAGGGAATGGTTAAGAATTATTTTGATAAAAGGACTTCAAATCTTAATTTTGAAGTAGGCTTGATTATCTTGAAATGGGAGGCACAGGCCGCTAAGCCAAGTCAGCATACCAAATTTGAAGCACTGTGGACTGGCCCATATAGAATTCGTGCGTGCAAGCAAGAGAATTCTTTCGAGCTAGAGTCGATGGAAGGAGAGCCTGAAGAGATTCTTGTAAATGAAATCTATTTGAAACATTTCAATTGACTTGGGTCTCTCATGTATTATAGTTAAATAGTTTCCCTTCTTCACATGGTTTTTTCGTTGTTTTCATGTTTTGCTTTTGAATAAGTGTTTTAAACATGTGTCGACGGCTCTTTTAAAACTGTAATTTTCATGATTTTGATCTAGCGAGAGGTGGAGTGTTTTTTTTGAGCAAGCTCAAAAGTCTTGAGGGTCGCCAGTAACTGTAGAGTAAAATTTTTACTCTATGTTGCATTCGAATTTTGGGTCAAGCACTGCAATTTTGGTTCCAACAATACCTTGGTCGTAGCGAAAGAATTGGAGCAGGGCGCGAGTTCATTCTTCGTCAAGTGTCGAGATGCAGCGGAGGCTGCCAAGTGACATCGTCTGAGCATGGGCCTTTCTTTCTCTTCTGATTCTTTGTTTCAATTTTGCGTTAAGTGTTGAGTTCGCGCGAAAGCCGCCGCGTGTCGCCTTCCGAAGCGTGAAGCCGACCAACTAGCATTTTTTGAGGCCCTTTTGTAACTTTCCCAGAGAACCGTAGAACGAGCCATGTATCTAGTAGCAGTTAAGCATAACACACCACATGTCAGCGTCTGAATCTCATAAAGGCACCCGTGTTTCATTCTATCCTTTGGCAAAGACTTTCAACGGACCAAGCAGTATAGAGAGCGAAAAGCGCCAGGTGGCAGTTGCGAAGACCCTGAACTACCGTTTGGAAGAAGTAGTAGAAATCACCACTTGTCGACTGCCGAGAGACTTTGTTTTAACACCTAGGTCTAGTGCTCTCCTTCAACGCATAAAGGCGTCATTTCATTTTGCTTAAATGTTGAAGCGTAGCAGATGCTGCCAAGTGTCACTCTCCGAGTCCCTCTCTACTCCATCCCCAGCGAAAGTGGAAGGCGCCACGCACCCCTAGACGAAGAAGTAAAAGATGCCACATATCTTCCCAGAAGCAGTAGAGGATGCCATGTGCCAATTTCCAAGATACCATCTTTGAGTTTCATTGTTGAATAAAGGTTATGGTGGGCCATGTATGTTATTTCAAAGTCTGCAAAAGCTACCAAGTGTCGCCATCCGTAAGAGTCTGATATGAGTCTCGAATAAAAACTACATCACAGCCAAAGAAAAGGAGAGAGCCACGTGTCTTCGATGGATCCGACGGAAAGCGCCAGGTGTCATTTTCTAATGCCTAGAGGATTTTTGAAAAATCGACTAAGTGTCCTTTCCCATTTCAAACATAATAGAGTGTTCCGTGTATCAGTTACCGCAAAGTGAAATAAAGGGAAAATTGTCTGGAGTTAATTTGAGTAGATGGAACAGTTCATCTAGTAGATTTTTGGAGCCCCCCACAGCATTGAAGGTGCCGTTTGTTTGTCCCCTGTGAGCGAAGGACGGAGAAGATTATGCGGGAAAGGGGATGATGAAAGGAGTGATCTGAGGCTATAAAAGAGGAGGAATTGTAAAAGGAAAGAGGGGGAATTTTCTATAATATTAGACTGGCTAAAATTTTTTACCAGCAACATCATTTGCTCTTGTCTCAATTTTCTTGAATTCTAAAGTTGATATAACCGTGCATGTTTATGTGCCCTTTATATGGCTGAATGAATTAAGAAAATTTGAGCTCCATGCCTTGGTTGGTGTTGTTTGTGTCATTGGCAAGGTAGTTTATGTTATAGATTTTTTGTAGTTGTGATCTAGAATGTCATTTGCTTTTGTCTCGTTTTCTTGAATCAAAAGGTTTACATAGTTGTACGTGACTTTTGCGCCTCTTATGTGATTGGAAGACTCTGTTAGGAAGATTGAACACTATGCCTTTGTTGACATTCTCTGTGTCCCAGCTAAAGACTTCAATGTTGTGAGCATCTGTTTCTATTATTTCGACCTTTTACATTGATCATGCACTTGTCTACTCTTAAATGTAACTGAATCCTATAATAGTCACTCTGTGCTCAGGTTAGGATTAGGATTACACTCAGGCGCATCACCATAGTCAGGTTTTAATTCCTACATTTTGCATTTTTGTTTAGTCTCCTGTCCCTTTTCCCCAACACCTATAAAATAGAAGAGACCAGCTTCTTTAAAACCTGGAGGTTGTTTTAAGCCGCATTGTCCCACAGCTTGAAACTTCCCATTGTTGATTGGTTAAGATCTAGCACAATTTTTCGCCATCAACAAAGCTCTTTAAGTACCTCCTCCCTAATCAACATATGTTGACCACCCATACTCTCCAACTCATCTCCATCTTGTATCATAGGTAAAGGTTCACTACATTGGGCCTTCTTCTTCAGCTGCATCACCCTTCGAAGGTTGAGGCACGATCGTTCAATCCTCCTAAGAGAATATGTGGTTGTTTTTTCATCTCACTCAGATCTCCTAATTCAATGCCCTCTAATGGCAAATGTCGACCTCCACAACTTGTAAATCTGTAAACATGGACATCCTTACACACTTCTTAGTACTCTACCTAATTATCACAACTGCTTCACTCTGCAATGCTTAAAAAAATACGATCAAATAGTTAATTTCCACTCATCCAGAAGCTCAAAAATCATGCTTTTAAAATTTCAACAATGCTCCTTTGGCTCTATAAGTTTGTGAATGTGACAATAGTAAAAAGTGAAATGACCTACGTTTAACCTTTTATAGACTCGAGGGAGTAGCTTGCATTTACTACCCCACTACCTCCATCACTTCACATAATAAATGCTAGTAATAGTATTGCTATGATGCATACTTGGCACACTTGCCATTACCACTACTTATATAAAATACATGCCATGTCCTACACTTTTCCCGAAGTGCATGACATTTGTAAAGAATTTTAAAATTTTCCATTCCAAAGGCGGGAATCTTACTTCTTTACCTTGACTTAGCTTAGTAGTTACGTGCCACATCCTACGTACACCTTTTTCCTTATACTTATACTTAAACACCCTTACTTTTGTGCACATTCCCATTGGCTATTTCCTTAGCACTCCATAGATTTTACCTATACCCTTACCCCACACTAAAATTTGTTTTTGGTCCTCCACAATATTACAAAGAAATACAAAAATAAAGTGTTGACCCTAAAACTATTCAAGGGTATCAACCAGTGCCACGCTTTATTTAAAACAATCAAAATCCTAGACTAACCTAGTGGCATATGCCTTATTATTACAAAGAGGAAAGAGTATTCATAATAGTAGGGCCTCAATCGACTATCATTGAAATGGCCAAGAAGGAATAGGCCATCTAGTTGTTTTAATATGCATGCACCGGTGGGATGGATACTATGAACAATGAAGGGGCCATCCGAGTGTACATGAAGCTTTCTTGAGAGGCGCGCGAACTTGGAGTCATATACTAAAACTTGCATGCCTAGATCAAAAGTTTTGTTCTTCAAATGGCGATTGTCTCAAGCCTTCTTTTTGCATTTCTCCACTCCTTAACTCTAATGTGTGATCAATTGGGCCTCATCCAGTTATAATAAAACATCTATGCACACTTTAAGGACTCTTCATCATCTAGTTGACCAATGTGCACAATACAAAGAGAAAGGACAAGGAATTCAACTGGAAGAACTACTTTGGTACCAAATACAAGATTGAATGGTGTGTTCTTGATTAACCATTTATAAGTGGTTCGATATGCCCATAACACCACAAACACATGATTGTCCTAGTCAATGTGTCTAATATTACATAGCTTGGTCAATGTATTACCTAATATCTTGTTGAATGCCTCAACTATGCCATTGACCTAAAGATGATATGGTGTAGTTTTATGGTGCACAATCATGAATTCCACCAAGAGGATACAGATGGATTTGTTAAGAAAATGGGTTCCTCGATCACTAGTCAGACTTAACAGACATCTGAACTGTGTAATGATATTCTCCCAGATGAACCTTGTAGTAGTGGCAGTGGTACAATCCATAGTTATCATAACTTTAGTCTAGCGAGTAAGATAGTCAGTAGCAGTGATAACATAGCACGCACTAATACACCTCCCTACTGATTTGATGGGGCCAACAAAGTCAATAACCCACTTTTCAAAGGGTTCTTATGACAAGATAGGATGAAGGGGCATAACATCCCTTTTGTTTGACCTTCCCACATGTTGTAAAATGTCACACTGGTGCACGTAATTTTTAGCATCTTTAAACAAGGTAGGCCACCATAAACTATCCAAAAAGGCCTTCTGTGTTGTAGCTTCATCAGCATAGTGTCCTCTGGAGACACCCTCATGAACTTGTCGAAGAACCTCAATGCACTCATTTTACATGACATGGCAGTGTAACACTTCATCCTACCTAAACTTATAAAGGTCACCCCCTATAAGCTGGAATGGAGCAACACGATAGCTAGCTTCTTCTTTTCTTAAGTGTTAAGGTGAGCTGGTGTTAAACCTATAGTCAGAAAGGTGGTGATATCTTCCAACTCCTCAGGCACGCACATGACTTGGACCAGCTACATGTCACGCAAGTTATCTTTAATGGCATGTGTCAGTTCACCAGATTCAATGTGTGATAGATGATCTAGACCACAGTTGGCCTTACAAGGTTTCACCATCATTGAGAACTAGAACTCCTAGAATAGCACAATCCACCAACAAATGCACCCATACAATACTTACTTAGTAGGTACTTTAGTGCCTCATGGTTCATGAAGAAGATGAATAGAGTAGCCAGTAAGTACTGATAGAAATTTTGGAGGGCGTAAATCATAGACAATGATCATGCTCTATAGTCATGTAGTTCTGTACAGCTGGAATAAGCTTTCTACTTTTAAAATAGATAGGGTGGTCAAGGTTGCCCTCACTAGGTTGAGCAGGGATAACACCTAATACCATACCGAAAGCATCGACATGGATGTGAAAAGGCTTCATCCAGTCTGTAAACTGAAGTATAGGGGTAGTAATAAGCTTATCCTTGAGTGCAACAAATGCTTATTGATGAGTATTGGTCCAAACAAACTGGCCTTTTTGTTTCAGCAATTCCTCCAATGGTGTAGAAATCTTAGCATAATTGTGAATGAATTTATAATATCTAGTGTATCTTAGGAAAGCACGTACCTCTTGTTGGATGGTCAGTGTTGGAAGGCATAACAACAATCTTGGCTGGATCCACCAAGATTCCATCACAGCGTATGACATGACCAAGTAAAATGCCAAAATGGGTAACAAACACACATTTCTTCAAATATAGGGAAATCTAAAGGTTCTGGTAGTGCTTAAGCATTAGTCAGAGATTAGAATAGTGTTCCCACACTAAGATGTAAATAGTTCAGTCATCAAGGTAGACTTGAAGGAACTTATGAATAAAGTCCTTGAAAGCCTCGACTGCGATCTAGGAGAACACAACAAGAACATTTTTCAACCCAAATGGCATTATATTGTAATCAAATGATCCCCACTCAATTACAAATGTGGTCTTCAAAATTTCCTCTTCCACGATCTAAACTTGATGGTATCTAGAGAATCCATTCATAAAAGTATAGATTTCACACCCAAAAACTCCCTCGAGTATCTCTTTAGTGAAGGACGTCAAAAATGGGTCAGTTACGCAAGCAACATTGAGTACCCAATAATCCACATAGACCCGAATGTGTTTGTCCTTATTGATACTTATAACCATGGGGCTCACCCACTCAAACTCATCTTTAGGAGTAATGACTCCCATGCACAGCATGCCATCGATTTCTTCTTTGACTTGAGCATGCAAGTTGGGATTCATACGATAGGGCCTCTCCCTGATAGGTCAATCACCCTTTACCAACTTCAATAGCATCTTTCCTAAATAATAATGTAATCAAACTAGTTCAAACACCTTAGAGATCTCTGTATCAGATCAGTAGTCTCCCATAATAGCCATCTTGGGCACTTCCTTCGTCCCAATATTTTGTTGAATAGTCTAGAGTGGTTCCAAGTATGGGTATTGTTAGTCATGGATGGTGTCGTGGACATTATGTGCATCATACTCTATGTGTAAATCCAAATGATCAGTAGATGGGTCAATCGGATCAGAACTGGCTCCTTCATCAACCTGGTACACAAATTTTTGCTTACCTTTGCCGATTTATTTTCTCAATGCGTGGTCTAGTGTAGGTCTAGGCAATGGAGATGATGTCTCCTCATCAAGTTCTTAAATAGTCAAACATTCTTCCTACATGTCGTGTATGCAACTGATTTGATCTTTAACCAGGGTCAGGTCACATACTATACCCTTACGCATGACTTGCAATGTGAGGCATAAATCCATCCTTGGAGACAAATAAGATAGCATTGCAATCATATTACTCTTAATAAAATGCCCACAATTTCTTTCCAGATGGTACTCTTCATGGACATACCACACTCTAGCCCAAGTGCGTAGAGTGCCATAAAATGCATGAACCTAGAGGTAATCTGGGAAAAATGTTTCATCCACCTTCCAAATAGTCTCGCAGGCTTCAAGATGAGGTTTAGGAGCTCTGATGCCACTATAACTTACGATACCACAAATGCAGTTATCATGGTGAAAGTGATGGTGTAGAGTAGAATGAACTCGGTCTCAAGTAACTTTGAACAATGAGTTCACCACCATAGAGCAACTATGTCATCAAAGATATGAATAATTGATCATACCCAATCAACATTGGAATCATGGAAGGCTTCCAACTACTACACAAACTTGCGAACTTTCATGTGACCATGGAATCTCAGAGCTTTGTCTAACATTGTTGGTGGCACAACCATAATTTACCCATGAAGGAGATGAATAAATTTATGGCATTTATGGTACTTCCATAGAGTATAGTCTCAACTACCTATAGCACCATAGATCATTCCAATAAGGTCATATTCACCATGGGCCCAATAGTTGCAGGCATTATTATTGGTGTCATATATAGATTGTGCATCTGCCCAATTTAAGATGCCATGTAGGGTGGGATTAAGGCATTTAGTGCCCTAAGATGTGACATTTTAGATGTGGTTAATGTCCTCTTCAGCATTGATCAGATCAACATATAGAGGTCCTTGAGCATGGTCTAAGGGGATGACAATGTGTTGCTCATCATTCTCAAAGTTGACGCAGTGCTTCTTGAAAGTTAAATCAACATTATTCACGTAACACCACGAGCGACCCAACAAAGTGGGAAGTCATCAACTTCGGCCAACTCTATGACTTCAAAGTCAGCTTTGAAAGTGACACTGAGGATATCCACAGTGGCATTTTAAGTACTCCAATAGGAAAAGCATGAGTCTTGTTGGCCATAATGAACACATGGGGTGAAGGCTGCAAAGTCAAGCTGACCATCTTCCTCCATGCATCCTTGGTAAGGGCATTTACTTCAACACCAGTATTAACTGAGATATCTTGGATAACCCATGCATCTATAGTGGCAGTAACCAATATCTCTTTATCCCCCTCTGAGATAGGCTAGATGTGAGTCTCTTTTCGTTGTGCATGGTTTAACTGGAAATCCTTGGTAGGCCTAGGCATATGATGCCTTAGCCAATTTTGCAATAGAGGTACTATATCCTTGTCAAGGAGTCGCTTACATAGCTCATGAAATTCATTGTGCACCATAGCGTGAAGGTTTGTAGCTTTCTACATATCGACACATGTAGCAGTATCTTGATCCTTAAGGAATTAGATCTCTCCTTGCATTTATCGTATTGGATTCATGGTGACATGGAGCACATCCTTCTATTGTTGAGCATCTAGATAATGAGTAGCACAAGGATCCTCTTTTTGAACCTTCTCAATGGACGGGTTGGACATAGATTGGAACTGACCACCACTTCATGTTATAATATTGAATTTGGGACCAGTCAGAGTAGCAGGGTGTGATCTCCATTGTGGCTTTTTCAATACGTATCATTTCAGCACCCTTTTCATTTCTTTCCTTCGTGATGGTAGTATACAAGTCAGCGCACTCCTCTAAACAGTGTTCATTTTTATAAAAGGCACATGTAGGATACATCAAGCAATCATGTTGGTAGTGATCTAGGGAACCACACTTATAATAGGTTCTTGGTGGAAAATGTCCACCTCCACATCATCAACCTCAACCACGACCATGATAGCCTCCTCCATTGTCTTGGTTATTAGCAACATATGTATGACACATACCACACACGTGCCTCATGAATTTCACTAATGAGACGACAATCATTGGTATCATGAGTGTATGCATCGCATATCTTGCAATAGGTAGATACCTTTGATTGAGTGGTGCATTGTAGTAGAGGGCAATCCCTTATGTTTTGCTCTTCCTAGTAAATTTCACAAGATTGCTTTAGCATAGCTCAAATACTCTTGTGAGGGTAGTTATTCCAATTGTGGCCTTTAGATTCACAGTCTACACACCACAAGCCACTGCGAGTGTCATGAGCATTATGTGTAGTGAGCTTTTCCAATTGAGATGCCATAATAACAATCTGAGCCTCCATGAAGAGACTAATCCTTGTGTCGATGCTTCCAACAACTTCGGCACGAAGGGTAACTTCCAAGGTCTCATGCGGGTTGGTGAAAGTTTTGTGACAAGGTTCATTTGAAGTGGATCCATAAACCTCCTATGAACCAATGGGTGTGTTGAGCGACATTTATCTCAAAAGAGAGCTGAGAGATAAGCATCTTGAAATGCACATCATATTCACATGCTCTCAATGAGTTCTTGCTTGATGTCCTTCAGGACAATTATGTTATGTTGTTCAAACTTCAGGATATCAAATTCCTAGAGGAATGTTGCCTTCAACTGGTCATAATTCACCATAACTTGTTGTGGATCGAACTTCTAGTACCACTTATGTGCATGGTCTAGAAGAGTGGTGGCAAATTGTGTTGCCTTACGTTAAGAAGAGGTGATGTCGCGTGCTCACTAAATAAGTTCACACTTGTTAACATGTTCTATGACATTCTCCACACCTCGATAATCTAGAAAGTGGAGTGTCATCTCATAGTACACAGTGGGTGGTTGAGGAGCTTGCAATGGGGTCTGTTGAGAAAAACTTCATGTCCCTCCTGGACCTTGTGGGGGAGGTCCATCACTGCCTCATGCGCCTCCTCCAGTTCCTTTGGCCGAGCCACCACCGGTACCACCTCTCGCGCCTCCTACAACCGATACATTGGGCACTAAGGTAGGCTAATTAACTATAGTCGAGTTGGTACTTTTCCAATTGGCTATGCTTGGGCCACAAGGCATTCCAAATTGGGCCATAGAATTATCTCATAAAGGAAAAGAAATGGCCAATAAACTCCTATCTAAAACTTGGTCTATAAATGTATCTCTCACAGGTCCGATTTTCAATTCTACATTATCTGTATCCCAGTTGAATACAAAGATGTCGTCTAACTCAAGAGCATGAGCATGTGTTGTGGGTGGGGAACTGGGCCCATCCAAATTGGGTTCTTCAGTCACCACTACTTGACTTGCTTCTCCCATGCATACTTGTGCTAGTGTTGAGTGTGGTCTTGTGGTTGGGGAGTCCTCGTTATGCTCTTCCACTTCCCTGCAGACCCTTACAGCGCTTCCTAAGTCCTCTCGTCCTTTCCCTGGATCACTTCCACTCATAACCCTTTGTCGAGCTTGGTCATATTTGCGCTTTTACAATTATGACTGACTAGTTACCATACTGAACCAACAATTTTACTTCAAAAGTGCCCCTCCATTTCCCCACCAACTGCATTGCTCATGTAAGAGAGAGTTTAGCCATCCATGGAGAAACTCTCAAGTCCAGAATCGACAAAGAGCTTCTTAACCTCCAGCAAAAAGTGTATGATATATCTACCATGCGGTTCTCAAAAGAAGTGAATTTGGGCTTCCTATGGACAAGAATATGTCGAAACTGCATACTCAAGACATAATTTTTCAAAGTTTTGAGCCACCAAACATCAAAAACACGCATCCAAGGTACTCTCAACTGTGCTAAAGCCAACTGATGCTCTAGTGACCAAGTTGTCTTTCGTCCATCGTTCCTTGACCGGTCTTGTGCATATGCTGCAATCCAAGCATAAAGGTGAATAGGCACTTCTACAAAGAACGTCTCATATAGTGAATCATACATATTATGTTCTACCCATACATATGTGGAGATTCTTGGTTCGAGAAATGGTACTTCAAAGTTATCCTCTATGCTAGTAACCCATCGCTCAATATTCTCAAGAAATAGTTGTGCGAGCATCTTCCACCATCGTGCAGGCAAGAATTATGGGTCCCAACAACGAAACCAAATTGTTGGAATTATTTTTATTTACACGAGCATAACTTTCCCTAGGCGCACGCCTAAGTGGTTAAGAGTCCAACGTGCTAGTGTTGGTATTTCATGCAAAAACAAGTTTTCGTGCGCTCACCCAAATCACGCAGCAAGGGACCAATTCTAGTTAGTTTTGTCGTGTGAGGGTGTGTTTGTCCAACTACTTAGATAGGGGTGCTTGAACACATACACAATACTAAGCTCATTCTACATTCCATATCTAACTTAGCACACATTCATTACTCAATGATCAAAAAGAAAAAGATGGCATAAACGATAACTAGCAACCTTAACTACATAGTTAGCTGAAAAATGGCATAAATGATAACTAACAAAATTAATTCATAGTTAGTTGAACAATAGTATTAAGTCAACACAAACTTCATTCAACACATTCATAAGTGATCTCTAAAGAATACACAGTTCTAGAGTTACAATGTAACTAACTCGTATATACTCTATCAGTAACATCCAACTGAACAACAGTGTTACAAATTACATCATAGGGGTATTTATACTTGGTTTTCTCTGACCAAATAGTTAAAAAAGTAAATACACTCAAGGTGACTCACCAATGATCATTAATACATTTGAGTCGTAGTAGCCATTTACATTAAGTTCCTAATGACTCAGGGCTTTTTGCGCCTATATTATCTCTTCAGTGTTAGATCCTTATCATCGAGCGCCTATCTTCCCATGGGCCAATGTTGGATTCGTGCTTGACTTATTCTCTTTCACCCCTACGAATCACTCCATAACCATTCTCCACTTTCGGTGCACTTCCCAAATCTTCCACTAAGTTTTGAGTCCTTCGTTCTCAAGTTCTCCATTTAACATGCAAATTTATTCTATGAGACTTGATCCGTCTGCGCCATGTTCTTCCGCACCATGCCTCTTCACGCTAGTTATTCCCAAAAATTACTTATCCAAAATTGGGGCTCAACACTACACCTGAGCCAAACGGAGAGATTGAAGCATTGACGGTTCATCTAAAGTTAAGTGTTTCTATCTCTACACTCTTTCATTTACTTAGTAGTTAGATGTTTTTTATTACTTTGTAGATGTATGTGTGTATCCTTGCTTAGGCTCTTCCTTATACCAAATGAGGTGGTATAGATATAGGATTGCCTATGCTTGCCATCTATCACCTTAGATTACATAGACCTCCATTTCATTGACCATTGCACCTGACCTTCTTCACAATCACTTACCCATCATTTACTTTACTTCTACCCATTTATATTCATTTATTCTAGTTGCATCTTTACAATCATAGTAACAATCATTTATCTTTGTTCAAGTCTAGTGACAGCTATATACCTATGTCATAGGCTTAGGCTTTGAAACCTTTCTTCTTGAAATTTGAGTTGTAGATTACCATCTGCTAACCCTGATCTACGGATATCCTAGGTCCTTACCCATTCATCCAAGTATACACAAGCTCAGTTTGATTGACATTATTCAAGTCCTAGTCCATTGAAAGAAAGATGATAGGTGTAAGTCATCCTAGCTTGTGCATACAATTACCTTTTCACTAGCACCTTTATTGATCCAACCCAATGGTTATCGATGAGGGATGGGGGTGAGTCTTGAACTTTAGTGAATCTAGGTCTTCAAATGCATTAACCTTTATGTATTTGACTTAATATCTTCAAAAGGAGCAACTTCTCCTCCTCTTCTTCTAATGCCTCTTGATTACGAGTCTTCTTTTTCAATTGTATGGAAATTTTACCTCTTGCATAAGGACTAGTTTTTCTTGCCATTCTCTGATGTTTTTTCCTTGGGATTAGAATTATCTTCTCTTATTTGTTGCACTTCTCTCCATTTGGTCTCATTTCTCTTGGGATTTGGAAGGTTTTATCTTCCCTTTTCAATATGATTTGTTGTTTTCCCACTGAATGGTGTACATACAATATTCTCATCTAGATTAAAGTTGCACACTATTTCTTTGCCTTTTGTTTCTTGGCCACTATGACTTGCTTCTTTCTATCCCTTTTTGTTATTTGGATGTAAATGAGGATATGGAATTTCTAACATGACTCCTTGATACAACCATCTATATTAATATGTTTTAAATGATGTTTGGACTCTTTGCAAGCTTGCATAATATGGACCAACGACTATTTTCCCTTGAGGTAGCACTTTTTGAACCCTTAGTAGGAATTGCTAGCCCCACTTTTCTCTTTCCCTCTTTCAAATGAGTTCCCTTTCATATAGGCCTTGTCTACATTCTTCGGATCTAGCACCAATATTTGTCTTCTCTAATTAAAATGCAACCCTCCTAGGTATGTACACAATAAATCAACTTCTTGCATAAAAGTACCCATCATGGTGTGTAGTTTTTGGACCTTGGCCATGTATATCTTCTAAACTTTAGTTGTGTTCACCACACATAGTGCCACTTTGTTCTTAATTCACACTAGCAAACAAACAAGTATAATCATTGCCAAAAAGTTTCTTTAAATTTCTTACGAGTAGAGATAGATGGTTCTCCCTTTTTCTTAAGAGGCACTGCATGGTCCTCTGACTATATGAATGCATAGCCCAGCATTTTTATCATATCATATGTTATTTTCTTCTCATTCTCATGGTGATGTGCTTCATAGTATATTTCCAACTACTTCAAAGATTCATCCAATTTTTCAGCATCCACTTACCCTCCATATGACTTGATCTAATACTTGTTTTACATCTTAAAGAGTTAAGGCATCTTGCCAAATTCTTCTTTTGAATTTTCAAAACTTGGGTGAGGTTCTTTTCCAAGATTATTCTTCTCTTCACTGAGGTTCAACACTTATTACTTCATGGCCATCATGAGCTCTTAAACATTTACTTCTAATGAATAAAAAATTACTTCGTGTGCATCATGGTTGTTGGAGTCCATAGCTTGCAGCTGAGATTTCCACTTCTTATATTCAATTTCAAGCTGAACTTACTCCAACTTCCCTTTCCCTTGGCTTTTCCCCAATCTAGTTAATGAATGCAACCTTCCTTGACTCCACAACTCCAACAATGTGGCTTTGATTCTAAATGATTTGGGTTCTCTAAAACTCTACTCAAACAAACCTTAATATGATTTATTAGATTGCTATTCACCTCTTAACTCTACGCACATTTCAACCCTTGTATTAATGTTTTAAAATGAAAGAATGATATAATAGAATTCATTTGAACATGTAAAAGGACATGAAAATTGGAACAATGGGATAAATAAAGCATTGACATAGGGTGGACATCATACTTATCTAGTATAAAAGATTGGAAATATCACAACGTAGTAAATATGAATAATTGTATTGCTCAAATGGTTATAACATATACGTCGAGAATGGGACCCAATATGTGTAGGACTCAATAAGAACTCCCCAACGCTCTTATGTTGTATACTAACTCCCTCCCTGACTTCTGTTAGGAATTGATCCAAAGTAAAATTTAAGAATAATAAAAATACATTCAAAAGAATGGAAAGTAATATGTAAATATTGGAAATATACTCGAATGAAGTTGAAAGGTGAAAGGTCACACTAAACCTTTGGTTTCTCCCTTGGATCTGAAATGGTTGTAAATTAATGTATTATATACCATTGTACATAAATGAAAACCTAACTAGATTGTTGCATGTTGTTTAACTTTTGTGTGATTATGTATATTTTATCTTTCAGTTTCATCAATATCAAAGTGTGTTGTCAGAGCAAAGGTTGAGAAGATGACTAGGAAGAAAGCTTATTGTGGATAGTTGTATTATGTGGAAGAAAAAAATCGTAGCCATAGAAAGAGAAAAATCTAAGCAGGTGATTTTGAAAGGAGGAATCAAAGTGGCAGTTTTTATAGAAAGCTAAGACATGATCAATAAAACTGCAATTCTTCAATTCTTAACAAAATTTAGTGATTTAATTTGTTTTGGAAAGGTAACACACATAAGAACAAAATCAATGAATGTTTTAAGGAGATTGTTTTAAATAAAAAAACAATTTGACGCACAAAGAGAGATAAAGAAAAAATTAAGAACGATTTTGTAAGGAGGAATTAAAGAGCTGGTTTTTATAACAATCTAAGACATCACCACAAAAACTGCAGTATCTGTTTGAATTAAAAACACTATTTGACACACGCATAAGAGCGAGAGAGAGAGAGAGAGGGAGGGAGGAAGAGGGAGAGGGAGAGAGAGAGCATGTTTTGAACAAGGCGTTGCATACACTGAAGAATTATGTTTTTAAGATATCGTATCTGATTTAAAAATTTGTTGGTGTTACATTTGGAAAATTGTTGAACTGTGGAGCCCACTTGTGGCTTATAGGCATGAAGGAACAACAATTAAAAAGAAATGTTTCATCTCCAAATATATTTTTTTAGAATTCATTAAACTTCCAACATTTTTTTTTTTAAGTCTAGGTAAATATACAAAGTGTTTATATTAAAGTTTCCCAGATGATATCTTATGTTTCTACATACGGAGTTTGGCAACATATTTTTTGTTAATTTATTTCAAAACCAAAGGTCATGGATTGAAACCCCGCTACAATATTTTTTGTGTTCAAAGGGCAACTACCATTCAAAAACATATGTGAAGGCTTGTAGATGAATTGGTAGGTGATATTTTGATAAGTCATCCACTCTAAGCCATAGATCTTGATTCCAAGTCTCAAAAGTGTTTGCTAAAAAGCAGGAAACCAAGTACTTTTAGTTACATTTGTCAACATAACAATTTTATATTACAAATACCAACGAATACGTGATATTAATAACAAATAATAACTAAAAAACATAATATTTATGTTGACAAACATAATTTATGACAATTAACTGTAATATTCATACGTGAATTTGATCTTTGTAGAAAGTAGACTCAATTGGCTTTCCAACAAGTACAAATACCAAGGGGTTCAAGTTGTTAAACCAATTTTTTTTAATCCTCGAAAATCATGACAGTTTGCAAATTTTGCATTGGCAAGTGGTCTATATTGACTCAAACAAGTGTACCATTTTAAAATCGCATAACTTTCTCATACATTGGTCAAATTTGGCTTACGTCTCCTTGTTGCAATGGAACTAAGATTTTGAATACTTTCGCAAGATCATTGTTTGTGTACGTTGTTTCTAAAAAGCATGTTTTCTATCATGCATCTTTTTGCATGTATGTTGAAAAGTTGATTGAATAATAGATTAAGAATTTATTGGATTGTTTTGGAGAAATAAGGGTGTAACACTTTAAAGTGACTTGTTTGAATGAGATACAAGAGAAAAGGCTCGTCAAACAAAATATCTTGTTTTCTAAAAATTATCAATTGAAGCTAACTAAGATTGTGTCAAGTGTTTCTCCATTGTATTTGCATTATGAGTTTCGATCTTTATTCTAAAGGCATAACATCATTGCATATTCGAGAAAAAAAGTAGTCACAAGGCAAATATGATAAAAGTGTTGTAGGCAAATTCAGCGTAAATTTATGCAGTTTTATAATCAATACATTTTATTGTCACAGGAGATAGATCATTTGCATGATGAAAATAACTCTCAAGGAACACATCCTCATGTTCATCCTATAAATATTGTTAAGAAACATGTTTTCAAGCCAATTGTATGATAAACTCAACCTATTGTACCATCTACCAATACTCAAAATCCTATTGTGAACAATGTCCAGACAAATGTTGTTAAATCTTTTGTTTCTAAGCCTCATGTTTTCAAACATAAACATTTTTCTACGCCTATTGTCATCCATGTTAATGAGAAAAATATGTTTGTTTCTAAATCACTGCAAGAGTCTAAACCCACTTTGGATCGTACACCCATTCAAACTCCTATTGTGGAACCTTCACCAGTGGCATGCGTATGGGAGACATTCCCAATCAATAAGTACCATGTTGATCTTGGGTATACTTGTACTATTGGTTTTCATGTTCCCGACCATTCTAGACCTATTAACTTTGTTTCTAGGAGTAATCTTTGCGATAGATGAGTTGTCGATCCTTTTGTTTCTATTACATCATCCAATTCCAGAGGTAATCATACTTATACTCATTGTAGACATCAAAGCCATGCGTCCAATGATTGTTTTGATCTACATCCTTGTATACCATATAGAAAAAACACTCGATCCATCGAGCATTGTTATATGCAAGACCAACCTACCAAGTCCATGAGGCATGTGTATTTTGGTTGGATAGATCATTTTAGATGGTGATCTCAAATTCACATGCTGTCAAAATTTTATGAGTTTTGTCCACCATCAATGATGGTAATGTTTTGTCTAGTGATGATGATGATGTCAATCTTGTTTCCCATGATTGTGATGATCTCAACGTTGTAAATCTTGTTGATCTTGATCATACAGGCTTCTTCTAGATTTGATGTTGACGTTAACATCCTTGATGTTTCTTGGTATATTTGATGAGCGACATGTTGAAAGGATTACAAAGTTTACCCAAATCCACATAAATGATTACAACATCAATTGGTAATATATATGGTTGATTGTGTATCTACATATTAAAGTTTTTCTAGGCCTTCTTGTGGCAAATTGGAGTTGTTGGACTTGTAGAAGATGCAAATCATGGTGCCACAGTGATGTGTTCGGTTTGAGATGTGTCTCTCATTTGAGCAAGGTGTCCAATATAACATGATGTCTATCTTGTAGACTATTTTTGTGTATTCGAGGCTACGGAGATTAGAGCTTTGCCTATTCTTATTGATTTGATAATGGCAATTTAGGCCCACATTTATGCACTTGAGTTGTAAGTTGAAAACCTGAAATAACAATATGCATAATCTTCCCATTAAATTGAAAATCCGTAAGGGCGGCTTACCGAAGACTCCTAATGAAAACCCAAAAGGGTGTCATTGAGTTGTGCATCTTTTTATACACCTTCCAAGATGGTTTGAGTAGTTATTGCATACTACTTCCCTTTCAAAGGTTATATACAAAGATTCTCTACTCTGCTCTGACAAGAGGGAGAGAAGGGCAAACACCATGTGTCAGATTTTGAGTTAAAATTTACGTTTGTTTACTGTTGATTGTTGAGTGATTTGATGGACAAGTGATTTTGCATGACTCATAGTTTTGACACTTGGTTGATCCCCAAATGTTGATATATCTACTTGTGCACCTGATGCATGTTTTGTCACAACTTGTAATTGCCATAGTACTTGCTTGTGGAGGATTAAAACATGTATATGTATGTTGCAGAAGAATTTATGATTGTCATTGGGACTGGATGTTTAATGTTGTGATTAGATACTTGTGACCAACATTATATCAGTTTTTTGTTGCAGAATTTGGCACATTACCCATTGTATTCAAGTTATTTCATATTTGTCAAGAGTTGTCTCAGATGTGTTACTTGGAGACTACGCATATTGTCCACTAAGGATTGGTCATCTTTTATTGCATTAGATAGAGATTGGTCATGATTATTACAACATTGGTGTGGATGGGACAAGTTCCAAGATTTTTGGATATCCACATTTTAAGTGATGTTCAAACTAACCACTGATACATCAAATCACTAATGTTGCAAAGTGCAAAGTTTGGCACCGCACATTCTGGTGGGAGGGGGGGTTCTATACAAGTGCTTGTTCCACTCTTATCTGATAAGGGGAAACATGAGGATTCAGATTTTGAGTTGAGACATTTCATATTTTGTGTTTGTGAATCCTTGAGTTGTGGAACTGATCTTAAAATAATTTGAGTCATGTTAGCATTTCATAAATCAGACTAGCGTATGTTGATTGCATTAGCATTGTGCAGTTCAATGCCTTTTATTTGTATGTTGATCAGTCACTGCAGTTTATGGCGATAATACAAAGATGTGCACATTGATATATTCTAGATTGTCATAGGAGGACTTTTAGTGTTTCCAAAGGTTTTGGTTGTGAGAAACCTTGACAAGTCTCCAAGGATCAATATTTGAAATTGTGATGATCTTCTAGATTTGAAGCTAGCACATCACGATTCATGTTAGATTTCCTTGTATGTGTGCATGATGATTTACTTGTGCATTAATCACCTACTGTGAGTACAATATTGGTGAAGATCAGAGTTGTGATATGTATATTCTGACTATTTCATAGTTGGAAATATATTTGCATTTCAAAGTTTTCTAGAGTTTGTGGGTTGTTTTAGTGGTATCACGAGACTAGCCTTCTTTTCGAGATTGGATATTCAAAAGATGAGTTTGTGAGTTGAGATTGTAACTGAAGAGACAACAATAACACATCAATTTGGAGACGATAGTTGGTACAATTTTACCTGTCACAAGGAGTTTGTTGTGTCAGCAATTGAGGCAGCTCACCCCATAGGGACTTTGATACTCATGAGAGAGACAACATGAGATATCATATTTGCAAAGATATGAAGACTCATCGCAAGAGATGGCATAAGTTTTTTATAGGAGGAAATTTGGCATATACAATTCACCTTTGTAGTGAACATTTTGGGATCATTTGACACAGGTGGACAATGTAGTACCAACGTATTGAAAGGATTGTGGCTTACAAAGTTTGAGATGTGATCATGTATCATTTCAGTCAGATAACGGGTTGAGCTGACTTTGGATCACAATGGGGTATGTTAGAAATTGATCCAAAGAAAAATATAACAAAAAAATTACATTCAGATGAATGGAAGGTAATAAATAAATATTGGAAATGCACTAGAATAAAGTTGGAAGGTCAAAGGTAACACTTGACCTTTGGTTTTTCCCCTGGATTTGGAAGGGTTGTAAACTAATGTATCGCGTACCTCTGTACATGACTGAAAAAATAACAAGTTGGATTGCCACATACTGTTTATCTTTTGTGTGTTATTGTGTACTTACAGCATTGTTACACATTCCAAATTGGAATCAAACCACCAAAACTGCAATTGCACAACTGAAAAAAAAAAATGCAATCCTACAAGGTAATACACAAATAGATGATATCCACGGAGGAGTGAAGATGAGATGCAATCCTACAAGATAATGTCCAAACAGATATATCCACAAAGGTGCAAATATTTACGGATGGAGTCCAAGTCTTTGGCCCTTTCAAGCTCACATGATATATCTTTATTATTTGACCAAAATATCTAAGGTGTACAATATATGTCGTCTATGTTAGTTAAGTTGCACACTAACAAGCCATTATCTGTGATTTTTATTATTACCACATACTTTGATACCTTTATAAGCATTTGCCATGCTTCCCAACATGCAACATTACCTCGATCTTGTTTTCTTGCAAGTAAGAGAAACGTGCATTTCAGCTTGGAGGAAGACCCTCCATTAATGAGATGCTTTCCTTTCTTCGCTTGTCCAAGATTATCACCAACAGCCATTCCTCCTATATGTCCCTCATCGTATTGATTTGTCAACATGAAGGAAATTATTCAAGGCCAACTTGCCCACTTAGATGTTTGATATGATGAGATCCTTCAAGAATCACCATTGGGCTTAGTAGGGGACAATTGTATGGTTGGCGTTGGTCATGAGGAATCTAGGTAGGGAACTAACCGCATTTTGCATATGGGAGATACTCCTATCTTGCTCGCTTAATATTACTTTCATGGAAGCCATGTTAGAGTTGGTGGCCACAAGTGTTGTCAAACGATCCGAGTTTGCTAAGATTTGTAGCAAGAGATTCTCTCATGTCGACCACAAACAACTCTCCTGCCCTTAAATGCCCATGTGCATGATAACAATGGTTTCAATTGCAGAGGGACTCCTGACATGTAGTTCATTGTGTATGCCATGTGAAATAGCAAAATAAAATAAAAGAGAGGCTTCATGGTTGGTAGTGTAAAGAGTGGATCTAGCAGATAACATTTGTCTAATTACCCTTTTTCCCATGTGCGTTGAGAATCAATCATGATATTGTTGACCATGATTCTTTTTATACGATTTGGCATTAGCTTCCTGTCATCATGATGTAGCTATCAACTGGAAAATTTTATCATGAACCACATTAAATTTGATTTTTCTTTGCAAATATCCAACCACCTCATGAGCACTCATGCATCAGCAAAATTATTTGTATCAGCTCGTATGTGTTCCCGATATGCATAGAGGATTTGGCCAGTGGAATCACATAAAATTATCCTTGCACATGCTAGCCCTGGATTCCCCAGCTTGGAACCATCAATGTTTAATTTAACAAATGAGGTGATTGGAGGCATCTACACAGTTATGGGGGAGAGACAAAATCTTCAATCGATGTATCTATGGTGAAGCTTCCAGCTATTAATTATTACTAGGTCGCACATGTTTGATGTTTGAAGGGTTGAGATTTGCCTAACCCAAAGAGTCATGTTGATGTTCATCCTTTTCCTATTAACAATATCCTTAACTGGAGGTGGTGTTTTCAAAGGGCTATTGATTTCTTTCAAGCCGTAGACCCCAACATACAAATGATGAAGGAACTTGGTGAAAACACTCAATGGGCTTTGAAGTGTTTTGAGCTTGCATCATTTGATAAGTTCTATGGAGTTGGGTTGGGCCTAATTTTCAAATAATGTTCATACCTCAGCACCAACAGGTATTTTAGAACCAGATGACCAGTGGTCTCATTGTCTATTTCACAAAGCATTCGGTTTGCAGGATGTCACTTTATAATTGGTTGGATTCCTAACACATGGGCCATGCTAGCTTCATTGTTAGCACCTATTTAAATTTGGTTCTACATGTTAAATTTAGCTCAGCTTCCCCTGCTTCCCTCTTCCCCCCTCCCACTTTTTGGGCATAAAATTTTGGTCACATGAGACTTGACGGATATTTGAACTAATCAGAGATACCTCTTCATACGAATCTCTTTTGACTTCGGTTGACCTCCTGTGCTAATTACTTTGAAATCATGAGTAGTGAGAGCCAATACACTACCATAGCCTGCAAAACAGATTGGATGAGCTGTATTCGACCTGCAAAAGAAAAGGACTGTCATGTCCAATGACTTGGCTTCTTCCTTATTCTAGACTAATTAGTGGATACCAGAGAGATTTGAAGTGAGCTCTGAGACGAAGCGGAAAACCCAGACATATCGGTGGAAAGCGTGACTGTTTGAACCCATAGGGTATTTATGGAACCCTTTATTGTGGAGTAGAGGGCCGATGTTTTCCTGCATTGATGAGTTTCCTGTTTACTTCTTGGTAGAGATCAAGTATAACTTTTGATCTTGTCGTTCCCTTTAAAAATAAGAGATGACATTAGCAAAGATTCATCTACAAATTGAAAGTTTGCATACCTTGGACATTTTTGGGTCATTGATCAACCATGAATCTCCCTATGGCCTTTGGCCTTTGCAAGATATCAGTTCAAACCTTCTGCCGTTATTATGGAGGTAAGGAGATTGGAAAATCTCCTTGTTGCAGCCCCCTTAACGTGGATACAACAAACCTTGCTGACCACTGAAAAGGATTAAAACTGGTTAGAGATATATTTTCAATCAAAAAACATATTGGTTGTAGATAGATGGTTGTATATCTATTCCAGAATATGCTCTGAGAAACCATAAGCCTTCATATTTTTGAGGATAAAACCCCAATTGCAATGATCAAAAGCTTTGAATATATCGAGTTTGATGATGATCTCTTTAACTGCTATAATATTGTTAGTAATTTTTTGCCCCTAGACAAAAGCTATTGAAAAGGGGAGATGATCTTATTGAGAACTGGTTGGAGCCTGCATGCAATTTTTTTGGATATTATTATGTATATCTTATTGTTGAACGTGGTATATGAAGTTTGGATGTTTAGATCACATATTCTCATACCCGAATGGTGTCCTTGAAGGGTGTATTGAGTCCATTATTTGGAGCACAATGGGCCAGTTATCTGATAATGTTGAATCAACAATTTCAGCAACATATTGGGATCCTTTTCAATGACTGCACCATGTGAAACTACCATTGGCAAAGTCTGGGTTGGCTAGGTTGTATGAATCGATCAGATCATGCAGCAATTCAATTTTGGAAGCATTTATTGTTCTGCCTATTGATTTCTCTTGTACTTATAGATAGAGAAATAGCCATTCTAAGAGGTCTGGTAGAAGTCAATTTCATTTTTTCTGCAAAGACTGAAGCATGTTTATCACCCCGCATGCTTGGATTTGAGAAGAAATAAAATTGTACTTAATTGGATCCCACATGATAGTTGTTTCACCTGCCTGTCCATTTGCATTTTTAATGTTTGGGTGTGGGGGACCCCATCCACTTGAAGAAATCAGCCCAATCCAATTCAGTTTCTTGGAGAAGAAGAATATCTACTTTATTGAATTCAGCTTTGGTTTGTTGTTTCCAAGTTACAGTCCGACACTTAATAACAACCCTATATACCTTACTCCCTCTATCTCATTGCCAAAGAGGTAGATATATTTGCTATAAACTTTCAGAATGTTCAACATTGAACTAACCTTTCCAAAGTTGAGAAAATTAACATTACCAAGGATCTAATCTTAAACAAGAAAAAAACAATACAAAGATCTAAGAGACTTGAAAAAATATATCTTAATACTATAGAATCTAAATCAACGAAGATACAAAACAAAACTTCATGGAACATGGAAAAGCAGCAGATAATCTAGCCTGCCAATAAAAGAGAGAAGAATAGGGAAAACCTTGGAAATCTGGATCATAAAAATACAGCCTAGTTAATGTGTTTTGTGCAATGTCCTTCCCTTAATGGACTGTCAGATACACAGAAACCTGTAGACTGAAAAGTTCTAAAAATGTACATAGAATATCTTACCTTGACCTGAAACATGTAAGCCATAGGTAAAAAAAAAATTGCTAGCATCCAGTTAATCAAAATTGTATTAGCACAAAACTAACTTCAACAGACTCGCTCCTTGTGCAGAAGTTGGAGAGGACAATCCATTTAGCAGACAGGATAAATTACTTTAACCTCCATGTGCTGATAAGAATAAATCCTCCTTGCATCGAAACAGCAATGGTATCCATCACGAGCTTCTAATTCACAAATGCATCCTCGTGAGACAACTCTAACAGCACAGCGTGCATATAACAGATACAAGTTAATTCTATTACAATCTGCACAAGGAAAACAAGTCGACAATGCCATGGGCCTAGAATCACTGAATTGCTCTGAGAATATTACAATCTGACAGTAATTGCAATTATCTGGATCAAGGTAATTGATTCTCCGGATAATGTATATCTGTGAATTTAATATGAACACAATTGACCAACATAAGAATGCTATTTGAAGTGCATTCAAGAACAGAATGAGAGATTTCTACAAGAAATGCAGTATCAAAAATGGTAGTTTTAGTTCACAATCCTGAATATACTTACCTTCGCTACAGAACTTCAGTTGAAATGTCTGTCTGGGCAAAGCTACTGACATTTCTGATGCTGCCACCCAATATGGATGCCCCAGTACTTATTTCCGACCGAGTAATTAAACACTGTGCAGGATCAGATTGACTGCCTTCTTCATTCAGATTTTTAAATTGATGCCCACAATTTTCTATCAAGACCTCAGCCGTACCATCTCCATTTCTAGCTCCATTCACTTTAACGTCTTTTCCATCTAAGGTTTCATTTTCAACCTGAACTGGTATGCCAGAGATTGCATTGTCAAACTCAAGTGCCCCAAAATGTGCCTCATTTTCAGTGGCAATGGATCCAATATTGAACTCCTTAGAAGTCTGACATGCAGCATTCTCAACATTGGTGTGGCTAAGAGTGCTATTGGAAGGCATTAACCAGGAAAACTGCAAGTTTTGTCCTTGCCAAGATTTTCCATGACCAAAAGCTCTTTCAGCTGCACGTCGAGTAGTGTAAGTAACACGCACGCTACATTTTTCTGTTTTATTCACTTCATCCACGTTACCTTCTACATCATCAAATTCCACAGAGGAGAGATCACCAAATACTACAAAGTGGTCCTTTAAAAAAGCGATCTGCAAAGAAACTCCGTGAATCAATAAGAGTTTAAATATATTATTTGAACTGTTAGGCCTCTTCATGTAAATTATTCAATTTAAAATATAGGTCAAGATTTCTGCACTCACATCCATGAGACCTGCAGGTAAAGGTGGGAGAATCTTAAATGCAGTAGGTCGATTATCCAACTTAAAACGGTTTGGACTGAACATTGATGGTGCTGCTTGTCTTGGGAAACGTGGGAAGGGTAGTTTTAAAGCCTTTGGTGATGCATGGGGAAGCATTGCAGGTGATAACAAGTTTGGGCCAGGTATCTGATTTGGGGCATCTCCACAACTTCCTTTAACTAAATTCTCAGCCCCTAGACCAGAATCTGAACCAGCAGAAGAGTGAAGGCGAGTATTGCATGATCTATTTAAGGGCGCACATTCAGCATTTGGATATGCTTTCTGTCGTTGTCCATCTTGATCTGTATCCAGTACATCAAGCCTACAAACCCTTCCCTGCAAAAAAAATCAAAACATCATAAACGATAAAGTGCAATAAACGAGTACCTTCAAAGCTACATACAATACATTTTCACTATCTGGTACATACTAAGGGCCTTACCTGTTTCTCAAGTTTATCCAATTGACGTCGAAATCTATCACGCTTTTGGGCCAACATTTCCTGTTTCTGACGAAGTGCCTCCAAAAGTTCTAGTTTTTCTTGCTTCTTTTGCACGTTAGAAATGGATGGGATGGAAACTTCATCTGTTGCAACAGATTTCAAAGGACTTGTCACTGTGGGAGAGGCTTCAAGTGTTGAAATTCCAGAAACAGCTGGACCAACATCATAAACTTTTTCCTTTCCTTTTTCAGCTAGTATTTGCTGAGGTTGAGAATTAGATGTCCCTCCACTTGTGATTCTCCCAGGAGGAATTGCTGTCATGCTACTTTCACTACCTGCCAACATGCTATCCCGATTGGCCCATGACAATCTAATAAAACGGTTTCCCATGACAGCATCTGGAGAAGCATGGGCAGCTTCAGCACTCTCTCTGTGACGAAATTGTACAAAAGCTCTTTCAGAATTTTTTGGAATGTGAATGTCAAGAATCTCTCCAAATTTCTGAAAATGAGAAAGGAGTATCTCCTTTCTATTACTTTGTGGGGGTATACGATTCACAAAGAGTGTTCGTACCGCTTTGTCAGTTCCCTTTCCACAACTTCCACGAGAGTCACTTCCAACAGCGAGGAAACCAGAACTCAAATGAGAACCTGACTCTCCATGCAATACAGGGATAACAGAGCCATCAACTTTGCATTGTTGCAGAGGGTTATTGGTACCTTTGGCTCCAATATCTTCATATCCTTCCATTTCAATATCACACTTTCCTTGGCATATCCTTCCACGCCTGTAAGAATGCTGTTCATCGTACACTTTCTTTCGGGATTGTCCACGCTGCACAGCTTCACTTGATGCATCTCCACTCCTATTAACTCCTGATTTATTGCCATCAGGATCTACAGGTCCAATACGGCCCCATACAGAAGGGACCACATTTTGGGAGCCAATGGCTGTGCCTGTACTTTTACCAGGCCTTTCATTGCCACCATTAGACAATCGACAGCTATGTCTATCAGATGAATTATCATCCCACAAATGCTCCTCCTCACCTTTCCGAGGCGACAAAAGTCGGGGCAGTGCACATGATGAGTCTGGACGGTCCTTGTTCCATAGAAGTTGATCGGGATCATAAAAGTCAGGTTCATTTTCTGCAGATGCAATTGACCTTCCATTCAAATGATCTGTATCATCATTTGCACGGTATTTCTTAATGTATGAACTTTTGCTACTCGGTGCTAGCATGGAGACACTGGCACTTGAGTGCCCACTAATTGCCCCACTTTTAATCCCTAGCAAGTGCACACTTGGAAGTGAAACTGGGAGATTGAACTGAGAAAGGCTCTGAAAAATAAAGCAACATTGTTAATAAAAGGTATCAAAATACCATATAACTCCATAGAAAGCAATGATGCACAAATATAAAAGTCCATTTTCTACAGTATTAAAGTTTACATGTACATTTTCAAGCAACTAATAGTAAATTTGAAACTATCAGCAATATTGTCACTATTGTTATGATCTCTAAATCATTATTGCACCTGAACATCTTCGACAACAATCCTATTGAGGCCATGTTCCATTGGGCACATGTCTCCTCTAAGGCAAAAACCACGCTCCTCGAAGTCCCTGCACCGTTGATGTCCCATGCCCATGTCTATTCCAATGGTAGCATTCAAGGGAGCCCCTCGTCCTACTTGCATCCCAGCATGTAGAGGATGCAACTGCTCCAGACCACCACTTGGTATTCCAGGGATCATCGCAAATCCATTCCATGCTGAATTTGTTGTATATGCATTATTAGGAATGGCTCTTCCAGTTCCAGGATATAGATTTGTAGATGCAGTTCCTTGAGGAGGCATTGCTGATGCAAAATCAACCGTCTCAACAGAGGTGAACCTTGAATCATGTGGAGCCCAGACAACTGTACTTCTTCCCCTTCCTCTTCCTAAACCAGCATGAGAGAATGGGTTTTGACCATCATATCGAGATGCAGATCCATTACGAAATGTTTGACTTACTCTTCCAACTTTCTGACCTCCGTCCACATTCAATCGAGAAGATGGTGAAGCTCCATACCACCTTCTATCATATTTTACAGAACTTTCTGTGTCCAAGTGTGATGGAGTATATTCCCTGCAACGACCTGAAAACTGTGGTTCAGTTTCCTGCAATGACTGGCCATTCTCTGAATGCCTGCCCCGCTTCTTGTTTGGTCTCCTCTCATCATCACCTTGGCCATCCCGACCAGAAGATTGGGACCTTGTGACTCTCCTATGTTTATGATTGCGATCATCATCATCATCATCACTTATCTCCTTTTCCACAAGCTCATTAAATACACAGACCGCAGCACTGGGAAGTCTCTCAGACTGTGGAGATGAGCTTCTCAATTCTGTAGGACCTCCACTAACAACAGCTATAGGAGTTTCATTCAGCTGGGTGCCATCTATCTCCTCAATAGATGTCCCAATTGAACCATCTTCAAGAGCATGAAACAGATTTGTAACAAAGGGTTTTGTACCTGCACATAGATATAATTTCAAATTGTCAAACTGGAAAATTCCACTTCCATTTATCTAAAAAAACCAAAGCTTTTGTTCTCAGGTGACTCTTTAATACCATTAATGCTAGCTTAAAAAACATCACTATTCTATTGCTACTCCCGTACCATGGTTGCTTTACTGACGTCAACACAATGCACAATATTTAAATATCAAACTCATAATTTCCGTATACAATGTAAGCTTTTAAGGCAGACTCCTATTTTGCTTCTGGGACAGAAAGACACTCCACAATAAGGCAATCACCTTTGCAGATTTGATTGGCACATGTAGCAGGAAAACACTAGTATAAGGAACAAAACACTAAAACAACCCATCGTTAAAGTAATGATTAGAAGTATGGATTAGCCACAAAAATACAGTTTTCTCTTCTTTCCATTAGACTAGAAGCCATATCGTTTCCACCAATATTGTGTCTCATCATGCAGAGGGAAAGACTGTCTGTAGAACCAGCCCTACCACAAATTCAAAGACTCTCCGAAATCTGCTGAACACTTATGGCAAGGTCTTTTGGACAATGCCTGCTTATGCTGTCAAGCCTAAATCAAACAGTGCCTTAGTAATCCAACAATAATGAAGCTCACGATGGAAATTCCAGAAAGTTCCAAAAGTAAGAGGCACATGCATCCAAATTATGGACACGAAGCCTAGGATGGCGGTTTATTTGTTGGCTTTTTCCATATGAGCACAACAGCATCCTTCAAAAGCTAAGAAAATCATGTTTCAAGATATGAATCCTCTAAAATTTTGCAGAAAGCAAACCAGGTCATTCGTAATTTAATTTTCCTTTCTCTATTATCCAACTAAATATTGCTGGAAGCAGCAGCTCCCAAGCTCCACATGCATAAGGAGCATACCCAATAACCGTATTTTTCTTCCTAAACAAACCAAGAGGAGATACCTGCAGTATTCACTTGGAAAGGGACAACATAGCTGCCAAGAATCAAGTTTGGTGACAATGTTGCGATAGTTGCGGACATAAAGAAAAAAAACACAAAGACAATTTGTCTTGGGCCTTTTTGATATGCAATTACCAAGGGAAATGCAAAAGCCAGACAGGAATGCATGGTCAACAAAAAAGCAAAGAAATAAACACGTTTATGTAATACCAAAAAGGTGTGAAGGAAAAACCTCCTTCAAGTGAAATCAACGATCTAACAGGTAAACAAACAAAGGAGGTAACCCTAACGTAAATTAAATATGCCAGCCCATCACTTTGTTTTACATGTTTATACTTCCAAAACTTTCCAGATTGAAATCCATAAATTTCACTAAGCTAAAATGCATTCCAGACAGTCCCGTTACTGCCTAAGAAAATATCAAAATTGGCCTTAAAGAAAAACCGTGTGTGTGTGTGTGCGTGTGTATGCACGCGTGCACATAAAAATAATGATATGGATAAATTTTATCAGGAAGACATTGGATGAGCACTCAGCATATTACAAGGATAATAGTAGTAGAATTCAACAAGACATACACCTAACCTGGACTACCACTAGCAAAGATCCTGCCAAGTGTCATGCAGTCATAATAATCGCTATCATCTTTATATGAAGGAAATAACTAATCACATCAACAAATTTTCATCACACTGCATTATATCGGCGGAAATCTTCAATACATATGAAGTTTTAAATCAATGTAGCATTTAATTGCTAATCTCTCTCAGTGGATTTATTCAGGAATAAATACATGAAAATGATCGTGCTCAAAATGTTATCTAGACCCTGTTTTTGAATAGATTATGGTACTCCCAAACACCCTCGCTGGTATTATTAGTACAAGCTATATGAACATGCCAAATCACGACTTTTGGGACTACTAAAAGCAACGATCACCAAGATCAGCTTCAGTTTCGACTTGAAACTTTAAAACCTTTCATTGATTTTGAATGTTGCATTGAACTATTTATTTTCACAGGCACATAATGAAAACTCTGACCCAAATTGAGTTCAAATTGTTGTGCCCCATATCACAATCTCCTTAATTGTCCTCCAATATAAATACCCTAGATCACTTGAATATAAGAAGCCCCAATACAGGTTATTGTGACCGAAACATACAAGATGACAAAATTACCTTTGGCTGACCTCTGTTACATCCCTCAACAAGGATATCAAATTCATAACCCATAATGCATCCACATCACAAAGATCATGCATCTTGAAAACAATGGAGGAAAACCTCATCACAAAGATCAAAAACATAAAACTGGTAAAGAAAGGAGAAAAAATCCATAATTGAACCCAACGGAAACACCAAGACCATTGAAAACTATTGTGCAAAGAAGCCAACCATATGACCACCGATTTACCAAAATGGAAGAAGATGACAGATGCCAATGTGCAATAACTTCCCTGAGGAATTCACTTTAAAAAGCATAAACAAAGCCAATCTTAGAGGCTCAACTAATCCTTAAAATACAACTCAATAGTAGCGACCGCAGATTACTTCTGCATTAAGACTTATTTGCAGTCCTTAAACCACTGAGGATTGCCCATTTATTGCTGGTTTCTCTCAGCTTGAAGGACAGCAGAAAACTCTCTCCCGATTATTCCATAAAATACTGAACAGATTAAGGTAAGCCATCAGCATACCTTATCTGACAGCATGGCTGAAACTAGGCCGTTCTAGATATGAATGGACATGAAGTTGAAATGATTATCATTGAAAATATATGTTTTACAATATTTCAGATATTGTGCAAAGATATCTAGACATGAAAAATCATAATCTAAACCCTGGTTTGTACTTTATCATGATGGGACTAGCATCCAGCCTTTCAGACTTTCATCAGCTCATTCTCTGAACGGTCTTGTTGTCAGCATGCTTTATCTGACAGCATGGCTGAAACTTGGCTGTTCTAGATATGAATGGACATGAAGTTCAAATGATTATCATTGAAAATATATGTTTTACAATGTTTCAGATCTTGTGCAAAGATATCTAGACATGAAAAATCATAATCTAAACCCTAGTTTGTACTTTATCATGATGGGACTAGCATCCAGCCTTTCAGACTTTCATCAGCTCATTCTTTGAGGGGTCTTGTTCCCCCCACACATCTATTTGTATTTGTACCTTCACCACATGGTTTGGAGCTTTACCACTTTGCGATTACCTCCTCATTTATCTTCATTACTTCAGTTCTTTATATTTAGTTAGTCTCTGATCCTAGGGTCCTTTTACCTTAGCACTTTCAATTGTAATTGGCTGTATGCTCAAGTCCCATTGAGCTACTTTTGGTCATTCATGGACATTAATATAATTGCTTTCTTCCTTCCTTTCTTTATTTCTTTCTTTCTTTGAAAATCTATGCCACTAATACTCTCCTATTATTTTGATGAAGATTCTTTGGTCTAGTAGTCTTTTTGGTCTGGTGATCTAGCTGTCTCTGATCTAAGAGGATCTGTTGTGTACTCCATGATGAGATTCTAAGTTCCCTCTGATTTAAGATGTTCCATTTTGTACCCTTTGGAGTGATTCCTTATTTCTTCCAGTCAAGCAGTCTCTTGAAGACCATGCAGAGAAGATATCAATGTAAGGTCCCTTTCACACCCCCAATTCTAATTATTTTAAAGGACCTTCTGATTAAGATTAGATGAATGGATATGGTGAGTTGGTTGGAACCATGACTTAGCAAGCCCAATTCCCAATGGTACGCCAGCAATTAAAGTCAAATGGTGCCCATCTATGATAGGTTTGGCAATAGCCATAAACTGATATCCTTAACCTGAAGGTTTTGTAGAGATTTTCATATCTTACACTTAGGTCCAGATGCATTGCATAATCATAATACTTAATATATATAACTTGCAATTGCATTTAAATGCATTTTGCATATGCTTTAGGAAAGGAAGAATGATGCATAAGAACATCAAAGATACAAAGCCATTAATCATGGAAGAACCAGAAAACAGAAACAATATTAGGTAGCAAGAACAATATGAACAAGATAAATGATGTGCTCAACTCATATGTAGCACCACCCATAATGTAAAATCCAAACAGGACTATGACATCACTTGGGGTTTTGGCAATTGGCCACAAAACAGTTTATATGCTTAGCATGATATCCAATACAGACAAAAGTATTTCAACTCAAAACATAATTTTAGGCCAAACAATTATAATTGATAACTGCCAAAATGTTTGATTAAAAAATCACAATTAAGCTTTAAAAACTTTATGAACATATCTACCTAGAAAGAGGGCACCATATTTCCTTTTCCTAAACAATGCATTCTCTTTTAGGTAGTTTCTAAAGTCAGTATCTCATCAAGCAGCTTAAGGGAAGTCTATGCCACTAAAACTGTCCACCATATGATAACACAAATGTATAGCCTGCACAGTAAAAAAACACAATCTCGGCAGGAAAAATGGAAGTGGGAGAGTTTCATAGCAGAAGCAGCTGGGAAAAATCATCAGCCCGCTCCTTTAAGAAGTCTAATGTGACAAAAGTCTAGAAATATATGCTTAGCATGATATCCAATACAGACAAAAACATTTCAACTCAGAACATAATTTTAGGTGAAACAATTTTAATTGATAACTGCCATAAAGTTTGATTAAAAAAATCACAATTAAGCTTTAAAAACTTTACGAACATATATATATACCTAGAAATAGGGCACCATATTTCCTTTTCCTAAACATGTATTCTGTTTTAGGTAGTTTCTAAAGTCAGTATCTCATCAAGCAGCTTAAGGGAAGTCTATGCCACTAAAAGTGTCCACGATATGATAACACAAATGTATAGACTGCACAGTAAAAATAAAAAACACACAATCTCAGCAGGAAAAACGGAATTGGGAGAGTTTCATAGCAGAAGCGGCTGGGAAAGTTCATCAGCCCACTCCTTTAATAAGGCTAATGTGACAACAGTCTAGAAATATATTTTCAAGGTGGCTTCTTTTCTAAAGAGTTTTCAGGTGGTTCAATCAGTACATTTTCTAAAAAGTTTTTGGGTGGTTCACCCAGTGAAGGGTGCATCTTCAAAAAAACAATTCCATATTGTATGTTTCCTGAAATCTGAAGAGATGATGACTGTTGTCCCCCAAAAATATCACTCATTGTTGGGACAACATTTGAACTATTTTGGTCCTACAGACCAAAATCCTCTCTTCCCCTTTCAAAAATTGTTCTGAGCATTCAGGTTCATTTTTCAAAGCTTTATCAGAAATCTACGGACTCTGCAGGCTTGAATCTACGGACTTTGCAGGAAGAAATCTACGGACTCTGCAGACTTAAAACTACGAACTCTGCAGGCTTAAAACTACGGACTCCGCAGGGTCATTTCTACGGACTCTTTCAAGGCTCGAGAGAAAACTCAGAGAAAACTACGAACTCAGTTCTACGAAATTCACAGGTTGATTTCTACGGACTCTGCAAGAAAGAACAAGTTTCCAACACTTGGTCATTTTTAGGATTGTTTCAATGGCTTGGTTCAACCAAAAAAGTTCATCAACAAGCTTCTAAGCAAAGATTGAACCATTGAACCGTTGAACCTTGAACTCTTTTGGTTCAAGGGTTCAATGGGTTCAAGGTTCAACGCCGTCAGCAACAGTTGGCGCTTCGGCAAAGGTTCAACAAGTCCAACCGCTTCTAGGTTCAACGGCTTCAAAACACTTATCAAAGAGAAGAAGGCTTGAACCATTGAACCGTTGAAACACTTTGGTTCAACGGTTCAAAAAGTCCAACGACCAAATGGTTCAACGCGTTTGGTTCAAAAAGATCAAAAGGACTTAGCCAAATAAAAAGAATGAACCGATTGAATTGTTAGACCTTGAACCAAAAGGTTCAACAAGTTCAAAAGTTCAACCAGTGCGATGAAGATCAAAGAGCTTAAGGAAGTGACGAGCAGAAGAAAAAACCAATGAACCAATTGAACCTTGAACCGAAAGAGTTCAAAGTTCAATGGTTCACAGGGTCAAGCAGTTCAAAGGCGGCCTCAAGCAAAGAGAGAAGCAACATGGATGATTCCAAAAGCAAGTTCAAATGAAAGCGATGGCTCAACCAAGGAGCACCTTTTACTTCAAACTTTGCAGATCAGTCTTCCCCCTCCCAAAAACCAAAAGGATGAACTCCCATCCTCTCTTCCAAGTCCATCTCAGTCATTTGACATGATTGATCATGTCAAGAAATCCGAAATTCAAAAGACTGAGTTTGAATCCCTTCAAACCAATCCTGAGCAATTAAACATTGGTGGAGAACCAGGTGCGGCCCTGTCTAAGGCAAAGATTGTGGTTACCCAAACGTCAGCCCCTGCTGCTCAAATTTTGTTTGAGCCTTCAGGCAGGGGTAATTACTTCTTGACCACAGAGGACGCTCATGTCCCAGTTGATTAAAGTCCTATAGCTGGCAATCCAGGATTTCATCCAAACAAGGCATCAGAAAAATTGGTAGGGCGCAGTACAAATCAAGAAGGATCTTCCATCTCCTATGAAGAGATGTCTGATAGAAGATCAGCTTCTGATGATGCTTGGATCCTGGAATCCGATGGCAGCAATTCTTCCACAGCTGGATGCGGATCTCTGTTGCTCGGATTGAAAACTGCAAAGGGTGAAGAGATCAAACTCCTTCACACCAAAGATGTTGAGCTGATGGTTTGTCAGGGGTCTAATGCTGACAATCAAAATATGCGTTAGACTGAACCAGCAGAACAGCAAGCTATGGTGGTGGACCATACTGTTGTACTCCAAAATCAGCAAAAGGAGCCCTTCGCCAAGAGAGCAAGGAGTTATGGTTTTCAAATTGAAGTTCACGTCCTGCCATGGGGCAAGAAGAAAGAGCCAAGAGGAAGACGCAGAAAATTAGTTTCTTAGTGGAGAGCTCCATTCGCCCGTCACCGTTTCTGGAGACAGAATGGTTTCCTGCTAGTTTATCAGGGCAGCATCCCCTTTTCTTCGTCCCACGATGAACAACGTCTGAAATACTTCAATTTTTGAAGTATCAGATAAGTTCACCTGTACATACGTATATCTGCATAGTCTTTAGTTCTGTTTTATTCTTTTCGTTTTCGTTTTTGGAGCCTTTCTTTTTGGGTAGCATGACTCCGTAGCCCAATGGCACACTTCAAGGCACTGGAGATTCTGGTTTCTACTTCCTTCAGCTGTTCCAAGTTTTCAACTGAAGAAAGTTCCCCAAATGAAGCCAGTTGTCCCCCAAAAATATCACTCATTTTTGGGACAACATTTGAACTATTTTGGTCCTACAGACCAAAATCCTCTCTTCCACTTTCAAAAATTGTTCTGAGCATTCAGGTTCTTCATTTTTCAAAGCTTTCTCAAAAATCTACGGACTCTGCAGGCTTGAATCTACGGACTCTGCAGGAAGAAATCTACGGACTCTGCAGGCTTAAAACTACGGACTCCGCAGACTCATTTCTACGGACTCTTTCAAGGCTCGAGAGAAAACTCAGAGAAAACTACGAACTCAGTTCTACAGAATTCACAGGTTGATTTCTACGAACTCTGCAGGAAAGAACAAGGTTCCAACACTTGGTCATTTTCAGGATTGTTTCGATGGCTTGGTTCAACCAAAAGAGTTCATCGGCAAGCTTCTAAGCAAGGAATGAACCTTTGAACCGTCAAACCTTGAATTCTTTTGGTTCAAGGGTTCAATGGGTTCAAGGTTCAACGCCGTCAGCAACAGTTGGCGCTTCGGCAAAGGTTCAACAAGTTCAACCGAATCTAGGCTCAATGGCTTCAAAACACTTATCAAAGAGAAGAAGGCTTGAACCATTGAACCGTTGAACCACTTTGGTTCAATGGTTCAACAGGTTCAACGACCAAATGGTTCAACGCGTGTGGTTCAAAAAGATCAAAAGGACTTAGCCAAATAAAAAGAATGAACCGATTGAACCGTTGAACCTTGAAGCAAAAGGTTCAACAAGTTCACAAGTTCAAAAGTTCAACCAGTGCAATGAAGATCAAAGAGCTTAGAAAGAACAAGGAAGTGACGGGCAGAAGAAAAAACCAATGAACCGATTGAACCTTGAACTGAAAGAGTTCAAAGTTCAATGGTTCACAGGTTCAAGCAGTTCAAAGGCGGCCTCAAGCAAAGAGAGAAGCAATGTGGATGATTCCAAAGGCAAGTTCAAATGAAAGCGATGGTTCAACCAAGGAGCAGAAAAGCGATTGAACCAATAAAGCGATTGAACCAAGGAGCCGAGAAGGCCGCCCGAACCGTTGAAACAGTCAACCAATGACGTCCCTGCAGACGTCAAATTTAAGGTAAGGGAATATCCGTTGAAATTCAAATAAAGCGCGGAACTTGAAGGAAGAACCAAGCGACTAGCCAAAAAAATAGCCCGATAGCTCAAATAGCAGCAGAAAGAGACAAGCGGAAAGAGGAAAAAGCCCGAAATATCTATGCAAAAGTTATTCCAGTAGATGAAACACTCTGCAAACTAGATTTTCGAGCTTGCAAACATCGAAGGCGCGACCTGTTAGTCTCCTTTGGAGTAAAGACAAAAGGGACAGCTGCGCAGACGTCAGAGGGGACAAACCAGATGATTCAGACCCAGAAAAAGACATATTAGATGAATAGACACGCCATAGTTAAGGCGACGCACTGTTCCAGGCATGGTCCCTCCAGGCAAAACTGAAGGCACATTAAAGGCGTTGACTGCAGCATGCGCTGTCCCATGGGAGAGAGCGCCAAGCCTTGCTTGGTGGCTATATATTGTAATCTCTTTTATTGTTTTAAGGAGATCTTCTCCTTACCAAAAGCGTAACTCTGCCCAAATTGAAAGGCATTATTGAGACTTTGAGCTCAGATTGTAGTTCATATTTCTTTGATTGAATGAGAAAGCAAGTTACTTGCAGACTTTATGCTGTGATAGACTGTGCTACTTTACGAGATTGTTCTTATGTCTGTCTTTTGAAAGCATTCTTGTTTAATTGATTTAACAAGCAGAACTAGAGGAGGCGATAAAGGTGTCCTGAAGCCAACTACTTTCAGACTTTGCGCTGTCATAGTTGTCTTCAGTGTGTGTTTTTCTTTTCCGTTTCTGTGTAAAGGACCTTGGGTCAACTTTGTGCCCCCATTGTTCTTCGTATCTCACTCTTTGGGCAGTTGAGGTAGAAACTTTGCGTTCTATTTCCTCCTGCTGTTACTGCACCCATTTGTTACTGGTTTCTTATCTTACCTGAAAGAACTCCTGTTTTCTGCAAAAACACTTCTGAAAGAAGAGAAGTGTCTTCGGTGTTTCCACCAGGATTTTCTCCTCTGTTTGTTAGCATCATCTCTAAAAGAAGAGAGATGGATGGTTTATCCCACCCCTGTGTCTTACTTTCAACTTATTTATATAGTATATAGCCTCCGCATATTTCACAGGGAACCTCCCTTTGATGAGAGGAGAGATTTGTCCCCTTGTGATGCAGTAAACTTGCACATCTGGATGACCAATCTCCCTATGCTGTGGTGATAAGAACTATTTTGAACGCCAATTAGCTGGTAGACAAAATATTCGCCCAACAGTTTTTGGCGACTCCGCTGGAGACAGTAATTTTGTGCAATTTGGAACCTCAAGTTTCAGATTGAAACATCACCTTTCTTACCCATTATCATTATAACCCTTATCCATTACAGACTCTGGCGACTCCGTTCTGTGTCTTACCCATTATCCATTTATAGCCTTACCATTTTCCTCCATCTCCGTTATATTATCTGGTCTGCAAAACCAAAGCTGCAGAAAAAGAGTGCGCAGTTTGAAGCCTCAAGCTGAAGCAGGGCCAGTTCTTTTTCATTTTTTTCGTTCTGCAATCTGGCCACTCCACCCAGATTTTTTATCCCTGTTTTTCATAATTAAATCATGGCAGTTCGAGGCCCCTAGGGTAACTCTTTTGGCCCACTCAACTTGACTCCACCTCTGCATGAACTTTCACGCAGTTCAAGAAAGAATTTTTACAAATTCTTTGGTGATGGGAAGGTTCATCCTGATGAACACATTGCAGTGTTCAGCATAGCCTGCGGTGTGATAGGGGTGGAATTTGAAGACATGGCAGTGAGGCTTTTTGTGGTGACCCTACAAGGTGCTGCTACAGACTGGTTCTACCATCTGCAAGCTAGATCAGTGACTGACTGGGACAATCTGAAAGATAAATTTGAAGCCAAGTTCAAGCCTGCAGAAGATGCACATGCCTTGCTGGCCCAGCTCACTCGGATGAAAAAGCAACCCCATGAACCTATGAGGGACTTCATTGCCAGGTTCAACAAGCTGAAGCACAGGATTCCCATGATCGCCCAGCGGACACCTCAAAATCTCATGTGTTTCTTCATCAACTCACAACTCCATGAAGTGAGTTTTCTGTTGAGACGGGCTAGACACATAGATCTTGAGGCTACTCAGAACTTGGCTACTGAGCTAAAAGATGACCTTATCTTGGCAAGAAAGATAAAGAGAGATCTTAACAGAGGCAAACCCTCTTCATCTTCTGAATACTCACCCACAGCCACCACTGACCCAATGATGCAAAAGCTAGCAAATGAACTGCTAGCCTTGAAAAGACAAGTGGCACAAGGTATGTCTTTTGTTCCTTCATACAGAAATGTGCCAAGGACGTTCCCCAATCAATCATATCAAGGCAACGCTGCCAGAAGTCAATGGCAACCAAATCGTCTTCCTTCTCCATAGAGGAACCTTGCCCTTGAAGCACCTCCAACCAACTCAGCAGTGGGATATCTAGAAACAAAACATGTTTCCTATTTTCAACCTGAGTACGAGCAAGAAAATGACACTGGTCTCTTCATAAAAGATCAAGAAGAATCCGCTGGCGACTCCCACATTGGTTTCCTGAATTACCAAGATGAACCCAGAAGTGAAAGTGAAGCAAATGAGGAATCATACGCAGTATTCACCCGGTCCAAGAATCAGTCAGCCCAGCAAGCTGATAAAGAAAGAACAGAGAAATGAACTCAGCCTGCAATTCCAATTGCTAAGTGGAGAACCACTCTGCCTTTCGAGTCAAAGGACCCAGTGATTGCCAAGAAGGTTAGTACATCAAAGATCTCTGCACCTTCTACTTCAACTTCGCAGATCAGTCCTCCCCCTCCCAAAAACCAAAAGGATGAACTCCCATCCTCTCTTCCAAGTCCATCTCAGTCATTTGACATGATTGATCATGTCAAGAAATCCGAAATTCAAAAGATTGAGTTTGAATCCCTGCAAACCAATCCTGAGCAATTAAACATTGGTGGAGACCCAGGTGCAGCCCTGTCTGAGGAAAAGATTGTGGTTACCCAAACGTCAGCCCCTGCTGCTCAAATTCTGTTTGAGCCTTCAGGCAGGGGTAATTACTTCTTGACCACAGAGGACGCTCATGTCCCAGCTGATGAAAGCCTTGTAGCTGGCAACCAGGATTTCATCCAAACAAGGCATCAGAAAAACTGGTAGAGCGCAGTACAAATCAAGAAGGATCTTCCATCTCCTATGAAGAGACGTCTGATAGAAGATCAGCTTCTGATGATGCTTGGATCCTGGAATCCGATGGCAGTGATTCTTCTACAGCTGGATGCGGATCTCTGTTGCTCGGATTGAAAACTGCAAAAGGTGAAGAGATCAAACTCCTTCACACCAAAAAAGATGTTGAGCTGATGGTTTGTCAAGGGTCTAATGCTGACAATCAAAATATGCGCTGGACTGAACCAGCAGAACAGCAAGCTATGGTGGTGGACCATACTGTTGTACTCCAAAATCAGCGAAAGGAGCCCTTCGCCAAGAGAGCAAGGAGTTATGGTTTTCAAATTGAAGTTCACGTCCTGCCACGGGGCAAGAAGAAGAAAGAGCCAAGAGGAAGACGTAGAAAATTGGTTTCCTAGTGGAGAGCTCCATTCGCCCGTCACCGTTTCTGGGGACAGAATGGTTTCCTGCTGGTTTATCAGGACAGCATCCCCTTTTCTTCGTCCCACGATGAGCAGCGTCTGAAGTACTTCAATTCTGAAAGTATCAGATAAGTTCATCTGTACATATGTATATTTGTATAGTCTTTAGTTCTGTTTTGTTCTTTTCGTTTTCGTTTTTGGAGCCTTTTTTTTTAGTAGCATGACTCCGTAGCCCAATGGCACACTTCAAAAGCACTGAAGATTCTGGTTTCTACTTCCCTTAGCTGTTCCAAGTTTTCAACTGAAGAAAATTCCCCAACTGGAGCCAGCTGTTGTCCCCCAAAAATATCACTCATTTTTGGGACAACATTTGAACTATTTTGGTCCTACAGACCAAAATCCTCTCTTCCCCTTTCAAAAATTGTTCTAAGCATTCAGGTTCTTCATTTTTCAAAGCTTTCTCAGAAATCTACGGACTCTGCAGGCTTGAATCTACGGACTCTGCAGGAAGAAATCTACGGACTCTGCAGGCTTAAAACTACGGACTCCGCAGGCTCATTTCTACGGACTCTTTGAAAGCTCGAGAGAAAACTCAGAGAAAACTACGAACTCAGTTCTACGAAATTCACAGGTTGATTTCTACGGACTCTGGAAGAAAGAACAAGTTTCCAACACTTGGTCATTTTCAAGATTGTTGCAATGGCTTGGTTCAACTAAAAGAGTTCATCGGCAAGCTTCTAAGCAATGATTGAACCATTGAACCGTTGAACCTTCAACTCTTTTGGTTCAACGGTTCAATGGATTCAAGGTTCAAAGCCGTCAGCAATAGTTGGCGCTTCGACAAAGGTTCAACAAGTTCAACCGCTTCTAGGTTCAACGGCTTCAAAACACTTATCAAAGAGAAGAAGGCTTGAACCATTGAACCATTGAACCACTTTGGTTCAATGGGTCAACAAAGTCAACGACCAAATGATTCAACACGTTTGGTTCAAAAAGATCAAAAGGACTTAGCCAAATGAAAAGAATGAACCGTTCAACCTTGAACCAAAAGGTTCAACGAGTTCACAGGTTCAAAGGTTCAACCAGTGCAATGAAGATCAAAGAGATTAGAAAGAACAAGGAAGTGGCGGGCAGAAGAAAAAACCAATGAACCGATTGAACCTTGAACTGAGAGAGTTCAAAGTTCAATGGTTCACAGGTTCAAGCAGTTCAAAGGTGGCCTCATGCAAAGAAAAGCAACATGGATGATTCCAAAGGCAAATTCAAATGAAAGCGATGGTTCAACCAAGGACCAAGAAAGCGATTGAACCAATAAAGTGATTGAACCAAGGAGCCGAGAAGGCCGCCCGAACCGTTGAAACAGTCAACCAATGACATCCCCGCAGACGTCAAATTTAAGGTAAGGGAATATCCATTGAAATTCAAATAAAGCGCGGAACTTGAAGGAAGAACCAAGCCACTGGCTTAAAAGATACCCCGATAGTTCAATCGCAGCAGGAAGAGACAAAGCCGAAAAAAAAGAGCGAAAAGAAGGAAAAGCCCGAAATATCTGTGCAGAAGTTATTCCAGTAGATTGAACAGTCTGCAAAGTAGATTTTCGAGCTTGCAAACATCGAAGGCGCGACCTGTTAGTCTCCTTTGGAGTAAAGACAAAATGGACAGTTACGCAGACGTCAGAGGGGACAACCCAGATGATCCAGACCCAGGAAAAGACATATTAGATGAATAGACACGCCATAGTTAAGGCGACGCACTGTTCCAGGCATGGTCCATCCAGGCAGAACTGAAGGCGCATTGAAGGCGTTGACTGCAGCATGGGTTGTCCCATGGGAGAGAGCGCCAAGCCTTGCTTGGTGGCTATATATTGTAATCTTTTTTATTGTTTTAAGGAGATCTTCCCCTTACCAGAAGCGAAACTCTACCCAAATTGAAAGGCATTACTGAGACTTTGAGCTCAGATTGTAGTTCATATTTCTTTGATTGAATGAAAAAGCAAGTTACTTGCAGACTCTGTGCTGTGATACCCTGTGCTACTTTAGGAGATTGTTCTTATGTCTGTCTTCTGAAAGCATTCTTGTTTATTTGATTTAACAAGGAGAACTAGTGGAGGCGATAAAGAAGGTGCTCTAAAGCGAACTACTTTCAGACTTTGCGCTATCATAGTTGTCTTCAGTGTGTGTTTTTCTTTTCCGTTTCTGTGTAAAGGACCTTGGGACGACTTTGTGCCTCCATTGTTCTTCGTATCTCACTCTTTGGGCAGTTGAGGTGGAAACTTTGCGTTCTGTTTCATCCTGCTGTTACTACGCCTATTTGTTATTGATTTCTTATCTTAGCTGAAAGAACTCCTATTGTTTTCTGAAAGAACACTTCTGAAGGAATAGAAGTGCCTTCAGTGTTTCCACCAGGATTTTTTTCTCTGTTTGTTAGCATCATCTCTAAAAGAAGAGAGATGGATGGTTTATCCCACCCCTGTGTCTTACTTTAAGCTTATTTATATAGTATATAGCCTCCGCATATTTAATAGGGAACCTCCCCTTGATGAAAGGAGAGATTTGTCCCCTTGTGATGCAGTAAACCTGCACATCTGGACGACCAATCTCTCTATGCTGTGGTGATAGAAACTATTTTGAACGCCAGTTAATTGGTCGACAAAATATTCACCCAACAGTTTTTGGGGACTCCGCTGGGGACAGTAATTTTGTGCAATTTGGAACTTCAAGTTTCAGATTGAAACATCACCTGTGTCTTACCCATTATCATTATAACCCTTATCCATTACAGACTCTGGCGACTCCGATCCGTGTCTTACCCATTATCCATTTATAGCCTTACCATTTTCCTCCATCTCCGTTATATTATCTGGTCTGCAAAACCAGAGCTGCTGAAAAAGAGTGCGCAGTTTGAAGCCTCAAGCTGAAACAAGGCCAGTTCTTTTTCATTTTTTTTGTTCTACAATCTGGCCACTCCACCCAGATTTTTTATCCCTATTTTTCATAATTAAATCATCGCAGTTCGAGGCCCCTGGAGTAACTTTTTTGGCCCACTCAACTTGACTCCACCTCTGCATGAACTTCCACGCAGTTCAAAAAAGAATTTTTCCAAATTATTTGAAGGGAAGGTTCATCCTAATGAACACATTGCAGCGTTCAACATAGCCTGCGGTGTGATAAGGGTGGAATTTGAAGATGTGGCAGTGAGGCTTTTTGTGGAGACCCTACAAGGTGCTACTGCACACTGGTTCTACCATCTGCACGCTGGATCAGTGACTGACTGGGACACTCTGAAAGACAAATTTGAAGCCAAGTTCAAGCCTGCAGAAGATGCACATGCCTTGCTGGCCCAGCTCACTCAGATGAAGAAGCAACCCCATGAACCTATGAGGGACTTCATTGCCAGGTTCAACAAGCTGAGGCACAAGATTCCCATGATCGCCCAGCGGACACCTCAAAATCTCATTTGTTTCTTCATCAACTCACAGCTCCCTGAAGTGAGTTTTCTGTTGAGACAGGCTAGACACAGACCTTGAGGCTGCTCAAGACTTGGCTACTGAGCTAGAAGATGACCTTATCTTGGCAGGAAAAATAAAGAGAGATCCTAACAGAGGCAAACCCTCTTCATCTTCTGAATACTCACCCACAGCCACCACTGACCCAATGGTGCAAAAGCTGGCAAATGAACTGCTAGCCTTGAAAAGACAAGTGGCACAAAGTATGTCTTTTGTTCCTTCATACAGAGATGTGCCAAGAAGGACGTTCTCCAATCAGCCATATCAAGGCAACGCTGTCAGAAGTCAAGGGCAACTAAATTGTCTTCCTTCTCCACAGATAAACCATGCCCTTGAAACACCTCCAACCAACTCAACAGTGGGATATCTGAAAACAGAACATATTTCCTATTTCCAAACTGAGTACGAGCAAGGAAATGATGTTGGTCTCTTCATGGAAGATCAAGAAGAATCAGCTAGCGACTCCCACATTGGTTCCCTGAATTACCAGGATGAACCCAAAAGTGAAGGTGAAGCAGATGAGGAATCATACGCAGTATTCACCCGGTCCGAAAATCAGTCAGCCCAGCAAGCTGATAAAAAAGAATAGAAGAACGAACTCAGTGTGCAATTCCAATTGCTAAGCGGGAAACCACTCTGTCTTTCCAGTCAAAGGACCCAGTGATTGCCAAGAAGGTTAGTACATCAAACATCTCTGCACCTTCTACTTCAACTTCACAGATCAGTCCTCCCCCTCCCAAAAACCAAAAGGATGAACTCCCATCCTCTCTTCCAAGTCCATCTCAGTCATTTGACATGATTGATCATATCAAGAAATCCGAAATTCAAAAGACTGAGTTTGAATCCCTGCAAGCCAATCCTGAGCAATTAAACATTGGTGGAGAACCACGGGCGGCCCTGTCTGAGGCAAAGATTGTGCTTACTCAAACGTCAGCCCCTGCTGCTCAAATTTTGTTTGAGCCTTCAGGCAGGGGTAATTACTTCTTGACCACAAAGGACACTCAGATCCCAGCTGATGAAAGTCCTGTAGCTGGCAATCTAGGATTTCATCCAAACAAGGCATCAGAAAAATTGGTAGGGCGCAGGAAAAAATCAAGAAAGATCTTCCATCTCCTATGAAGAGATGTCTGATAGAAGATCAACTTCTGATGATGCTTGGATCCTGGAATCAGATGGTAGCAATTCTTCCACAGCTGGATGCGGATCTCTATTGCTCGGATTGAAAACTGCTCAGGGTGAAGAGATCAAACTCCTTCACACCAAAAGAGATGCTCAGCTGATGGTTTGTCAAAGGTCTAATGCTGACAATCAAAATATGTGTTGGACTGAACTAGCAGAACAGCAAGCTATGGTGGTGGACCATACTGCTGTACTCCAAAATCAGCAAAAGGAGCCCTTCGCCAAGAGAGCAAGGAGTTATGGTTTTCAAATTGAAGATCACGCCCTGCCATGGGGCAAGAAGAAAGAGCCAAGAGGAAGACACAAAAAATTGGTTTCCTAGTGGAGAGCTCCATTCGCCCGTTACCGTTTCTGGGGACAGAATGGTTTCCTGCTGGTTTATCAAGATGGCATCCCATTTTCTTCGTCCCATGATGAGCAGTGTCTAAAGTACTTCAATTCTTGAAGTATCAGATGAGTTCACCTGTACATATGTATATCTGTATATTCTTTAATTCTGTTTTGTTCTTTTCGTTTTTTTTTTTGGAGCCTTTTTTTTTGGGTAGCATGACTCCGTAGACCAATGGCACACTTCAAAGCATTGGAGATTCTAGTTTCTACTCCCCTCAGTTGTTCCAAGTTTTCAATTGAAGGAAGTTCTCCAACTGGAGCCAGCTATTGTCCCCCAAAAATATCACTCATTTTTGGGACAACATTTGAACTATTTTGGTCCTACAGACCAAAATCCTCTCTTCCCCTTTCAAAAATTGTTCTGAGCATTCAGGGTCTTCATTTTTCAAAGCTTTCTCAGAAATCTACGGACTCTGCAGGCTTGAATCTACGGACTCTGCAGGGAGAAATCTACGGACTCTGCAGGGTTAAAACTATGGACTATGCAGGTTTAGAACTACGGACTCCGCAGGCTCATTTCTACGGACTCTTTCAAGGCTCGAGAGAAAACTCACAGAAAACTACGAACTCAGTTCTACAAAATTCACAAGTTGATTTCTAACAACTCTACAGGGAAGAACAACTTTCCAACACTTGGTCATTTTCAGGATTGTTTCAATAGCTTGGTTCAACCAAAAGAGTTCATCGGCAAGCTTCTAAGCAAGGATTGAACCATTGAACCGTTGAACCTTGAACTCTTTTGGTTCAAGGGTTCAATGGGTTCAAGGTTCAACGCCGTCAGCAACAGTGGGCGCTTCGGCAATGGTTCAACAAGTTCAACCGCTTCTAGGTTCAACGGCTTTAAAACACTTATCAAAGAGAAGAAGGCTTGAACCATTGAACCGTTGAACCATTGAACCAATTTGGTTCAATGGTTCAACAGGTTCAACGACCAAATGGTTCAACACGTTTGGTTCAAAAAAATAAAAAGAATAAACCGATTGAACCGTTGAACCTTGAACCAAAAGGTTCAACGAGTTCACAGGTTCAAAGGTTCAACCAGTGCGATAAAGATCAAAGAGCTTAGAAAGAACAAGTGACGGGCAGAAGAAAAAACCAATGAACCGATTGAACCTTGAACCGAAAGAGTTCAAAGTTCAATGGTTCACAAGTTCAAGCAGTTCAAAGGCGGCCTCAAGCAAAAAGAGAAGCAACATGGATGATTCCAAATGCAAGTTCAAATGAAAGCGATGGTTCAACCAAGGAGCAGGAAAGCGATTGAACCAATAAAGCGATTGAACCAAAGAGCCGAAAAGGCCGCCCGAACCGTTGAAACAGTCAACCAATGACGTCCCCGCAGACGTCAAATTTAAGGTAAGGGAATATCCGTTGAAATTCAAATAAAGCGAGGAAGTTGAAGGAAGAACCAAGCGACTGGCTAAAAAGATAGCCCGATAGCTCAAATTGCAGCAGGAAGTGACAAAGTTGGAAAAGACAAGCAGAAAGAGGGAAAAGCTCGAAATATCTACGCAAAAGTTATTCTAGTAGATGGAACAGTCCACAAACTAGATTTTCGAGCTTGCAAACATCGAAAGCGCGACCTGTTAGTCTCCTTTGGAGTAAAGACAAAATGGATAGCTGTGCAGACGTCAGAGGGGACAGACCAGATGATCCAAACCCAAAAAAAGACATATTAGATGAATAGACACGCCATAGTTAAGGCGACACACTCTTCCAGGCATGGTCCCTTCAGGCAAAACTGAAGGCGCATTGAAGGCATTGACTGCAGCATGGGCTATCCCATGGGAGAGAGCACCAAGCCTTGCTTGGTGGCTATATATTGTAATCTTTTTTATTGTTTTAAGGAGATCTTCCCCTTACCAAAAACGAAACTCTGCCCAAATTGAAAGGCATTACTGAGACTTTGAGCTCAAATTGTAGTTCATATTTCTTTGATTGAATGAAAAAGCAAGTTACTTGCAGACTTTGTGCTGTGATACCATGTGCTACTTTAAGAGATTGTTCTTATGTCTGTCTTCTGAAAGCATTCTTGTATAATTGATTTAACAAGCAGAACTAGTTGAGGCAATAAAGAAGGTGCCCTGAAGCGAACTACTTTCAGACTTTGCGCTGTCATAGTTGTCTTCAGAGTGTGTTTTTCTTTTTCGTTTCTGTGTAAAGGAACTTGGGACGACTTTGTGCCTCCATTGTTCTTCGTATCTCACTCTTGGGCAGTTGAGGTGGAAACTTTGCGTTCTGTTTCATCCTGCTGTTACTGCTCCTATTTGTTACTGGTTTCTTATCTTCCCTGAAAGAACTCCTGTTGTTTTCTAAAAGAACACTTCTGAAGGAAGAGAAGTGCCTTCAGTGTTTCCACCAGGATTTTTTCCTCTGTTTGTTAGCATCAACTCTGAAAGAAGAAAGATGGATGGTTTATCCCACCCGTGTCTTACTTTCAGCTTATTTATATAGTATATAGCCTCCGCATATTTAATAAGGAACCTCCCCTTGATGAGATGAGATATTTGTCCCCTTGTGATGCAGTAAACTTGCACATCTGGATGACCAATCGCCCTATGCTGTGGTGATAAAAACTATTTTGAACGCCAGTTAGCTGGTCGACAAAATATTCACCCAACAGTTTTTGGCGACTCCGCTGGAGACAGTAATTTTGTGCAATTTGGAACCTCAAGTTTCAAATCGAAACATCCCCTGTCTTACCCATTATCATTATAACCCTTATCCATTACAAACTCTAGCGACTCCATTCTGTGTCTTACCCATTATCCATTTATAGCATTACCATTTTCCTCCATCTCCATTATATTATCTGGTCTGCAAAACCAGAGCTGCTGGAAAAGAGTGCGCAGTTTGAAACCTCAAGCCTCAAGCTAAAGCAGGGCCAGTTTTTTTTCATTTTTTTTGTTCTGCAATCTAGCCACTCCACACAGATTTGTTATCCCTATTTTTCATAATTAAATCATGGCAGTTCGAGGCCCATGGGGTAACTCTTTTGGCCCACTCAACTTGACTCCACCTTTGCATGAACTTCCACACAGTTCAAGAAAGAATTTCTCCAAATTCTTTGGTGATGAGAAGGTTCATCCTGATGAACACATTGTAGCCTTCAGCATAACCTGCGGTGTGATAGGGGTAGAATTTGAAGACGTGGCAGTCAGTATTTTTGTGGAGACCCTACAAAGTGCTGCTGCAAACTGGTTCTACCATCTGCAAGCTGGATCAGTGACTAACTGGGACACTCTAAAAGACAAATTTGAACCCAGGTTCAAGCCTGCAGAAAATGCACATGCCTTGCTGGCCCAACTCACTCAGATGAAGAAGCAACCCCATGAACCTATGAGGGACTTCATTGCCAGGTTCAACAAACTGAGGCACAGGATTCCCATGATCGCCCAGCCGACACCTCAGAATCTCATGTGTTTCTTCATCAACTCACATCTGCCTGAAGTGTGTTTTCTATTAAGATGGGCTAGACACATAGACCTTGAGGCTGCTCAGGACTTGGCTACTGAGCTAGAAGATGACCTTATCTTGGCAGGAAAAATAAAGAGAGATCCTAACAGAGACAAACCCTCTTCATCTTTTGAATACTCACCCACAGCGACCACTGAACCAATGGTGCAAATGCTGGCAAATGAACTGCTAGCCTTGAAAAGACAAGTGGCACAAGGTATGTCTTTTGTTCCTTCATAGAAAGATGTACCAAGGACGTTCCTTAGTCAGCGATATCAAGGCAACGCTCCCAGAAGTCAAGGGCAACCAAATCGTCTTCCTTCCCCACAGAGAAACCTTGCCCTTGAAGCACCTCCAACCAACTCAGCAGTGGGATATCTGGAAACAAATAATGTTTCCTATTTCCAACCTGAGTACGAGCAAGGAAATGATGTTGGTCTCTTCATGGAGGATCAAGAAGAATCAACTAGCGACTCCCACATTGGTTTCCTGAATTACCAGGTTGAACCCAAAAGTGAAGGTGAAGCAGAGGAAAAATCATACACAATATTCACCCGGTCCGAAAATCAGTCAGCCCAACAAGCTGATAAAAAAAGAACAGAGGAACGAACTCAACCTGCAATTCCAATTGCTAAGCGGGGAACCACTCTGCCTTTCCAGTCAAAGGACCCAGTGATTGCCAATAACATTAGTACATCAAACATCTCTGCACCTTCCACTTCAACTTCGCAGATCAGTCATCCCCCTCCCAAAAACCAAAAGGATGAACTCCCATCCTCTTCCAAGTCCATCTCAGTCATTTGACATGATTGATCATGTCAAGAAATCCGAAATTCAGAAGACTGAGTTTGAATCCCTGCAAGCCAATCTTGAGCAATTAAACATTGGTGAAAAACCAGGTGCGGCCCTGTCTGAGGCAAAGATTGTGGTTACCCAAACGTCAGCCCCTGCTGCTCAAATTCTGTTTGAGCCTTCAGGCAAGGGTAATTACTTCTTGACCACAGAGGATGCTCATGTCTTAGCTGATGAAAGCCCTGTAGCTGGCAATCCAGGATTTCATCCAAACAAGGCATCAGAAAAATTGGTAGGACGCAATACAAATCAAGAAGGATCTACCATCTCCTATAAAGAGATGTTTGATAGAAGATCAGCGTCTGATGATGCTTAGATCCTGGAATCCGATGGCAGCGATTCTTCCACAGCTGGATGCGGATCTCTGTTGTTCGGATTAAAAACTGCTCAGGGTGAAGAGATCAAACTCCTTCACACCAAAGGAGATGCTGAGCTGATGGTTTGTCAAGGGTCTAATGTTGACAATCAAAATATGTGTTGGACTGAACTAGCAGAACATCAAGCTATGGTGGTGGACCATACTGCTGTACTCCAAAATCAGCAAAAGGAGCCCTTCCGCCAAGAGAGCAAGGAGTTATGGTTTTCAAATTGAAGATCACGTCATGCCATGGGGCAAGAAGAAGAAAGAGCCAAGAGGAAGACGCAAAAAATTGGTTTCCTGGTGGAGAGCTCCATTCGCCCGTCACCATTTTTGGGGACAGAGTGGTTCCCTGTTGGTTTATCAGGACATCCCCTTTTCTTCGTCCCACGATGAGCAGCGTCTGAAGTACTTCAATTCTTGAAGTATCAGATAAATTCACCTATGCATATGTATATCTGTATAGTCTTTAGTTATGTTTTGTTCTTTTCGTTTTCATTTTTGGAGCCTTTCTTTTTGGGTAGCATGACTCCGTAGCCCAATGGCACACTTCAAGGCACTGGAGATTCTGGTTTCTACTCCCCTCAGTTGTTCCACATTTTCAACTGAAAGTTCCTCAACTGGAGCCAGTTGTTGTCCTCCAAAACTATCACTCATTTTTGAGACAACATTTGAACTATTTTGGTCCTACAGACCAAAATCCTCTCTTCCCCTTTCAAAATTTTTTTGAGCATTCAGGTTCTTCATTTTTCAAAGCTTTCCCAGAAATCTACGGACTCTGCAGGCTTAAATCTACGGACTCTGCAGGCTTAAAACTACGGACTCTGCAGGCTCATTTCTACGAACTCTTTCAAAGCTCGAGAGAAAACTTATAGAAAACTACGAACTCAGTTCTACGGAATTCACAGGTTGATTTCTACGGACTCTGCAGGAAAGAACAAGTTTCCAACACTTGGTCATTTTCGGGATTGTTTCAATGGCTTGGTTCAACCAAAAGAGTTCATCGGCAAGCTACTAAGCAAGGATTGAACCATTGAATCGTTGAACCTTTAACTCTTTTGGTTCAAGGGTTCAATGGGTTCAAGGTTCAACGCCGTCAGCAACAGTTGGCGATTCGGCAAAGGTTCAACAAGTTCAACCGCTTCTAGGTTCAATGGCTTCAAAACACTTATCAAAGAGAAGGCTTGAACCGTTGAACCATTGAACCACTTTGGTTCAATGGTTCAACAGGGTCAACGACCAAATTGTTCAACGCGTTTGGTTCAAAAAAATAAAAAGAATGAACCGATTGAACCGTTGAACCTTGAACCAAAAGGTTCAACGAGTTCACAGGTTCAAAGGTTCAACCAGTGCGATGAAGATCAAAGAGCTTAGAAAGAACAAGTGACGGGCAGAAAAAAAAACCAATGAACCGATTGAACCTTGAACCGAAAGAGTTCAAAGTTCAATGGTTCACAGGTTCAAGTAGTTCAAAGGCGGCCTCAAGCAAAGAGAGAAGCAACATGGATGATTCCAAAGCCAAGTTCAAATGAAAGCGATGGTTCAACCAAGGACCAGGAAAGCGATTGAACCAAGGAGCCGAGAAGGCCACCCGAACCGTTGAAACAGTCAACCAATGACGTCCCCACAGACGTCAAATTTAAGGTAAGGGAATATCCGTTGAAATTCAAATAAAGCGCGAAACTTGAAGGAAGAACCAAACGACTGGCTTAAAAGATACCCCGATAGTTCAAATTGCAGCAGGAAGAGACAAAGTTGGAAAAAACAAGAGCGGAAAGAGGGAAAAGCCCGAAATATCTGCGCAAAAGTTACTCCAATAGATTGAACAGTCCGCAAAGTAGATTTTCGAGCTTGCAAACATCGAAAGCGCGACCTGTTAGTCTCCTTTGGAGTAAAGACAAAATGGACAGTCGCGCAGACATCAGAGGGGACAGCCCAGATGATCCAGACCCAGGAAAAGACATATTAGATGAATAGACACGCCATAGTTAAGGCGATGCACTGTTCTAGGCCTGGTCCCTCCAGGCAAAACTGAAGGTGCATTGAAGGCGTTGACTGCAGCATGGGCCGTCCCATGAGAGAGAGCGCCAAGCCTTGCTTGGTGGCTATATATATTGTAATCTCTTTTATTGTTTTAAGGAGATCTTTCCCTTACCAGAAGCGAAACTCTGCCCAAATTGAAAGGCATTACTGAGACTTTGAGCTCAGATTGTAGTTCATATTTCTTTGATTGAATGAGAAAGCAAGTTACTTGTAGACTTTGTGCTGTGATAGCCTGTGCTACTTTAAGAGATTGTTCTTATGTCTGTCTTCTGAAAGCATTCTTGTTTATTTGATTTAACAAACAGAACTAGTGGAGGCGATAAGGAAAGTGTCCTGAAGCCAACTACTTTCAGACTTTGCGCTGTCATAGTTGTCTTTAGTATGTGTGTTTCTTTTCCGTTTCTGTGTAAAGGACTTTGGGACGACTTTGTGCCCCCATTGTTCTTCGTATCTCACTCTTTGGGCAGTTGAGGTGGAAACTTTGCGTTCTGTTTCATCCTGTTGTTACTGCGCCCATTTGTTACTAGTTTCTTATTTTACCTGAAAGAACTGTTGTTTCTTGCAAGAACACTTCTGAAAGAAGAGAAGTGCCTTCAGTGTTTCCACCAGGATTTTCTCCTCTATTTGTTAGCATCATCTCTGAAAGAAGAGAAATGGATGGTTTATACCACCCCTGTGTCTTACTTTCAGCTTATTTATATAGTATATAGCCTCCGCATATTTAATAGGGAACCTCCCCTTGATGAGAGGAGAGATTTGTCCCCTTGTGATGCAATAACCCTGCACATCTGGGTGACCAATCTCCCTACGTTGTGGTGATAGGAACTATTTTAAACGCCAGTTAGCTGGTCGACAAAATATTCACCCAACAATGACAATAGATGTTCATTTCATACACAAAATGAAGGGAACTTTAGCATGAGTTGCAAGGTAAATGTAAAGCACAAAATATATAGTACTTATGTAAAATAAGAACACCTTGACGAAGCTCCCGCAAAAGAAAAAAATTGACAACATATCAGTAAATCCTTGTCCCCTTTCATAAACCTTAGCTATTCTAAAACTCAAATTTCAAATGATGGCAATTCATAACAATAGAAAGAGCTCAGATGAAATGTATAGAAATCCATTACGAGGCATTGAGAACTTACCTAAGAGAAATGAAAGAAAACAAAGCAACGGCGATAATGTGGAAATACAATAAGATGGGAACAAAGGGGATTCACCATCAAAAGTGTGAGCAGCATGCAGTAGATCATTTAATATAGCATGATAGCATAAATATGTGTAACCAAGATGGAGGTTACATTTGATTCAAAATATGGAACCCAAATTTAAAATTTTAAAAAAGACAGAAGTTAAAATTCATAAACAGAGGTCAATTGTCAGAAACCCATTGTGCTTAGGACAACAGCTAATGCTGGCCTCGAACATTGCAACTCAGACATAAACCTATGAAATGACTGCATAACACCATAAAGCAACTGCTTCATTGACTTGAAATTCAAATGTAGGGAGTATTATTTCTAAGCAGCTTGGAAGTCATTAACTACTTACAATAATGCTTTCTCTAAGCAGCTTGGAAGTCATTAACTACTTAAAATGATGCTTTATATATTAATATAGAGAGAAATATAAAATCCTCTTTTGAAATTAAACTTCTGCTTAGTCATTGGATTTATATTAGGTGCTTATAAGTAATACTTATCACATTAATCTAAGGAAGGTAATATAAACACCTCTATTAAACTATGGTAATTCAGATAACCGTTTTTCATTCTCAAAGTTTGCATAGAACATGGCAATGTGTATGAGCCTCTTTGTTGCTTCAGTTGCATAAATAAAAGACTATAAAAGTGAATTGAAAATTGGAATGCAAAGTGAATGTATAAAGGAAACTCGAACGTGGAGAAACAATTATATTTATGATTACAACTTCTTTTAAAAAACGTCAACGAATCTACTCACTTGTATAGGAAGAATTCTGACACAATACCTGTGACTATAACCCTGCCTTATTCTGTTTTCACATTCACATGTATCCAATTCACATGATGAAACAAACAATGGAATTAGTATATAAAATACCAATAAATGTATGAAATTCAATGCCAAAAACTGTTAGAATAGTTAATACAATGGTCATACATATACGTCATATGTATTCATATTATAAAGGTACATTGAAAAACAGATACACAATATTAAAACATAACATTGTGTTTTACAAAAGTTAGTAGTAAGGGAGGGTGCATAAATTAACCTTGTAATTACAGGCTAGTTCACAATTGGCTGATCATCTCTCTCACTTTATGTATTGAAGAATAGCACAGCAAGCCTTTCTCTCTCCATTTACTGAGTTTGTCTCCTATCTTTGCTTTCTTTTGTCTTAAAACATCTTGTTGCTATACTCTTGAAGGATGTAAAGGCTTTTTTAGACTTAAATTGCAGATCTATAAAGCACACTTTAGCAAACCAATCCATAATTTGTATGTCATTAGTTAGCCCTCACAATCGTAATGTGTGCATGGTAATTAGTGGATAGATACATGCCTATCCACTAACTTCCTGTGAGACATAAATAGCAATAAATTTCAATCACTTCAGCTGATAAAGAAATCGCCTCATATATTAATTTATATTAGAATCCATGGTTAGTTCAGAATTGGCTGATCATCTCTCTTACTTTATGTATCGAAGAATAGCAAAGCAAGCCTTTCTCTCTCCATTTACTGAGTTTGTCTCCTATCTTTGCTTTCTTTTCTCTTAAAACAGTTTGTTGCTATACTCTTGAAGGATGTAAATGCTTTTTTAGACTTAAATTGCAGATCTATAAAGCACACTTTAGCAAACCAATCCATAATTTGTATGTCATAATCGTAATGTGTGCATGGTAATTAGTGGATAGATACATGCCTATCCACTAACTTCCTGTGAAACATAAACAGCAATAAATTTCAATCACTTCAGCTGATAAAGAAATCGGCTCATATATTAATTTATATTAGAATCCATGGTTAGTTCACAATTGGCTGATCATCTCTCTCACTTTATGTATCAAAGAATAGCACAGCAAGCCTTTCTCTCTCCATTTACTGAGTTTGTCTCCTATCTTTGCTTTCTTTTGTCTTAAAACATCTTGTTGCTACACTCTTGAAGGATGTAAAGGCTTTTTTAGACTTAAATTGCAGATCTATAAAGCACACTTTAGCAAACCAATCCATAATTTGTATGTCATTAGTTAGCCCTCACAATCGTAATGTGTGCATGGTAATTAGTGGATAGAAACATACATAGCAATAGAAAATCAATCACTTCAGCTGATAAAGAAATCGCCTCATATATTAATTTATATTAGAATCCATGGTTAGTTCACAATTGGCTGATCATCTCTCTCACGTTATGTATCGAAGAATAGCACAGCAAGCCTTTCTCTCTCCATTTACTGAGTTTGTCTCCTATCTTTGCTTTCTTTTCTCTTAAAACATCTTGTTGCTACACTCTTGAAGGATGTAAAGGCCTTTTTAGACTTAAATTGCAGATCTATAAAGCACACTTTAGCAAACCAATCCATAATTTGTATGTCATTAGTTAGCCCTCACAATCGTAATGTGTGCATGGTAATTAGTGGATAGATACATGCCTATCCACTAACTTCCTGTGAAACATAAATAGCAATAAATTTCAATCACTTCAGCTGATAAAGAAATTGCCTCATATATTAATTTATATTAGAATCCATCAAGTGCTGACATCATCGAATTTTTATCATTTCCTTAGAATCCCCATGATATGTATCATGAAGAAATATATCACTTGCCTCTTGTTCCTTGTCATTGTATATTTTTTAATTTTAATTGTTTTCTAAAGTTTCTCTACTGATAAATTACAACTAATCCCTCACAGTTCAGTAAAAGTTGAAACTGAAAATGATATTTTCTTTATGTTTACTGATGAATTGTTTATGATATTGTGATTAGTTTACAAAACAAACAACAGTGTAATGCTTATTGCAAATCCAATATAAATTTAGTGAACTTGAAGGAAGAAAAAGGAAACTAAAAGAACAACAAATTCTTAAACTGTCTAAATCAACAAGTAACAAAACTTCTTATCTTTTAATATGAAAGGGACTAGCAACTAAAAATCCACGTTGACTAGTGCACCATCATTGTCCATTTAAAACATCTAGGGCCAAGAAGAAATAGGTAGCAGCATAGAATTAAAACACGCCAGAAAACCACCTGATTTTTGCTTGCCAAGTAACTGTGCAACTTCTCACAAGCCAAGGAATTAGCGAGTACTGTGAGTCCAAGCTAATAACTCGTCTGCTGAGCGATAATAACATCTGCTGCATAAAAAATATCATTTGCCCGCAATTTTTTTGCTGTTTTTGCTCTGTTAAGACATTTTTTTTTCTGTTTTTGCTCTGTTAAGACATTTTTTATCATTTATCAGTTGCTACAACATGATAGTCACTAATTTCCGTCAGATTTCAAGGATTTTGATGGAAATTTGAGAGGTAGAAGTCTTTATTTTATACTTTTATTTTATTTTATTTCCAGTTTAGATCTATCGGCCCTTAGGTTTAAGTTTTTTTCTTTTTCTGTTTGTTTTCGCATTTTATTCTAGTTCTTTCTTTGATAGGCAGTGACAGCTAACATTTTAAATTAAAACTTTTTTTTTATTTGTTTTATAGAGTTTGCAGTTTGCACTTACGATTTGCATTAAATTTACAGTGGTATACAAGAAAGGCATCCGGTTTGGGTAGCCGTAGTAGAAGTAGGAAATCTGATGACACTACTTAGAAGCATTGCGTAGAGGATCCAAAGCACAACATTTTCATATGCAATTATTGTGGGTTTTTTATGAAAGGCATCAATCGCTTCAAATACCCCTCGCAATAATTGCAGCTAAAGATGTGCAATTATGTGACAAAGTGCAGCCTAAGGTTCAAACAGAGATGGCTGCTGTCCTCACCCTTTCTAAGGAAAAAAAAAAAATGAAAAAAAAAGAATAGTTGTAGCACTTGCATCAATAATGAATAGGACGTTGATTTTGATGACTTAGTAGCCTTTTCTATTGCCCCAATGGTTTGAGAATGAGGCTCCTCTATTGGGGACAATACAGGTTCATGGGGACAAGGTTTCTTTGTTCCTCGAAATGCACCTGGGACACAACCTTTTCTTGAATGTACTGCTTAAAACTGGGAAATGCATAATAAAACAAAGGTAGCTGTGGCAAATTGTGGTATTAAATATATACCATTCAATATGGCAAAAATCCCATATTGGGAGAATTTATTAACTACATTGACCATGGTCGGGAAGGAGTTCAAGGCACCTACTACTCATGTTTGAGTGGCCCATTGTTCAAAGATGTCGTCAAAAATATGCAAATGATAGTAGATGAACACAAAATAATATGGTGCAAAAAGGACCACAATATTTTGTCTGATAGGTGGACAGATGGAATGTGCTGCACTTTGATTAAATTTCTAATGGCTTTAGATGTGAAATTGGTGTTCTTGAAATCAATTGATGTCTCCCACCAAGAGAAAAATGCAGACACTGTGTATGATGTGTTGGATAAGATAGTCATGTTAGTGGGTGTGAAAGATGTCATTCAAACTGTGACAAACAATGCAACAACATATTTAGCAGCAAAGAGATTTCTTGAGAAGAGGTACCCTACACTTTTTTAGAGCCGTTGCACAATCCATTGCATTGATCTCCTACTTGAAGGCATAGAAAAAATTATATGGGTGAAAAGTGTGGCTGACAATACCAAAAATATCACAAATTACAACTATAATCATCTTTGGGTGCTAAGCTTGATAAGAAAGCACACCAATGGAAAGGAGCTCGTGCTGGGGATGACACAATTCGGACATTGCAAAGGATTGTAACCTAACTAACATCTCTTAATCAAATGTTTGTGAACACACAGTGGTTGGAGTCTCTTTATAGTAGAAATGTCAAAGGGAAAAGGATCATGAAAACTTTTTTGATAATGTGTTTGTGAAAAAAACTTATGAGATCCTTAAGATAACTTTAAACTTAACTATTTTTCATTTATTGTTTAGTTTTTATAATTTATTTGGTTCAAATTTCTCTTAATTTTAATTTTAAAATTGCACGCTATTTTGTTTTAGGTGTTAGAGCCTTTGGTCAGAGTTTTATGCTTGGTGGATAGAGAAAAAACGCAATGAATTATCTATATGAGGCCATGACAAATTATTATAGAAAAAATTAAAGAAAAGATGAACCTATTTGGCGCACAATTGATCATATGGAACAAGCAGCTCCATCGACATATATATTCAACGGCCTACTATTGGAACCCCAAGTTTTTCTTCTCTAATTCATTTAAGGTCGATGAGGAAGTTATGGAGGGCCTCAACACATGCATAGAGAGGATGATACATGACGAAGACACTATAGACACAATTCTTGATGAGCTACAGATTTATAAGACTATAGAGAGGAGGCTCTTTTTTTCACCTCTATGTATTCAAAGGAAAATGACCCAACAACCAAGTAAAGACAAATTGAGTCATTTTATTGTCATCTCATTACTCATAAATACTAGACTTGTTTAATAAATGCATGCCTAGTTGACTTACAAAGTTTTACAAATTTGTGGTGGGAAGATTATAGTGCAAAAACACCACATCTTCAAAGACTAGCCATCCACTTTTGTGCCAGCAATGTAGCTCTTTAGGATGTGAACGTAATTCAACATGTTTGGGGCCATTCACATAAAAAAGCGCAACAAGTTGACAACACAGTGCCTCAATGACCTTGTTTTTGTGTGATACAACCTCCCTCTTCATGTGAGACAAGTGGAGGGACAAGAAAGTCAGAATGCAATTGACTCAGAGTTAAGGATTTGTATGAGCAGCCCATGTTTACCATAGAGGAGGTTGCAAATTTGAAGAGAAAATTGTGAAAGCGGTATGGGCAGCAAAGCCATTAAGAGGAGTTGGTGAGAATGATTAATGTTTGTGGATGATTTTGTTCCAAAAAAGGAATCTTTACCTTCCACTACTAGGGCACAACATATGAGTACAAGTAGATGGAGATGATATTATGGTGCATTGATGAGCATTGTACTCTTTTTTTGTCTAAAATTGAGCATTGTACTCTCTTTTGGTCTAAAACCTAAGATATTGATTCTTTCAATTATGAAAAACAGCCCTACCCCAATCCGTACCCCACCCCAGTTCGTACCCGATCAAGGTACAAATCCATTTCCGTTAGAACAAGGCGACACGGTTTCTCCCAAGTTCTTCTGCCTCGATCCATCCTTGGTCCAAGTAGGGGTCCGATTCTTCTGAAAATAGCTCGAGTCTGTCTTGGACGACCCAGGTTTGTCTGGGTCTTCTACAGAAGAACCTAGGCGAAATCGGGTCACCCAAGACAAATCTAAGGAGAACCCAAACAGATTATGAGGCAAAAAAAATCCTTATTTTTTCACAAAATTAGACATAAAGCAATGATAAAAAACAAATTGCAAACTCTAAAAGTTAGATAAAACATAAGATAAAAGAAAACAAATGATAAAATTAAAAGCACTTACCTCTCATTTTCTCAATGCATACTTACCTTTCATTGTTGATCTAGGGTTCAAGCTTCATCAAGCAACATTGTCATCATTCTCCTACGTTGATCGAGGAGCCATTTTGTTGCCAAGGTAAGTTTTTAAGATTTTAACTTGTATTGTTTTTTTTACAAGTCAAATAAATGTAGGGTATGCCCTATGATTTATTTTTAATTTTTTTGTAATTTTGTGTTACAGTTAGATATACTAAAATTTCAACAAGTTTTACCTCTGTGGGCCAACCCCAATTCAAAACCGATGCACAATCATTACTTTGAAACTATTTGACAATGATAGAGCAAATTCCAAGTGGTGGGAGGTATATTTGGAAATACAATTGTCGCGATATTCAATATGTTAGCTCATACAATCAAGTGAAAGCCCACTTATATCACATACCTAATGGGGGCACCGAAGATTGCAAGGGAAAGGATGGTCATTTGATAACAAAATCAAAAATCCATGAATACATCAAGGCGAAAGAAGATACAGATACAACCCGTGCCATAAAATCAGCTCACCCTTTGTCAAAGAAAGTAAAAGGATAGAGGAAGCCACCAGTTTCCCCAATTCCTTGTAGCAATTCCCCAGTTGTGAGCACAACACATCCATTTTTTGAAACACCCTCCATGCACGAAGAGGTTTTTCCTCTTTCAAACAAGAGAACAAAAGACCATTAGAAAGGTCTTTTCAAAATGAAGCTAGGGATATCACCGATAAGCAAATCGTGTAATGTGTATGCAAATGGATTTTCCTTCAATGTGGTCAAGTCACCATATTCACAAGAAATGGTAAGATCGATCAATGAAGTCCCAAAAGGTTATAAAGGGCTAGGGTTTGAAAATCTCTGCACCACCCTATTTACAAAGGAGAAAAAATATGTTGAGGATTCTTTGAAGCCAATTAGGGATTTATGCGCTGAAACAAAGATCTCCATCATTTCCGATGGATGGAAAGATGCAAAAAATATGCCCCTAATTAATGCGATTGTAGTGTGCCCTAGAGGGGCAATGTTTTTTAAGGTTGTTGATTGTGAGAAGTGTTTACAAGATGTTGAGTTCATCGCCAACATCCTCTTTGAATCCATTGACACGGTGGGGCCTCAAAATGTTATCCAAGTTATAACAGATAACACAAAAAATTGCAAGGTTGTAGGGATGGTGGAAGCGAGATACGGGCACATTTTTTGGACAGTTATGTTGTCCACTCGCTCAACCTCATGCTACAAAAAATGGACAAAAAAATTGAATGGATCAAGCAAGTGTATGCCAAGGCTGAGAAGATGCAAATGTTGGTCATAAACCATCCCCTCTCCCAAGCCATCTTTAGATCCTTCTTGACTTCAGTGCTGTTGAAGATACTTATAAATTTTTATTTTTATTTTAATAAAAAAAAATTGCTATTAAATTTTTACTTTTTTAATCTAAACCTTGTAGATTTTCATAATTTTTTTAATTTTAATTTTTTAATATTTTGTTAAGACTAAATTCGCCTCACACAATCGTCTTGAGACTACTTGTGAAGGTGGAAGCAGCACTCAATAGCATCATCAACCACATGTGGACTGTATGGAGGGAGTCAAAGAAAGAGCAAGTCCAACAAGTGAAAAGTATGATCTTAGATGATGATTGGTGGGCCCGTGTAGATTATTTGTTAAGTTTCACATAGCCCATTATGAATATGTTTTGTTTCACTAACAAGGATCAGCGATGTTTAGAAGAAATATATAATGGCATCGACTTAATAATTGAGAAGATAAAAACCGTCATTAATGCAAAAGAACAAGATCTTGAGGAGATATTTTTCAAATAAGAGCATTCAATCCTCGTTGATAGGTGGAACCATATGACCACCCCGTTACATCTCCTTGCATTTGCATTGACTCTTCGATTCTATAGCATGGATATCTTTTTTTTATGAAGGTGCCACCATACAAGGATGTTGAAGTTGCTAAAGGCTATCAGTTGGCATTCTATAGAATTATCCTCAATCCTAGGGTAGAAGACATGGCTATGAACGAGTTTGGGGGTTTCATTACCTCTCAAAGTCATAGCCCCGGTGCTATTTGGGACAAATACAAGGATGCTCATATGTGGTGGTACCTCCATGGCCAAGGATCACTGATCCTACAACCTCTTGCAATCAAGGTCTTGTCATAGAAAAAAAAAAAAATTATTTTTTAAGTTTTTAACTTTCTTTTTCTTTCAAAATTTATGTTTAAGACTTGAAATTTAACTTCTAACTTTTATAAAATTTAATATAGATTGTGAGTTCATCTTCTTCTAAGCAAAATTAGAACACAAATAGTGTCATCCACTCACAAAAATGCAACAAGCTCGCAACAAAAAGGGTCAAGGAGTTGGCCTACATACACTTCCAAAGGTCGAGTTGGCCTACATACACTCCAACTTGTGCCTTCTATCACACAAGAACCTAGAGTACAAGGAGGGATGACAAAGCATTGGGATATAGATCTAGAAGACGTTGAATTGGATGCTTCCATTTGCCACCACTCATTAGTTGACGTTGACACTTCTTTGGTGACACAACTTAGCTAGCAAGAGTGGCAATAGCGCTAATCCTTGTGGTTCTAATGAACCATATCATGATGTTGATGTTAATGTTGATGCTCTTCATGAAGAGCAAGATGACTATTACGATTAATTTTGATGTAATTAATTATTATTATTATTGTTATTATTATTATTATCATGAAATTAGGCATTCAGTTAGTATTTTGTGGTTATTTTATTTTTTATATGCATAATATGTGGTTAATGTCACTAATTTCCAATTTATTAAGCAAGAATTTATATATTTTTTATTTTTTATATGTTTTTTATGACCAAACCCCAGCCGTACCCAAAGCAAAAAAAATCACCATACCGGCAAACCCAATTATTCGAACCCGAACCTGAACTTGAATCGGTAACTTAGTCTAAAACTAATAAGAAATATACTTATGCATTCTCTACATTCATTTCTCATGCTTTCTAACAGTGTTTTACATGTTAAGTTTATTTTATGAAATTATATATTTTTTTAACTAGCGATAACCTTGCCAAGTAATTGTCGAGTCCTAAGGCCAAGTCAAAATTATGGGATGTCGAGTACGTGTTTTTGAACTATGGGTAGCTAATAATCTGCAAGTGGAATGATAGTATCCTTGTGTGGTTTGCCATGAATCTTTTCAGCTACAGGAAGGTCATCATAGGGGTGGAAGGTCATCATAGGGGTTTTACAACTAAAACATCAAGACTGAAGGAGTTGGAAGACAACGTTTAAAGGGGTAGGAAATTACTCCTATCCATAGGTATTAATAACAAATTAAAGAATGATGTAAGGGTCAATGACCCACATAAAATGTCAATTCTGGATTGAAACAAAGATAAGGTCCCAGATTTTGTAGGAAAAATAAGTGAGGAAGAAACTGTAAAAAGTAACATGTTTATAGGGTTCTACCTGCCTATGTGTGAAATGTTTATGAGAACCTTAGTCAAGTTTAAAACATTTGCGAGAGTGCTTTGAGCAACTTTGTACCTGATTTTCTGAAAGAGTTTAGAGAGTCATAAGAAGTGGGTTTTCACCTATGTTTTGGAGTGTTTTCTCAAAGTAAAAATCCTTGTGTCTCATGTGGTATAATCTTTAGTATTGTGTTTCTTGTTTTGTACTATTATTGTAGATGTTAAAATTGGTTTTTTTAATAAGATAATGGCGCTTTCAAACAGCATCTCCCAACCGCTGAAAAGTACAACTCCAAATATGCCAGAAAAAATTAGTATGATTGTCATTTTCCACAATTTGTGATACCGGAAGTAAACTCACTAAGCTGCCACAACCAAAAAGAAATATACTAATCTCCTACTAACACCAATGTTCCACCATGGATATCCATTGCTAACCCAACACACCAAAACTAAAAGAGTTTTAGGAGCATATTTGAAGCCTTCTTGTGTTAGGGCATTGATCCATGCAGCACCGGACCTGAATTTCTGAAAGAGTATAGAGAGCTATAATAAGAAGTGGGTCTTCACATATGTTTTAGAGTATTTTCCCAATGTATAAGTCCTAGCATCTCATGTGGGATGATATTTAGTATTTTATTTCTCGTTTTGCTTCTATTATGGTATTTTTAAATCAGAAAATGGGGTTTTCAATCAGCATCCCTCAACCACTAAAATGCACCGCTCCATGTATGCCAAAAAATATATATATTATCATTTTACACAATTTGTGACACACCCAGCAAACCAGCTAAGCTGCCACAACCAGCAAGCAAGATAACAAACTCCTAGTGAAACTTATGTAACACCATGGATATCCGTTGGTTGGCACACCAAAACTAAGCTTAATATTTAGAAGAGAATAGTTGGAGCCTCCCTGTGTTAGGGCATTGATTCATGTAGCACTTGACTTGATTTTGAAAGAGCTTACAGAGCTATACAAAGTGGATTTTTACATATTTTTTGCAGTGTTTTCCCAATGTAAAACTCATTGTGTCTCAAGTGGTATGCTCTTTAGTAATTTCTTTCTTGACCTTTTTACTACTATTGCAGATGTTAAATGTTTTCTTTCAGATAATGGGGGTATCAGTGTCCCCCACCCGCTAAAAAGCATGGCTCCATATATACCGGAATAAAATCTTTATGATTATCATTTTCCAAAGTTTGTGACACGGGCAACAAACTAGTTAGGCTACCACAACCAAAAAAAAAAGATAACAAAATCCTAAACGAACTAATGAACCAACATGGATATCCACTGGTATCGACATGCCAAAACTAAGCTTAAGCAATTTAATCGGTAACGCCATATATACTGTGGTAACCCAGAACAACAAAAGAAGTTTGGCCAACCATTGACTCCACGAAAACAGTCTTAAAAAGCATAAAACATGAAAACTATAACGATGAACCCTATCACTACCAATAAGCATTGGGTCTTTACCTATGTTTTGGAGTTTTTTCCCAAAGCAAAAGACTAAAGTGTTTGCATCTCATGTTGGATGATCTTTAGTATTTTATTTAATTTTCATACTCTTATATGTGTGGGTGGGTGTGTGGGTGTGTTTAAATAGTTTTCTCAAATTAGATAATGGGGTTTCAAATAGTGTATCTCAACCACTAAAATAGCACCGCTCCATATATGCCCAAAAATAATATTATCATCATTTTCCACAATTTGTGACACACATAGCAAACTAGCTAAGCTGCCACAACCAGAAATCAAGATAACAATCTCCTATTGAAACTACTGCAATGCAATGGATACCCATTGGTAACCTGGTACATCAAAACTAAGCTTAACCAATAAGAAGTGGGTCTTTACCTAAATTTTGCAATTTTTTTCCCAATGTAAAAGACTAAAGTCCTTGCTTCTCATGTGGGATGATCTTTAGTATTTTATTTATTTATTTTTCTTTATTTTATTTATTTACTTTTCTACTATTATTATATATATGTTAAATTGTTTTTATAAATAAAATAATGAGGGTTTCAAACAGCATCCCTTGTTGTGCTTTTTCAGTCTACTCTTCACATGGTCTCATGCAAACCAGACGGTGCGCAACAAATACAAATAGTCGCAGCACCTTTCTATTACTTATGTCAGATACTTAAACACCCATTCGAAGTGCAGCAAGAGAACACCAAAAACCCCATTAATATAAGAAGATATAGAGAATAATATGTGCCACAACTTCTTATACAAACCTTAGCATTAACATGCTAAATGCAAACCACTACACATCAACAATTACAACACAGATTGATTATCATTTTCATTCATCATTAACGTCATACACTTTACATCAGCGTCTACAACATTGTTCCACAGGGACGCATCCCACCCGAAAAACCTCGCGTTTCGAGGACACAGTGACATCCCGGGGACGTCCCCCACCCGTCCCGCCACCTCCGCCACTTTTCTCCGCCGTCTCGGGGACGTCTCCCTCTGAGAGGGGGCATCCCTTTTTTGGAGGGACATCCCGGGGACGTCTAGGCGTCCCCCGCGCAAACCAAAGCCATAAAGTGTCATTTTTTAAAAATTTAAAAAAAAAATGGATTTTTATGGTTTCTACCCTAACCTTGTCGCTGTACATAGTGCCTTGCATCTCATTGACCGCAACACACTTACGTACAAGGAGTCCAGCAGCCAAATGACATGTAGAGTCAGAGGAGCCAACACAGATTGATGTTGATGCTACACAAATAGAGCTGGTTGGTATTAGCTTGGAGCTTGGGCATGTGGAGTCCAGCAATTCAAGTGATGCGGAGTTCCACAATGGGGATGATTAGCCATTGACTCATTGAGTCATTTGTATTTACCATTTACTTTTAGTATTTCACTATTTTAGTATTTTTTTTTTAACATTGTTGATATTTGATTGTAATCATGAATCATCATTATGAAATTTTGAAAATTCAATGTTCAATCATCAATGTTTATTGTTTAATGTTCAAAGTTAAATTGTTAATGTTCATTGTTCAATGGATCAAACTTGAAACTTAAATGATTAAATCACAATTTCAAATTTGTTGATGTTCAATGCAATATACTTAATCCTTATACATCTTTTTATGACTAATTTTTCAAGTACTATATGCATTTCAGCACCGCTCGCCCCCCGCCGCCGTCCCTCTACCATTCCCAAACTTAGGCCCCCCATCCCGAAAACCCGTCCCCCCGTCCCGAAACGCCGTGGAACTATGGTCTACAATAACCTCATTAATGTACAACACTAAGTGTTCCTGCTACAAAACATCATACAACATATACAACTGCTTTCCACGACTCAATCCGTTCTTCAAACCTTAAGCTTGCTCTTCTAGTCACTTCTCCTACAAACATCCATCATATCCAAGGTGCTCAAATGAGAGGTCAAGGGGTCTATAGGTTTCTAGGACCCTCCTACCAGCTGGTGCAAAATTAGCTCCACCTATCTGTGTTTGCCAACTTTTCTTCCACCTATCCTTCCCCTTAGAATTTCCTTTAAAATATCCTAATCAACTGGGATCAATCCCTTGTTAATCGTCTTCTTCAAGTCTTGATGCTTGACATTTGTCGAATCTTTACTTCTTTGATCCTTTCAATCTGTGCTCTTTCAACCTCCACATTGATGCTCATTTGTGTTTCTTCTTAACCCGTGCATCATTCTCCTTCCTGCGCATGTTGGCTATTCCTTCAAATTTATTCTACGCACTTGTGGAAACCATGTATGATCTTGTGTGTCTCACCTGCACATTATCACACTTGTCATTTATTGCACAAGTAACCTTATGCGCAGAATTTGAGGTCAACCTTCCCCCATACTACCTTGTTGTTTGCCTCAAACAACTACTTCTTGATTCTTTTCTTGCTAAGCTTGCAAAACTTCAAGAATGACTTCCAAAACCTTCTTCTCGAACTCAGTCCATCTATTCATGGCTTCAATGATATCCTCCTTCATATCTTGTGTAGTTTTCATCAATGATTCCATTTCCACAATGTCTTCACCTATTTCTACATAGATTTTTTTCATAAGTTTGTATTTTTTCCTTCAATCCATCATATTCTTTGCGCATATTTATTTCTTCAATGAGCACTTCATTTGATAAAACTTCAAGTTTTCCATCCAGTTTTGTGCGCTTCTTCACTTGTGATTTCCAGCGATTTAATTCAATCGTTCTTCTTTTGCCTTTCCGCCATGTCCTTTTCTTTTTTCATACAAACTCCCAATGCTTTGCTACCGTCTTCATCATGCATACACACAATATTTTTAACCTTTTTCAATTACTGATGCTTTCTCTCTTGCAGAACCCTATTGAGTTTCGATCTCGCTGAGTGCATGCCTTAAAGGGTGCACTGGGAAAGGGGTGGGCAAACCTTTGGTGCTTCGCAAGATTGTTGGTCAACTCTATCATTACATAAAACCATTACAAATCCCACTTATCCAACTCCCGAAGCAAACAAAACCCGTTTATCTATTTCCCTAAGCAATTTTCCTTTCAAATAGTCCCTAACTAAGCAAACACCCTCTTTTCCTACTAAGTCGGCTAGATCGACCCTATTATGAAAGTTCAAGCACACGTTACAGAACTCCGACCTAGTTCAAGGCCTAATGGTAACTTTTTTTTTCAAACTAGGTCGAGATGGCCGACCTCGTCAGCTAAATTTTCGGAAGGGTTAGAACTTGTCTATTGCTATAAATACAAAGCTCATTTCAATCCAATAGAGAGGAACATTCATTTTTGCATTATTACAACTCGTAATTCTGTTACATCTACATTTGAAGGAGCCATTGCTTAGAGTTTGCCTTGGAGGAAAGATAAGTTGTCTTGTCGAAAGTATTGGATGCAAAGTACAAGTCTTTTAGCTTAGAGCTGATTTTTATAGTGTGATCCTTACAAAGCCACAACCACCTCTTGCAAAGCACCATTGGCCTAGGTAGAGATTGGGACTCGATAGGTTTGCCCAAAGGTAAGTATTCCTAACTTTTGTTATTTCATTTGATAGATAGATATTGCACAAAGTAATAGATTTTGAATGTATAACTTCTTGCTTAGATTACCTCTATACTTAAACTTAGTGTAGCTATAGAGTCTTCTTTGCTTGCCATCTTCCACCTTAGGTGATCTAGGCTCCCATTTGCCTACCATCCCTTGATTGTTTGTTTATGTTAAACCATCCCCATTTGTGTCACAAGCTTTGGTGAATACTAGATTAGTTATATTTCTGTATTTAGACTTAGCTAGAGTTATTACACATTGTTATTTGCCTAGAGGCATTGGAACCCTATTCTTTAGTGTTGTGTGATAAGTGCTCCCTTTGGTTTAGCGGATCCAATTTGGTCATGCTCCCAATATAAGCAGTACTGCAATAAATGTTGGTTGATTACGTTATCTCATATTGGATTTACTAAATAAGATAAGTTGTATATCTATCTTAATTTGTTGTATACATTTTGGGGAACCCAACGTGAATCTAACCCTTATATTTTTAATTTTTCATTTACAGTCAACTAAGTCGCGCTGATCGATTTAGTTTTAACCTTTGTTTATAGATTCATGATCCACAATCAACTGGTCAAGTTGGTCAACCCAATTTTGTTCTTTGTTTGCAGGTTTTCTTCCAAAGTCAATTAGGTCATGTTGGTCGATCTAGTTTTAACCTCTATTTCAAAATTCAGGATCCATAGTCAACTAAGCCACGTTGGTCGACTCAATTTTGTCCTTTGTTTGCAGGTTTCTTCTACAGTTAACAAGGTCGTGTTGGTCAACCCAATTTTGTCTTTTGCTTGCAGGGTTTCATCTCCAATAAACTAGGTTGCATTGGTCGACTTAGTTATTTTTCCTATTTTCTGAATTTTCACTTACAACCAAATAGGTCGGGCTGATCAACCTAGCTGATCTCTACAATATTTTTTCAGTTTTCAACCAACTAATTCATGTTAGTCGACCTAATCTTATTTTATTGTTTTCAATTTTTAGCTTTCTACAGAGTAAGTCGACCTAGTCGACCCTGTTTGACCTCTGTGTTTCAAAGATTTTCGCCTCTACAAGACTTAATCAATCCTAGACAACCCAAACAACAGTTAGATCTTCAACACCCTCAGTCAACAAACTAGATCGACCTAGACCACCTAGTTATATTGTTTAGGTTCCTTCTAACCAGCTTAATACTTCAATTTTGTCAATTATCTTAATTTGTCATTTCTATTTTTCAGTAAAATTACTAGATATTTCAAATTTCTACTCTATTTTTACTAGTTTTTCAGTTCTATAAAACTGTATCACAGTCAACTAATTCGACTTGAGCAAAACTTAGTTTTGTGCCTATTTGCCCTATCAAAAACTAAGTCGAACTAGCTGACTTAGTTTGGTGTTTGTTTGCCCTACCAACAAACTAAGTCGACTTCGCCGACTTGGTAGGATTTCTGATTACTGTTTTTTCTTCTAGAATTCAACTAGATCGACTTGCGTGACCCTATAGGTCATGGCTGACCTACTATAATTTTAAACCACTGCTTTTCCTTCCAAAAACCAACTAGATCATCTGGTCAACCCTGTAGGTCCTGGCCAACCTAGTAGCTTTTCAAACTACTAACCCAAGAGGTGGCCCACTTAGCTCAGTGGATGGCCAACCTAGTTTGTTTTGCTTGTTTTTGACCGAATTCAATCGGTGGCCAACCTAGTTTGTTTTGCCTTGTTCTTTTTCCTAGTTCAGTGGGTGGCCGACTTAGTTCATTAGGTGGCCAACCTAGTTTATTTCATAATTATGTCTTCTTTTCAGCTTCCAATCAATCAAGAAAACTGTATAATCAAGGATTTAGATCAGAACCTCACCTATATTATCACTTCAAATGAAACTATTGAATTCCTTCCTTTATGTATTCCTAATCCCAAACCAATTACTACATCATGCAACCTAACTCTTGCATCGAAGAGGCAAACACAATGTAATACAGTTGAAGTTACTCGCCCTAGTCCTCCTGCTACCAATGTTAGGAAATCTCCTCCACCCAACAATCTTACTCCTCTCATTGATACTAGTCAATTCCTTGATTAAATACTTCAACAAATGACCAATATACAAATCACTCATGGCAATCAAATGATGCAAATGCAATCTCATATATTACAAATGGCTAGTCAACCACCTCAAGTCGTCACGACTCAACCAAATCAAAATTTTGTCCCTCCTTTTAGAGATGCCAATGGGCAAATCATCCCTCAAACTCTCATGCATAACAAAATGCTTCAACATCTTCAAAATGAACCCTTAGCTCCATTCATTGTATTCATGGATATTGGACACATTTTTACAACTATTACATATGATGGAACTAAGGACCTCACTATCTTTCCTAAAACTTTTGATAATCTCTATATAGAATGAGTCCAAACTACCACCAAGCTCCTAACCAAAACCTTTGTTGACGATGCACTTCAATGGTATAATCAACTCCCTCAACATTCCATCTTACAACTAGAGGATTTAGTCAATGCTTTAGTTAAAAAATTTCAACACAATGATTTTCCTGAAAACAACCTTAGCCACTTCATCAATGTTAAGCAACTACCTAACAAAATCTGCTCATTGTTTCATCAAATGATGGAAGTCTCTGGCTCACAAAGTGGACCATAACATGAGTGATGATAATTTTTTTAAACTATTTGTTACCGCTCTTAAAGCTCCTCTTCAATACAAAGTTTAGATGTTTTCCCCTAAAAATTTAGAAAAAACCTTAGACCAAGCAAAAAGGCAAACTTTCTTATGAGTCAATTTCACTCACCTCAAGCAACTCCTAAGGAAATTTTCTAATCATTTTCTCATAACATTAATTCATCTAAGCCTCCCCAACTTCAAAAGGGAGCATCCAATTCAACCAATTTTAATCCAATGCACCCTAGAGTCTAAAAGAAATTAAGAAGAAATTGACACCCTCTAAACCCATGAGCTTTGATCCTTCCAAACCTCCGCCCAAATGGTACAATCTTGATAAGTTTTGTTGGTGGCATGCTACGATAGGTCATTCTCATGAGACTTGTCGTGATCTTTACCGATCCTCCTTACCTTCTTTCTTGGTCCACATTTCAATCTTGACACTCTTACTCAACGATGTTATCAAGACTATCTTCAAGCCTCGCAAGCCCGATCTAAAGAATCACAATCACATCAACATCACCTACCTAATAGTCAACAACAATTAACCCATACCTCCACCTCATCCACTAATGTTGTCCAACCCACAGTTGATCTTTCTTCCTGCACCAATAAGGAAATGATAACTAGCATGCACAACTTCAAACTGGTAGTTGCATTTGTCAAACCTCAACCTCTTAGGTCACACGAACCCAAGGATCACTTAGTTCAAATGCCTACTCCAAAGTGCATCATAAATGGTCTTCCTTTGGCTTATAGCCTCTTCATACTTCTACAAGTCATATGTCAATTTCAACATCCTTCAAATCCAACATATCAACACATTTACCTATCTCAAACTACATCAGCAAGCCCAATGCAATTCATTCTAACAGTTACACTTCACCTCACTCCATATCACATGTCGGGGCATCTTGCGATGCCCATCCACATATCACTTCAGACTTTGAGGCATCTTGTGAAGCCCATCCCTACATCAGATTATCCGTTGAACATTCTATGATGCTCACTCTTCTTCTACATTGCACAACAACAAACAAATTCAGCTTCAAGAAACCTTTCGAAATACATAGGATTGTATTTCACATGCTCATCTTTGATATAGACATTAGCATAGATTTTACTCGTTATTTGTCTCATGTTTCCTTGTTTTTGTGCATTTTATTTAGTATCATTTACTTACACCATTGTTTCCTTTGGGTTCTTTGGTTTTATTTCACTCTACTTACACCATTGTTTCTTTTTCTGGTTCTTTGGTTTTATATCACATTACGTTTGACATTTGTTTCCTTTGTGGTTCCTAGGTAGCACCTTCAAGTTTTTCATTGATTTTCATTTTATCACATTTATGTCATTATTTCCCTTAGTCTCTTTATGATTCTTTGGTCCTTATTTAATTTCTCCCTCTTTTGGGATGACCATTTACTTTCCCCCTATTTTGGGATGACTACTACTTTCATTAGCACTAGTGTTAGATCCATTGTAAGTTGGTACGACTTCTTTAGTGACATAACTATCATGGCATAGCCCCATCCCTTTCATAGTACTATTTTACCTCCTTATGATCAACTACGAGCATATTCATCATTGTATCACTTATCACATGGGTGGATCTCTCATGATCCTCATCTTTCATTTATTTCCTTTCATTTGAAACACACATAGGTCAGTTTTGAGATTGCACACTTACTTGTGGGCAAGTCTATGAGTCTTTAGACACCATGGTCTTTAGATCCTTTTCTCTAGTGATCAAGTGTAAGCTCTCTTGTGTTCATCACCTGTTTCACTCAAGATTGGTTCTTTGCATCCATATGGAGGAGGAATAGAAAAAGCCAAAAGAATTAAAAGCCAAATCATAAAAAAAAACAAAAAGCAATGATTAAAAAGCAAATACCATATTAAAAGTCAGATCACACCAAAAGACATGATCTTTGGCACATCTATCTTAGTCGAAGCTCAAACTCCACAGTTGGCATCATAATAGAGTCAAGGTCCATTGGGGTGTGTCAGGCCAGTAGACTGGGGTAGGAGGTCTCATTATATCATATACTTATAGTGCCACCTACTGTCTCATACAAGTAGCCAATCTTTACAGTAAATCGACGGCTCTATAAAGGGTCTTGAGGAGCAGGGAACATGTTATGGGAAGATAGGATACATTTTAATTTTCAAGCATATAGCCTTCATGGGATGATCTATGTACTTCACTTGTTAGCCCACACTTTTTGTTCATTAGTCAGAGTGTCCTAAGCACTTGATGTCAATAATTTTTAGCCTTGCTCACTTGCCTAGTGTGTGTCATCCTTGCTAAGGATGTTCACATCACCCATGTGGTGCCTCGCATTTCTTATTTACATCATTATTCCCGCTATCCCCTTGATGGGTATTGCTCTTAGCTGATCACATTTTCCTTCTTAAACCTCTTGGTTTATAGTTTGTGAGTTGCATTGTAATACCTCAAATAGGACCAAGTTTTCCTCACAAACATCCCTTCACATTTGCTCACCACACCATCTTATTATCATACTAGTGATGTCATTAGGTGGTTGTGTTTGATTACATCACATTTTAGAACAAACACAAAGTTTGAGTTGTCATTGTTTAGAGCTTTTGATTTTCATCTATCCATCATGTTCTTGTTTGATTTTTGTGGACTTCGCTTATCTTTTATAGGACATTTGACATACTTACATGTTTGACTTGACATGCTTGTCATTAACATTGACTAACATTTCATTGTTCAGTCATTTATGCTTTCTTCATGCTTCGTTTGACATGCATGTCTTGCATTTTGATTTACATTCTCATTATCAATCATTTATGTTTTCTTTGTGTCATGATTTGACATGCTTATCTTACATGGGCTTACATTCATTTACTTCCTTATCATCGTTCAATTTTCTCACATTGATATTTCACTTCAACGTTTTACATGCTTTTTCACATGATTTAATGTGTTCTACATTTATTTGTCATCATTTTGTCATTTGCATGCTTGGTCTTTTGGTTCTATCCTAGCCTTAACGATCCTGGCTTGCCAATTTTCTAAGTAATTTAATCAGTATTGAGAGTTATTCATTTCTACTTTGACCATCCTACGTACGCACGCATTGCTTCTATTTTTAGTCTTGTATCCCTAGGGTTTCTCAAATGCAGGTATTGTGCCCTCCAAGATCGAGACTATGATATTTGCATGCAGTCATTCAACCAAAAGGTAAATCAAGGTATGTATATGGTACTTTCAGTTACATTCAGCATTTATTTTCGTACTTCATTTGACATAGCTTAGTTGTTGTGTTGCTATGTTCTTTCCCAAAGCACCATCACATGTTACATTAACGTAACACGTGATGAGCTTCGAGTGAGGCATATGTATACACAATATTTTTAAACTTTATCAGTTATTGACGCTTTCTCTCTTACAGGGACCTATCGAGTTTCGATCTTTCTAAGTGCACGCCTTAAAGGGTGCACCGAGAAAGGGGTGGACAAACTTTTGGTGCTTCGCAAGATTGTTGGTCACCTCTATCATTACCTAAAACCATTACAAATCCCGCTTATCCAACTCCCCAAGCAAACAAAACCCGTTTATCCATTTCCCTAAGCAATTCTCCTTTCAAATAGCCCCTAACTAAGCAAATACCCTCTTTTCCTACTAAGTCAGCCAAGTCGACCATGTTATAGAAGTTGGTTCTTCGCAAGATTGTTGGTCAACTCTATCATTACCTAAAACCATTACAAATCTCGCTTAACCAACTCCCCAAGCAAACAAAAACCTGTTTATCCATTTCCCTAAGCAATTCTCCTTCCAAATAGCCTCTAACTAAGCAAACACCCTCTTTTCCTACTAAGTCAGCCTGGTCAACCATGTTATAAAATTTAAAGCGCACGTTACGGAGCCGACCAAGTTCGAGGCCTAAAGGTAACTTTTTCCTTAAAACACATCTATGCATCACTTCATCACGTCCTAATTTGTATAGTTCTCCCCTAATCAATTGATTTGATGCAAACCTTATTGCTAGTTGTTTCTTTGTTTTGTTGTCAACCCCTTGGGACCGATCTTGAAGTCAAGAATACAACTATCTCCACCAATTCTTCAAGAACTATTTGTACCCGATATAACTACGAATCTCGGATATCATCTTCAATAAGTCGCACAACTTCCCTAATTTCAATGCACATCAAATGATCTAATCGTGCATTTAACCATCCACATTTTGCTACCACTAAAAATTGGAATTCCTAAAACAACACAATCCATCTACAGATCTGGGCAAGTGACTCCATTTTGTTCACCAAGTCTTTCAGTGCTTCATGGTCTATAAAGAACACAAACAAAGTTTCTAGCAGATACTGCCTAAACTTTAGCGACACCTAAACCATTGCTAGCGCTTCCTTCTCTGTTGTGGTATGATTTTCCTCAGTATTGGACAACTTCTTGCTCACAAAATAGATCTAATGATCTATCTTTCCCTCTCCTAGTTGTACGAGTATTGCCCCTACCATTGTTTCAGATGCACCCACATCCAAATAAATAAAATTTTCCAATCTAGGAGCTGTAGAATTGGCGCACTTACCAATTTTATTTTCAACACCTCAAATGCTTCTTGCTGAGTTTTTGTCCACCTGAATGGCCTATCCTTCTTCAGTAATTGTTCCAAGGACCTTGCAACATGCACATAATTTCAAATAAACTTCTTGCAATATCCACAATGTCCCAAAAATGTGCACACATCCTTATGCGTGCACAACACTTCCAACTGCTATATCAATGCAATTTGGGGAAGATCAATTAACATGCCTTCCTTACATAGGACATGCATCAACAGTGTGCCAAACAGCACTGTGAATGCACATTTCTTCAAATTCAATGATATTTGAAATTGTCTACATCTTTCAAACATCAAACGCAAGTTTGCATAGTGATCTTTTACAAATCCATACACTCATCCAAATAGACTTGTAAAAATTTTGTATGGAATCTCGAAATGCCTCTACCACAATATGTGTGAACACGACAAGCGCATTCTTCAAACCAAATCACATCACATTGTGCGCAAATGACCCCCACTTTGTCGCAAAGGTAGCCTTTCATTTATCCTCATCCGCAATTTGCACTGGATGATGCCTTGAAAATCCATCCATGAAAGTGTATATCTCACATCCAACTACTCCCTCCTAAAAATTCCTCTATTGATGGTGTTGGGAATAAGTCTTGAACACACATCATTTAGCATACAATAATCCACACACTCTAATTCTCCCATCCTTTTTGTCGATAACCATAGGACTCACCCAATAAGACTCTTCCATTGGATATATTGCACTGGCTTCAAACATCTTGTCAATCTCTTCCTTCATCTTGGCTCAAAACTTTTGGTATATCCTATATGGCCTTTTTTCATCAGTTTTGCACCTTCATGCAACTTGATGATCATCTTTCCTACAGAGTCATGCACTCCTTTCATCTCATGCTACTTCTTGGAGAACAAATCTTTGAACTCTCTAACTAGTTTGACGATGTGCGCAGATTCCACATCCGTCCAATAATCCCCAATTATAGCCATCCTTGGCTCTTCCTCAGTTCCCACATTCACATCCTTTGTGTGCAAAGGTTGATTGTAATACTTTTCTTCGCTTTTATGTGCACCTTCCACTACTCTTTCCCCAGCAGTGGTTTCTACCTTCAAGTGGTCTACTTCATCTTCATACTCTTTCTCCCTACCAACCTTCCAAAGGTCCTACTGACTCGGCTTTTTCACTCATGCATCTTCCAAGTCTGGCGTCTAACTTACACTCTTCTCTTCGCTATTGTTTGATCATTCACCCTCTTCAAGCAGCTTGGGACTTCCATACTCTCATTCATGGTTCATGTCCCCAAACCTGTCTTCCATCTATGCACCATTCTTTAACATTGTTGCGCACAACACTTTCAATGGCACATTCAGATAATCATCCTTCAACTGGAATAGGAAGGTATCTGTAAAATCCCCCTTTACTCTTTCCCGATCTGTGGTCTTCATCTTATTCACCACCTACCATGTGCATGCCCATGCCTTCAAAGTGGCAAAGAATGCACGACCCCACAAGCACATTGGAAGGAGTGGCTCACAGGAGGTCCACACATTCTCACATTTGTTTAGGTGTTTTGTAGGATCTCTCTCCTAAGAACACTAATAACACATTATTTTCATTACTATGCCCGAATCTCACACAACTTGTTGCCTTGCATGTTGACCAACTATGAAGGTAAGATCTATGTGTCATCCCCCATCGGACATGATCGCTGCGCAATGTGTGAACGAACACAAACACCCATTCTCCCTCTTTGGTTAAACATGCTTCCACATTTTACACATAGGCCTTTGCTCAAGATGTCCCATCATATTGAGGAAGTTCCCCAATCTACTTGTACTCAATCAGCACACCTTGGTGCTTGTATTATCTTTGGAACCCACTTCTTGGTCATTTTATTAACCACTCTAAATCTTGCATTTTTGGTTGCACGTTTGAACATCCCAGTTCTAAGAGGGTTAACACATCATATCTTTAAATGTGTGCATACTATTCCTAGACCCATCTTTCGCAAGTGTGACTTGTGGTATCCAACATAGATGCGCCACTCTTCCAACTTATTACCCCATCATCCCTTGAGTCTAAGTATTCCTTTCCCTGCACAGTGATGTTAGATATGTGACCGATCTCTTCATCTATATCTACACTTTCAACATATGAAGGACCATGCACTCCATCACAAGGAATTACCACCCTCTCTCCCATTCTCAAATCTCATACAACATGGTTTAAAGCGCATGTCTACTTGCTCCAATAGCACCACAACCTTCCCAACAAACCCAAGTTTCGATCTACTTCTACCAACTCTATCACTTCAGAGTCGGCCTTAAATTGCACTCCCAAAATCAAGACTCCCAAATAGTCTCGAGCATGATTTTTCTGCCATGAACAACAAATTTGTTGAAGGCTAAAGCCTAGGACTTCCCATCTTTCTCCAAGCGTCCTGGGTCAATATGTTCACATTTGCACCCGTGTCAATCAGAATGTTGCACAACTCCCAATCATTGACGGATGCATCAATTATCAACTCCTAATCATATTGCTCATTTTTCGCGAAATGAACCTCTTCTATCTTCCCTTGGACTCAAGCACATCCCCCATACTATGTGTGTTGACTCCTAAAAAACATAAGCATACCTCTAGTCTTCAGAAAGACAATATCTTTGTTACTTCATCTCGTTTGAGCTTGGACACTTCTTCTAGCTCTCCCTAATCTTTGCATTTAGCTTTTTGGTTGTCTGCAACTTGCCTTGGAGATTTTGCACTCTCCCTAGCTTCTACGAGTAATTGTTAATCTATACACGCATCTGAGTGGTCCATTATTGTTGCTCCTTGCTTGTGCAATATACTTTCCTTCTGTGGAATAGGCGCTCTCACCAACTATGTCCACTCCACCCCTTGTGGTAATATTTGCTTTTGGGTTTGTGCTTCCCTTTTGCGCATTTTCCTTCGTCAGCCAATTTCCTCCTATGCCTGCTAATGCCATATTTTTTGTAGTATCTTTTTATGAAGATCAAGATGCTCCTCAATCTTGTGACCTTGCCCACAATGAGCACAACTTGGGAACTTCACACACTCCCATTAATAGTGATTAATAGCTCCACATTTGAAACATGAGCCATGATATCTATTCCCACTTCTTCCACCACCTCTTCGTCCATACAATCTTTCATCATAGCCTCTCCCTTGTTGAGGTTGTTGAGATTGCCCATAATTGTTTTCTTGGTTTTGATTGAACCCTCTTCTCTACACACCACGTATTTCATCAATGAGCTAGCAATTTATTGTGTCATGCACGTGCATGTCACAAATATTACACCACATCGCCTTCACTTGTCTGCCCTTCTGAACCAACATGCAGCTTCATGTTTCATTATCTTCCCAACACACTTCACAACATGCAATAACAACTTGCGCCTTTTTCAGCATATAATTTTTATTCATGTGTCCCTCTGACTCACAATACATGCACCACAATCCTCTTTAGGACTCTTGTGCACTATTTGTAAACAGATTCTGCAACTCAATTGTTGTCTTTGAGATTTGCGCCTCAAGAATTGGGTTTACTCTCGTATCGAAGTTTCCAACAATTCCCATTCTGAGCACATCATTCAATGCTTCTCACAGGTCCGTAAATGTCTTCATAACCAGTTTCTTCTAAACGCTAGCAACAATCCTACAACAAACCACTACGCATGTTGTAATGGGTGGATATCATACGACAACTTTGACAACAACATATTAAAGCATGCATCGTATGCACGTACACTCTCTGAAGTGTCCTTTTTTATCTCCTTGAACACAAAATGCTCTATTGCTGAAACACAAGTATATGAAATTCGCTCAAGAACATAGTCTTGAGCAGGTCAAATTCTACCACTATTTGATTCGAATCAAACTTGTGGTCCCAAGTATGTGCACAATCCAACAATGTCATGGTAAATTGGCTTGCCCTCCTCTTTGGAGATGTCACTCCCTTGGCTCGCCAGGCTATCTCAAAATTGTGCACATGATCAACCACCTCCTCCATACCTCGACACTCAAGTTGCTTTACCAACATCTCGTAAAAGATTGTCAGTTATTGTGTGCGTTGATGTGCCTATGCACCACTCCCAAAAGCTACGCTTCCACCAGCAGTTGTTTGACCAACACTTCCTTGCGCAACAACTATTGCATTCCCCCTTTAACATTCCCTCTAACCAATGGACCTTGCATCATAGGCCCCCTGTTGGTATACTCATACTTGACACATTTCAAGTATCTTCTTCACAACACACAACTCACCATAGTGTATGGTATCTCTCATTTCATCACAACACTTCACTTCTGACAACACTTCGCCAACTTTACAACTAAAATTTTCCTTTAAAAAAACAATGCAAATAGGCATTGGCTTTAGGTAAACTTAGATATGAGATCTCTCCACAACTTGTGCATCTTGCTACACCTTTAACCGCTAACATGTATTGGGACATGAGTGGCCAACTTGGGGCTAGCATAACCTTTTACTTGGTCATGTAATAGTTTCTATATCTTCATATTGGTTATAGTGTTGGTCTATGTAGTATACACAGCCTAAGTAGGTTATATATAGGAGTTGGTGGTTAGTATTAAACGATCACATTGAGAATTTTTTTCGTATTACATGGTTGTGGAGGTTGCCCCCTCGAAGTGGCTCATTCATATATTTCCAATATTATGCTATGCTATCAATCATGGTGTGGCTATGTTCTCTTTTGATCTTATTATTGGAAGTTACTGTTCTTGTTTTGCCCTTGACATTTATATTGTGATCCATTGATGAGACTGCTTTATCTAAATAATTTCATTACAAGTGATATCAAGATTCGATTTGGACAAGATTTCTGCAACACATTTGATCAGTTTTTATTCTATTAGTGGGTTAAAAAAAACTTTTGATCTAAAAGAAATTTAGGGTTTTTGTCTACACCACACAAATTCGGGTTTTTAAGAAACAAAAAAAAATATGAAAGATTTTTGAACCCTTGCACAATATAGTTGTTAGATTTGTTTCGACACGACAATCGCAATAGTATAAGCCTCTATCAACCCTATTTTTGGAGATTTTTTACCCTTGTGCAATATAGCAGTCATTGGTTTCATCTCAACGTGACGATCACAATGGTATAAGCCTCTGTCAACCCTAATTTTTGGGATTTTCGAGATTTTTTTTTACGCTTGCAATATAGTGGTCATTGGATCGGTCTCAACGAGACAATCACAACGATGTAATCCCCAGATAACCTTGAACCCAAAACCTTATAGTATGTTTAGTGTCTATTGAGATACTCGACTATCAATAACAACGTACACATAACAGTAATTACATAACATACCATGGCAGAGCAAAGTACAATCGCAGCTTTGTATTCATAAAATATGAAAATCATTACAATTCATACACTTCGGGGAGGTGCTGATACCAATTCCCATACCCCGACATACAATATGTTATTAGAAGGACAATACCCAATGGTTGTTGATTTACCCAACCGTCACAACCAACATAACCAAGGTTCTTGCCATATCACTAACCAAATGCCAACAAAAGACTAACAAAAAAATGTCAGCTATAACAATACATATTTTCATAATTGACGGTTTACAATATTTCTCCTCCCACCTCCCCCTCACCCAAATAAATAGGAGTACCTTCCAAAACAAGTCAGACAACATGATAAAAATTAGAATAAAAAGGGAAGATAGAAGACATTATGGTGGAGCTATAGTTCAGATAGAAAGCTTGCAAAATTTTTGGAGGCAAGAAAAAAGCATGTCTCACCTAACGCAATTCACAACCACATTTTTTTTCCGCATGTAAAATCAAAGCAAGAGTTTGGGTGCCCCTCTCGGGGTCAAGCAATAGCATAGTATGCTCAATTGCCAAACAATCTTCTACTCTTAGAAGAAAAAATCTGATTTTTTTAAATATATCCTCTCCCCCTGAAAAATTACTATCATTCAGCAAAAGATGCAACAATAATGACAACTACAGGTCTAACTTAGGAGTTTTAATCAAATTGTACAGCTCCCAACCAACATCACTAGAACTGTATGGTGCTTCTAGGAGAGCATACAACTATTTGCTATTGATGATATGCGTTCTACTACCGTACGGTGATGGTTCACCAACCGGAGGGCATACAAAAGTATGATGTGCCAAAGGGCCAAGGCATAGGAAAGTGGCAGTAAGTACAGAAAGGCCAAGTCGTATGAGAGAAATTGGCCTATGAAGCACGTCGTACAGGGGAGGAGGCAGTTTCAAATGTGAAACGTATGGAGGCATACTGTATAGCAACAAGATTGTAGAGTGGATGTTTGTCATAGGCACAGGAACAATCAAAACGTACGGCAAGGGAAGGACGTACATCAAAGGGGAAGTGTACGGCAACAATAGGGGATTCGAATTATTTTGGATGTATGGCAATAGGGCATCCAGGGTTTTCTAGAATTTAGGGCATTCGGTTGGTGTGGAACCTGACTTGGTCAAAGTGGGACTTTGCCATATTTTATTATTTTTTTGAACTTTGTATGTACTTTTATTTGTCCCATTTTCTTTGTTGCCCATACCTAGGAGCTCAATATTTAATGTCCAAGACGTCGATGCCCTCCAATCTCGATTAGTACACTTTTATTTTCAAACCCTTCACCATATATTTAACTGTCGAACCATTCAAGTTTTCCAACCTAATTGCCCCATTCTCCAAGATTTTTATGATTTTAAACAGTTTAAGCCACAACACTTTGAACTTACCCAGCTTAATTCAACACCTCTGATTATACCACAAAACTAGAGTTCCACCTTTGAAGATCATCTATCGTAGATGTTTATCGTGCCAATAGTTTCTTCTTTTGTGCGTGACTTTTGTTGCTCAATGTGCCATTAACCAATGTTCATCCAGTTCAAGCATATCCATTGTATCCCACTGTACTTCAAAAATAGGTCATACTTCAAAAGGTCATAACTCTCCTATGAAATTGTTTTCCTTGAACCCCACTTCCCACTCTTTGAAGTCAATGCTTTGGATATCATGTCGGCTGCCCGTTCCAATTGGCAAACCAACTTTGCATCGAACTTTGCGACTTTGGTGGATAAGCAGACCGTGATGTTGGCAGTTCAAAATGACTTGGTTTCACCAACATTTGTTTCTGCCCATCCTGTTGCAAGCCCTGGACATCTTCAATCTCCATAATCGCATCCCAATGGCAATCAGGGTGGAACAATTCGTAGTTTTTCATCTGCCAATGGAACAGATAATTGAGGGAGTTTGTCTCATTGTCGAAGCACAACTATAACTCCAAGACCCCTTCATTCGGCTTCATCATACCTCGATTCCCATCAACTACATCAGCGGGATTATGATTTTGAATCCAACCAATCTAATGAAGTTGCTTCCTCACTAATTCCCTGATTCTTCAAATCTATGACATACTTTCATCCATTGTTTTCAATGAATAATCAAATTCTTTTTCCAATTAAGATCAGCTTTGGCTGCTATCAACCAGCCCCAACCAAATAGTGCATCGTAGTCTTTCTTTTGCAATGAGATGACCACAAATTACAACAAAAAAGGTTGGGTTCCAATAATTACCTATTGTCCCATCAATACACCCAATACCTTAATGCCATGTTGATCTATTCGTACAAATTAGAATGTTGGAGGATAAATAGTTGGCTTCCCAAGAGTCTTCCAAGTCTCATTTGGAAGAACATTCACTCCGAAACCATAGTCAACGATAGTATTTGTCAAAATCCTACCCAAAATTTCCATATGCACAATTGTCAGTTGTCGGGCTAGGTTCATCGTCAAGAGCATAAGATCGATCACTTGGTCACTTAACAAGGGGGCTCAACTATGAGTTCATTCTTCCGCTTTTTTCTCTCCCCAACGCTCAATCTTAGGTGCACCATTGTATGCTCCACGTCAGGATAATGTATTGTAGCATTCCATAAAATTGGAATGCTTCGCAATAAGTCAACTATCTTCACGAGTATAGTGGTTTGCAAGACATGTCGTGCAATAGCTTTGTCAGACTCCAATTTGCTCATCATTGTGCCTGTGTGTTCACTCGAGAGCCATTGTTCTTTGACCAAAACCCTCTCGACTTCCACCCTTGCTTCGGCCAGCCTTTCCTTCTTTGTACATGGGTCAAGGTATTTGGCTTTCTTCACTTGCACCCTAGTAATTGCCATAACTTCCTTGCCCTCGACTACATCAATCATATTGAAATTGGCTTGCTTTGAACAACTGACATCGTTATTGTTCCCAAGCCCACACAATTTATAGAGAAGCCCAATATCATTTTGGGTAGGTTGATCTCTTGCAAAGCGCCCCATTCATTGCACTCCCAACAATATACAATTGGTTGTCCACTGGAGTCGCACTGAATTCGACTCCCACCACCACTATTATTTTGTTATCGGATGTTCCTTGGTGCCATGGTGGGTGGTGTCAATGACTCTCCTTGTGTAAACAGTACTTTGCTGCTCTTGTTCCGCAAATTCTACGGACAATACTTGACTGAATACTCTGTAACTTGACAAATCTCGCACAAAAATCCTTGAAATCTCTCTTAACGCCTCCCTTTAGTTCCTTCAATATCCGAAGTATGTCATTTCTCAAGGCTCGCACTAGTCCAGGTTCACTTTCATCACCGAAGTTAGGATCATCTTTTTCGCATCCTTTCGAGCGCAAGGACATCGTTTTATTGCTTTCAATGTCAAAAGATACTGTAAAATAAGCATCCAAAAGATATTTCCAAAAATATGATCATTTCAGTTATCAAATGAAATACTATCAGCTAGAAATGGCGACTACCAAGATCTATGCAAAGAGGTAACCATAACCAGATTACCAACAAAGCAGAGATCCATATCACACCAAGAAAATGAATCACTATAAATTCGTGTATCCATACCAGGCAAACATATCATACAACAATGTGTGTGTATCCTTATGCATATACCGGTGCATATGCATAGAGATGTACACATAGATATCAACATGTGAAATCAATAATACCATCAAAACAGCATTCATTATCTTTTTACATATTCCACATTAAGGTTTCAGAGGAAGATAGCAAAACTAGAATCAATGCCCATACAAGTTATAGATATAAGGAAAGGAAAAATGGCATGCCTGGAAACAAAATCCCAGTGGTGATGAAAATTTACAGGCCACCCGTCCAATCCACAACCACCAAGAAATCTCCTCTCTCACAATGCCCAGCCCAAAGCATGCCCTGGGTTCTACAAGAAACCAGCCATATTCTCAATTCCAAAGAGAAACCAAGCCTCAACATGCCAGCCAATACAGCCCTGAGTATATATACAGTTGAAATGGGTGCAAACCCAGCTTCTTCCCATGCCATTTTTCCACCCAAACGTAGGTTGAGCAAGGGTTATAGCAAACAAAGCAAGCATCCAAGGCCAACATGCTCGAATGGAGAACCACAGAGTTTCAAAAATCTCTGCCTTCCAAAAATCTTATGCCTAGTCAAAACCCTAGGTGTTCCAAGAATCCAAAGCAAAATACAAGGAAACAAGTTTTACCAAATTCTTTTGCCTTCCAAAACCCACGCTAGGTCAACATAGCAAAGAAGCTTCAAAATGAACGATGCATATGAATTTGAAATGTTTTATCAGTTCTAATTATCATAATCCCTTTCCCTCTTTTTCATATTCAAATGTTAAATCAATTGTTTTGTAAGTCAAAAATTAATCATTGATTTTCCTCTAATGGTCACAGTCTTAGGACCCCATGTAACATATTTACAAACATATATTTTGTAATAAAAGTGCAAAAATCATATTAAGATTAATGTACCTAGTCGCCCTGATTATCAAATAACAACATTGGCTCTTAGTCGAATCCCAAAATGCAAAGCCAAGTTAAGTCAAGCACTAAGGTAGGAGTGCAATGCACGATTTTACAAAGTTACTGTTGGAGATGTCCTCCATCATTGGAGACCAAAAGCTCAAAAGGGGTTTCAGTCAATCATCTTCAATTGATTTATTCAAAACAGATAGGTTACATTTATAGGCTTTGAGAAGCCTTACTACAACACACATCACAGAAGTGGGATTATTCAAAGTCTAACTAACTTAGTTAATAGTGCACCATCTACAAGATCCAAGTACCTAAGCTATACCTAAAAACATGTTCCCACCATAACTATCTAGAAACACTATAAAACACATGTACACACTAAATATTTTTAACTGTTAATATTTTAAGATAAGATCCATAGTGGACAAGTGGTGAGATCAAGACCTAACAACCAGGTCTCCATATTTGGGATAACTGGCATGACATGATGTCAAATGCAGGCATAGATAGCAAAGCTAATTCTCAGCTCACACACTTATTTGCCACATAATTTTGCCCACTAAAGGATGCCACTTTGGTGAACGACTCATCGTCCTTTTACTTTGAGTAGTAACTTCCCTTTTGACGGTCAAACCGACATCAAATTATGAGTTGTCTCAACGAAATGTGACTAACACACCCCCAAACTCCTAGCGAATGCAAAGGTAGATCAAAAGCCCTTGAGAAGAATTTTCAACATATGTGCCAATGAGTGGGAAGGCTTAAATAACCTACCCTCTCTCATTATATGCTATCATTATGAAAACGTGCTTTTGTCCTTGGAAGGACAGATTGAGTGCAAGGAAAAAACAACTATTGACATTCCTGCCCTGCAGATTTTGTGAAATTCATCAGAGATATAAAAGTGGTAAATGATGATGGAAGCCTCTCTTTCCTTAGCTCAGGACCTCTCACAGTTCTTTTCCAAGCATAGCCATCCTCTCGTGAGAGAAACCTTGGGCCAAGCAAAAAGGGGCGCACAAGGAAGATTTGGTAAACTTCTGATTTTGCTAAGGTAGGTAATGAGCCCCGAGACCTCTTAGACATTTACAATGGTCCTATTTTGATAAAAGAGGAACTAAGAGAGCATTATACACTCTCCGATATGGGTATGGCCAAGGTGGTAGTAGCATTTGCAGCAACAGATGACTAGAAGTATAACTGAAAGAAAGGGATGAAATGTGATGTGATTGATGTTTGACCGTCTAGAGGAGGAAGCACGTTGGCAACAAGGAAGCATGGGAGCTCGCTTTGGCCACGACAATTGGACACAAGCATGGTAGAGGCATGCTGAAGGTAGTGCAAGGATAGGTGATCCGGGGCCCAGGAGGAACCCAGTGAACAACCACACGTAGCAGATTAAAAGGGTTATTGCAGAAGTGTATATTGAATGACAAAGGTCAAAATATATATCAGAGTGTAATAAGACAAGGGAAAGAGACAAGAAGACAATGGACACCAAATTAAAAGTATAACTGCAAGATTTTATTATGCAATAGTTTTGTACAAGATCCAAGAGATCAAATGTGTGATGTCTATGTACTTCCTAGTCTATCTCTGTTTCACTAACTTATTGCAGAGAATAGAAGAATGTATTAATATACATTTGCAGAAGATAAAGCATCAGTTGGACCGTTACAAGAGTTTGTAGCAACAGCTTCATAACTATTCATTAGTTTGTCGTCTTCTAGTAACACCACTGTACTGCTGTGTGGAAACAGTACTAACAATCTTAGAGTTGTGTGGCATCATAGAGTTAGGACTTCACGGTACGATCATGTGTGCTTGGGATGATATTGAAGTTGTTAGTGAAGACGACACACGCCGCAGAGCAATGCTATTATGCCACAAATCCATCAAAGGCTCAAATCCTCTTGGATCAATGGGAGGCAAACTCACCCATCAGTAAATACTAAGAGGCTTGATTGGCCTACAGACGATTAATTTTAAAGCGTATTTTTTTATAGTTAGAAGCTTGTAATATAAAAAATATATGCTGTGTTGAAACTACTGCAAGGCCATAAAGCCACATTAATTATCTATAAGGATATTGTAGTCTATATGTAGCTAGGTGGAAGTGTGGTAGAACTGAAATCAATGTTTAGACTAATATTGGTATTGTAATATATTCAAGCACTATGTGCCATTTTGGCATAACTGCCAGTTTTTAATTTTTCTAATCATCGTTAGAGGTGAGGGACCCATTATCAACCCTCATTTTATTATCAATAGAATATATATTTACCTCTAATTTTTGCATTTCTAATTAGTCTCATTTTAATGCTCACCTCCACTAAACACTTTTCAGTTAAAACCCATTTGAAAAAAATTTCCTTCAGTTAATAAGCTCCTTTCGCACATCAAGTTCCAGTCTACTCCCACACTTTATTACAAATGCAAAACCCAAGGAGGAGCAAATTTGAATATATATAAGGTAGCGTGAAAAATCCATTGTTCCCCCAATGAGGGTCTCATATTCCAATTAGGTGTGTTGGCTAGGTTGGGACCTAAAAAGTCTCTTTCACCTGTACAAATTGATAAGAAATTTTTTTATTTTCATCTGGCAGCACTTCAATTTCTAGCTCATTTCTTGTGGACAAAACCTTACAATTTTATCAAAGACAGACAGGTATGTGGGACTATACCAATAGAAACGACTCCACGAAAAATTTATAATTTCATTCTTTTCCAATTTGATCATTCACTCCACAATTTCATAAACCCTGGAGCTTTTAACAGGTGTAATTCCTCTTTGGCAGATAATGAAGGATCTGAAGGCTGCAAGTTTGGGGCACTACTTTCCAAATATAATTTTTGTTATTACAGATTCTCTATTGGTGGCTACAAAGGAAAACTTGGCTGCACATGAAGACTTGGCGGCAGGGTATAAACCCCCACTTCATCACTGCAGCATGCAGAACCCCATATATCTATATATATCTATATAGATATATATGAAGAGAGAGAGAGAGAGAGAGAGAGAGAGAGTAGTTAGGACCTGTGCATCCAAGTCAAACAAAATGAGTCAATTTGACTTGACTCGGGAGTCTTGCCAAATCTGGGTGAGATTCACTAAATTTGTTATATTTAATGCTTTATTATTATAGATTGCCGAGTTTTCATGTCAAATTCAACCCCAGAATAGGTCTCCCAAGTCCGAGTGTCACTACTATGATGTATGTATGCTCCTCCTTTTAAAATGACAACCGCTCCAAAGTTCACAGAAGCTATGAAGAAAATGACCGAGAGGAGTAGTTTCTGAAGGTCACAGAACTTTTCCTTCGGATATTTCATATTTATCTTCAAGCAATGGTTTTACTTAGTCTTATTGTTCTCCTAGTCTTTAAGATAGCACCTAGCCATAAGACTCCTCAGATGTGCTCCAAAGAAGTTATGCTTCTTTGTCGAGTAAACAGCTTAATTTCCCTTTTACCTGACGTTCTAAAGAGAATACCAATCTCTGTTTTGTGTTGTTGATATATATTTTAAAACATTACACAGCCACAAATAAGGTTTGTTGTGATAATAAAAGGCTGCCAAAAAAGATTTTGATTTCAAACCCTATAACTGTGATACCATTTGATATGCTCCTAGAACATGTTACCTTATAACCATTATCAAAAAAGAAGGATGGAAATGCTTATTATTTAATAGTGAAAAGACGAGTCACCATAAACCATCTACTACATGGATATTAATACAAATCAAAAGGTATATGAAGAGCTCCAAGCAACAGACATGTCCTTTTATATTACTAGTCAATTATAAGTAATGATGAAGGCTGGATAAAACCATAAGTATGACACCATGTTATACAATTATAATCACTAATAGAAAAGATTTAGACGTTTTAAAAAGAAAACTACAAAAAACTAGTAAACAAGACAAGGTAGTATAGGAATTTACCATCTCCAAGGAAATCATACAGTTTATCAACACAAAGCTTTTGCAGCTCCTTCTTAGGCTTGTTGTTCTTCAACAATGCTACTACGTAATTTGCCAATAATGCAGGATCTGCTTCTGTCCTGCCAAACAAAGTAAAAGATCACCAAATCAGCTTTTGTGCTTCACACATACATATCTAAAAACACAAGAACTAGGGTGAAATAATGTCTCTGCTATTATTTGGTTCTGCTTAACAACCCAATAAATTTGGTTCTATACATTCCAGTTTCCTCAGCAGTGCAACTACTGGCATCGAACTATGAGCTCCCAATGTGCTAGCACTAATAAAATAGTATTGTGTGGAAACGTGCATAGTCAAGTTCCTACCTACGTGCTATTTACCAGTGTTGCATATACGCTCAAGGATGCTTAATTTAAATTAGGTGCAATTTCTGTCTTTGGGAGTTCCAATTATCAGTTGCTTCAAAAGTTAATAGTGTTATTTAAGAGAAATAGTCAAGAAACTTTATGCTGAACAGAGTATTTTTTTTCATGCCAGGTAGAAAATTTGTGAATACTTATCCATTTTAGAAAAAATCTCATACGCTATTGACACATTGATGTCCCTAATCTCTCTGAATATCTTTTATTATTTTTTAATAATCTGGATATTCAGATGTTCCTCTTTATTTATTTTTTATAAACAAATAGCCTTGTTTCAAACCCATAACCATAGTTCCCAGGGCACAGGTACAGTTACGGGGATGAGCACGGGTACCAGTATGCCATTTTTCAAAAAAATAGGAGACAAGCACTCGGAGACAGCACAATATATATATATATATATATATATATAATTTGGAGAAAAAATATTAAACAGCCTAATATAGCCTAAGAAAAACATTAATAATTTTTTGAAGTAAAGAAATTAGATGTCAATAAAAGGCAAGTAATAATATTGATATTTGTCTTTGACATCTCATCATATCTAGGGTCAAGATATAGAATATATTAAAAACAAAACACTGAAATGCCAGTCTCCGAGGCACGTCTCCGTGCGACGGTACCCATAAGTTTTACAGAGGGAAACATCAAGGGGGAACTTAAATTTATAGAAACATAAGTTCTGATGACTTTCTTCATAATGAAGATGTCAATAGGGCTTGTTTTTAGATTTTTTTGATTCCCATTGATCGACATTGTTACTCTTTTAAATGTAGTTATCAATTGTTGCAGTTTGAACAATGTCAACATTTAATAACTTCTTTGACCTAAGTTTGAACTTCAGCATTTGATAGGAGTTGTTGTGTTTGAACTTCCTCGTTAACGTTGAAATCTGTGACCTTGAAGAAAGTTTCTCTATTGACACATGGACACTCCATATGTTGAAATGCATTCCTTTCTTCTTTGACACTTTTTTAAGTTTGGTAAGTTGGATTTTGTTATGATTACACAGCCGAATAGTTAATACATATTTTTCACAACTTTTATCAACATTTTGCAATGTTCTTCAAATAAAATTACCATAGACAGCTTATTATTTTGATCTTTTTAGCCCATATGTTTAAGAAAATCTTCTTTAGTTGGTCCTGCCTCCAAAAATTAGAGTCATTCCACCATATACTTTTGGCACCAACAAGATGTATCCATATTGAAGTTGGCCAGATGCAACTGTTTTGTTCTCAAAAACATTATCACCATTTATGTCATTCTTCATGGCCAAAAGAATTTTGTATACGATCACGAGCTTCTGAATTTGAAATCATTTTTTTACGCTGGGGAAATTCAAATAATCCTTCATTCTTCCCATTACAAGTTTTTAAAGTTAATAATTTGAATAGCTGTTTTTTGAATTTTCCTTAGATATTTTACAAATTTTTAAAATATTCTTTTTAATGATTTTCCTGCTAGAGCATTATCATTTTTAATACTCCTTTGTAATATTTTTTAATTTTATTATATATTTTTTAAATAGTCTCCTTTCTGTTTTTACTTGTAAATGTTCTAATATATAATCAGTGTTAAATAAGTTTCTAGGACAGGGGGTAGGGGGAACACGTTTCTGGGGAAGTGAAAAAAATCCAGGATCTTGGGGCAAGCAGGAAAACGGCTGGGGGACAACTATTAAAAATACATATAAAAATAGTATTTAAAAATTAAATCACAGAAAATAACATTATAAACTAAACAATTAAAAGAAACTGAAATAAAATATAATTTTAAAATAACATGATACCTCCATGATCGAAAAATGAATGATATTGTTACATTACTCACGAGTCACTTTATTGTTATTAGATTCTTAGGTATCATCCATTATGTTGTTATATGACTACTAAGAGTTGGTGGTAATGTCTGGTTGTAGTTGACTCTCTGGTATTTGATGTGTATTTTGATGTAAGGTCAACCCAGGGAAAAGTCCTCTTTGTTTTTGGCATTGTTTCATTGCATGGTTTGCATAAACTTCCTTTCCGTAGATTTGTCAGTATAGTCCACATACAGCTCATTACCATTAAAAACCATAGTGAAACGAGACAGGTGGGGGCACCCGTACAAGGAGACATGGGTAGGTACCAGTGAGCTACCGATGAGCCATTCTTCCAAAAAATAGGAGACAATGTTCAAAGATGGATATATATATATAATGTAATTCAGAGAAAACAATTATTATACAATGGTCATGGCACTTTCAAAAAGTAAAATGAATTGAACATAACTTTTTAAAGTAAAGAAATTAAATGTTGATAAAAGACAATCATCATATATATGGTCAAGAGTATATTGTAACACACTAAAATGCCAAAAAATAGGCATGCGAAAAACCAAAATCACAAATGTGACTTTGAGTCAACTTCCACATCAGCTATGTCATCAATCTCTAAGTCCTCTACCAAGATGCTCTCTAGATACTCGTCACTCTCAAGTTCTATCTCCTTTGCAAGCAATCAAGCAGGGGGTAAATCATTGAGGTCATTTGCTTCAAGCACCTCATCTTCTTAGGCTACAATTGTTGCTCCATCAAGTGGTAATTGGTCTAATTTTTTAAAGGGCCCTCCTTGTACCCTATGTCCATACGAGAAAGAATAAGTGTGTTATGAATGTAGACAAGGTTCTTTGCCTTCTTTGATCTTAGCCGGTTCCTTTTCAATGAATGAATGAATCCGTAAGTACTCCAATTCCTCTCACAAGATAAAGAACTGGCTACTTGTAAGAGTAATCATATTTCAAATGATTTCAATTCAGGGGTTTCACTGTCATATTCCACCACCACCATATTGGGTCCTTCTTCACATGCTTATCATACAAGACCTCCATTTTAAGAAACTCCCTACACCTAGATGAAAATTTATTCCACTTAGTCCTAATAGTAGAAGCCTCATCTCCTCAGCCATAAATCTTTAGCATTGAAACCCAAAAACCCTAAATTACCTCCTCGTCTTCATATGGAGCCCTCTTCTTGATGACTTGTATGATACCACTTTGGATTTATAGCATACATAGCACAAATGTAGAGGTGTGTTAAGTTCATTCCATCTCTCATATATCTTTTCCTTAATCAAAGGATATGGAGAAGGATCCCTTGAGTCTGTGGTTTTTTTATTCTTTCACACATGGAATCAATAACCTCCCCCAAACATGGCTTGTTTGAATCTGAAAAAGAGGTCACCTCACAAATGAGCTAGATGAAGTCAACAATGAATCTAACATCAGCGCAAAAACGGTCACCAAGGATCATTTGTTTCACCTCAACTATGGTCTCCAATAGAGAATGCCTCCATGCAGCCCATACATCACTGAATACAATGGAACATAAGGCCCCTTTGACCGCATAAAGACAATAAAGAAGTATGAAAAAAGAAGCAACCCATGTATCTGTAGGTTTAAGAAGTTCCACCTTAGCAAATCTTCAATAAATATCTTACATGTGGTGATAATTGCATTTGACAAACTTCTTATGAATTTGACAAACTTCTTAAGCAAAGGTCTCTTTTAGGAAAAGCGGAAGAGGATAGGATAGCCTAAGGACATGGTAATCTTGGTATCTATATTGCTCAAGAATGTTATAATACTTTGCTCTCTCCTCAAGAGATCAAACAAGGTGTTCCATGGGATAGAATTTGGGCTGCTCAAGGTTGGCCTAAGATAAATTTATTTGCTTGGGAAGTTATGCACGGGAGCTGTCTAACCTATGATAACCTTATGAAGAGAGGTTTTCATGGTCCTTCAAAATGCATCATGTGTAATTCATATGAGACGATTGATCATTTGTTGTTTCAATGTGTTTTTGGTCTTGAGTTTTGGAAAAGTTGGTTAAAACTCTTTAAAGTTCAGCTACATTTTCAACTGAATATTACAAATCTATGGGAAACTTGGAAACATAGAAAATTTAAAAATACCTCTCTTCAGATGGGATGGTCTTTAGGTCCGAGTTTCATTTGGTGGCACATTTGGCTGGAAAGAAATTCTAGAATTTTTCACGAAGAATTCAATCCATGGGAGTTGGTTTGGAATGAAATTATTAGTAAGGTTTCTGAAACCATTCAAACTGATCATACAGCCAAGAAAACCCAGGACTATAAGGGGGACTTCCAAGCCATAGATTCTGAACAAATGGAAACCTTCTCCCAAGAGTTGGGAAAAGATAAATTCAAATGGTCTTGCTAAGAATAACCCAAGGGCTGCTGGTATTGGCTTTCTTAGACAAAACTTTACAGGGAAAATCCTTAATTGGGAGCTAGAGTGTCTTGGAAAGGCTACTAATAATGACGTCGAAGGGTTAGCTATGAGGCAAGGTTCTCTCAATGCTTGGGAGGAAGGGGTCCGCAAGCTTATAGTTGACTCTGATTCGCAAATCATGGTGGGTTTATTAGAGCTTATTACTAATTTTGCTTCGAAGGCTTGGAGAATAAGCAATCTAGTGACTCAAATCAAATCTATTTGGCAACAATTTGAGGATGTCATTCTAGTCTGTGTTGCCAGACAACATAATGTTGTTGCGGACTTTTTAGCAAAATATGCTAGTGCAAGATCAGCAGGATACAAGTTGGCTTCTAATCAAGAGAGGGACACGTCGGATTGACAAGTGGTGAACCAAATGGTTCTTCAATTGACCAGTACCGATTTGTGTAAGGATTAAGTTAGGTTTGAAACAACCTAAATCTTGGGGTTCTCTGTAGCCCAGTTATTTAGGGGTAAATTTCCATTGTTTTCTTTGGGTTTTGGACTTGCCATTTTTGGCAACCATTTGTTTGTAACTTTGTACTATCATTCTTTTTTGATAAACCTTTTTACCATTTCAAAAAAAAAAAAATGTTTGTATTTTTTTTGCACCAATAAGCTGAATTCTCTACAAATCGAAGCAACATTTGTAACAACTTAGATAAGATATAATGCCTCCACCTCCTCAATTGTGTCACATAGCTGGTTATAAGAGAATTTTGCATCTTTCTCTTCCCCAAACATTCTATTACCTTCAAAAAATAAAAGCCTTTGGTGCAAGTTGCCATAGTATAAATAAGTGGACAGTTTCTAGTATCAATTTAACCGTCCATCACAATGTTGCACCTTTATGTGGATGCTTCGCCCTTAATCAATAGTGTGTCCAAGGATGTGTGGCCGACTTGTGGCTTACATACCTTTCTTATTATCTTGTCATATTTCTCTATGTTCTTAATAAGGTCGGCCCATAAAATAACTATGGCTAAATAGAGTATATATAGGAGGTACTGGTTAGTCTTTGATCATCAGAATGCGAATTTTGCTCTTATTGCATTGTTGTGGAGGTTGGCCCCTCAATCATATTTATCAAATATTTTGTTTTTTCATCAATTACTATTATGGATCTGCTTATTTTGTTCTTAATTCTACGATATATAATTCCATCATTGCAAAACATCTAAGTAATTTCATAACAAGTGGTATCAGAGCATCACTTCGAGCAAGTTTCTGCGACATTGTTTTTCAAATCTAGTGTTGCGATTTTCCTAAGAGCTAAAGGATCAGAAAAACATAACTTACGATCTGGGAAGAATTTAATTTTTTCGTCGCCGCAGTATCGTTCGAAGTTTAGTCTGAATTTTTTTTGGTACCCCTGTGCAAATTAGCAGTCAGTGGATTCATCTCGATGAGACGATTGCAACGATATACCCTACTGTGCACTTTTTCAGACCTGAAACCCTCCGTCCTAGGATTTGTGCATCACTAGTCCTAACACTTGCAGCCAAAGGGGAAGGCAATACACTCCAAAAACTTCTCACAAGGACAACATGCAATCTGGAACTTCAAATCCTTTGGTTTTTAAGGCAGTTAACCAACTTCAGTCAGATATACAAAACATGGTGAATAAAGATGATCTCGATGCCGTAAAAGGGGGCATAACTGGGGTCAAAGGGGACATCGATGTTTTGAAGAATCAATTGGCAACTATTAGTCCACTTTACATGAAATCCTTAACCCTTATTTCCCCAAAATCTCTGAAACTTTTCTATTGGGCCAAATACATTTTCCTCTCAAAACATGAAAAACACAATTCCCCAAACTTCTAAAGTACCAAAATATATAACGCTAGTTTGTTGGATAAGTCCCCAGATGCTTTGCCATATCCAAATCACAAGTTGGGAGCTTTTACTACTTTTTTGCAAAACTCTACAGAGCTTCAAGTCCTGTGAAAACTCTGAAACTCTGAAGAGTATTTTAAAAAAAAACCCAAGTCTTGCCACTTTCCCTCCAAGGCACTGCTGATATTTCAAGGGGTTGCATTAACATTTAAATCCCAACTCCACCATGGGCAGGAATTAACACAGGCACGCAGCAGCTAATTACGTCAAATTACTTTTCTGTGTTTTTGGCAAACCCCATTCATCTGAAGTTAATCATGTCTCTGGCCAAAACCAATGGAGGCAAGAAGAAATGAGAAAATCTGAAAATCTTCCATTGCCATTGAAAGTGCAAACTCAACACCATCACAGATACAGACACAACAGAGTTCTCGTTGAAATGCCTTGCAGATGGTTTTATAAAATGAAGCCAGAAGTTACAATAACTGAAATTTTAGGGTAAACAGGTTTGGTTCAGGCCACTGCAATTCAGGAAACCACGCCATGACCCAAATTTTTCCTTCAGTTTGTCCTGATTCTATAATCCAAGTACAGAACCAAATGAGGGCAAAATCAAAAATCACCGAGATACCATGTAACAAAACAGTGTTATCTTTCTTTTTATCTCCTATAACCAAGCAACTCTTGTACCAGAGAATGGGCAGAAGGAAAATTTAATAGCAATCACTTAGTGCAGTTAAGGATTGGATTGACAATAAAAGGAAACATAAGCTGCCAAACTCAGCATACAAAAGAACAGATTTACCAAGAGAGCAACATGCAAGTCATAATCCCCCTGAATATGGTCTTTGAGAACTTGTTGATCTTATCCAATTCAGAAAAAAAAAAATTACGTTTTCTTTTTTTGTTTAAATCAATTTCATTTCTCTGCAAATCCACATCCCAGCTGACTTTTTCTGCTCAGTCCAGCAACTAAAACTTTGTGTGTGTTTATGTTATATAATATTTTTACACACATATACACACTTTTTTTTCCTAAACCGGACTTCCCAAAAAAAAATCTGCAACTCCGTATTTTCGGATTCCCCCCACCCTTCCCGTACAAATCAGATTTCCATACTTAGTAACTATAGTTCCCCTTCCCAGTTGCCAGAATAAGCTAGAAAAAAGTTTCTGATATTGGAATTTTGAAAACAAAACTGTGAAAGGTTTTGTGCAAAGCACAAACCCTCCATTGTTTTCATCCCATTTTAATTTGGATATTATAAATGCCCTGACGTTAGTTGTGGCTTATCATTGAAATATTATACAAATCACTATCACTTCCCAGCCTTGAATGCCAGTCCAATGTTTTACAGAAGAATTTTTCTGCATAATTTTGTGGTTAAACTTTATCTAAAAGTTTTAACATGAAACAGATACAGAAGATAAATTTGTTAATAGTACAAGCATTTAGACAGGCTACAAACTCTACTTAGTGTGTAATTTCCACCTGTACCTAATAAAACCCCAAGGACTGAAATGAGAAATAGAAGGTCAGCTCAGAAAAAAGCACCTGCCGAATCTCTACCTGAGGTCTCTTCTTCATACAACCTCAGTAGAAAACAGTTGAAATGGTAGTCATCTTTACATAAGGGATTTCATGAGACTGTTGGTTTTTATTATCACATAATTGCAGAAACTCAAGGGTAAACAGAGAAAATAGAATCCACTCCATCCTCTGCACCTAGTGTGAATAAAATTTTAGTTATTACAACATGAAGAGAACCCAAGGCTTCCTCATCGAATAAACATCCTAGGGAAACAAAGAAGGATCCACCCAGAAACAAGATATGCCACAGCAATCAAGATATGCAGCCAACAACGATGATGACAACGACCAGATGAAGAAAATAAGAAAAGAAAATAATTCCCCTTGGTCTCAAAATAAAGATAAAAAGCTTTAGGATTCTAAGAACGTTTCATCCCAGCAAATGTGAGAACTCATCAGACAGAAAGGATGCAGGAGAAGACAAGATAAGAAGTTATTCATTGAAGGTGCAGACACTTCAAAGTTCATTCAGCATGTCCAAAAGAAGCAATAAAAGTTGCAGAATCCAACAAATGTCACTTAATCGGCCCACGTTGTCTACAAAAGAGGAAAAGCTAAAGCCTAAAATTATGGATAAAGTAGACCAAGATACTAGAGATGTGACACTCACTTCTACTGTTCCAAAGGTTGACAACTTGAAAAATGATGCACAATTAGATGACTCCCATGTATCCCAATTTGTCCTCCCCGCTGGATATATGAACTATGGACAGCTTTTTTCTGATACAATGAACTCAGTACATTCTAGCAATGTTTCTACGATGTTGGCACACCATGATGAATCTAAGAGGGAGAATTAGGCCTACAAAAAAAATCACACAGATTCTTACTCAGGTTCCTTCAAATCGCATTGAATATCCAGTTTAACAGGAAAAAAAATGAAAATAAGATTTATCTTCTAGTCCAGGGATTGGCTTCTTTGGGGAGAGTTTTTGAAAACTATATATAGGAGACACAAAACAATGCTGTATTAACCTGTACGCTTTGCTACGTAGAACTGGTTAAATATAAAAAGGCAATGAAAATGTTATCTTGTCTCTCTGGGCAGGAAATTTTGGAACCATTCATGCTTGAAAACATAAAATTGTTATTGTTTGCCAAGGCTTGGGATTTGGAATCTGTAGGAAGTGACGATAACACAGTCTCTCATTGGGAAATCACTTCTCTTATTAGAAAAGAGCATCTCGAAAGATTTGGTAAGGCTCTCACACTAAATAAAAAGGAAGGTAATGACATCTGGAATCATCAATAACTGGAAAACTATCAATTTGTAATTACAACCAAGAAAGATTAGGAACTCAGAGATAGGAGTCCAGTGTGTTCAGAGGCTGAGAAAGAAATAAGAGATGTATTTAAACTTCACATACACGACATTGTCATTTATAAGCTAAGGCTTACTATCACACAAGTAAAGACGAACATAATGACATCTGGAATCTTCAATAATTGGAAAACTATAAGTTAGTAAGTATGACCAAGAAAGATTAGGAACACAGATATAAGAAAAAGTGTGTGTAGAGGCTGAGAAAGAAATAAGACATATTTAAACTTCCCATACAAGACATGGCCGTTGAGAAGCTAAGGCTTAATATCACACAAGTGAATTCTTGATTTAATTAATATGAGAATATCAATGATCATGCTCATTATTTGGAAAAACCTAGAAGAGTCGCCCTTAGATTAATCCAAGTTGACAAAAGTGCCAATTGTGAACCCCACCATAACCAGCCCAATCATCACCAAGTTGAAGGCACTTTCAACTGCATGGGCAGCAAGTACAGCAGGCGGGGACAAACATCGTCAAAAAGGCCACTTGGAAGCAGCTTCCAACCACTCAGGGACAGATAGCAAAGCTAATGAGTTATTCATCCAACTAACCACCTAAAAAACAATTTTTAGAAAAGGAATGTAAAGCAAATTTTTATCGCTGGGATAATTTTTAGCTAGATGGGCTTTGTACTTCATTTGCTTGAGAATTAAGGAATACAATCAAAGTAATTGTGTTCAATATCAGTAAACAGTTTGTATCTTATTATCTTCTGTTGAAAAAGCGGAAGCTGTCCTCCATATTCTAGTTCTGTGTGGTGTTTTGATTGTCTATCGAATGTTTTATTTCCCTTCCACATAAATGTCATGGTGTTTAGTTCACTTATGTGCCATGGTGTAGTTATAGTAAATGCTCTATTAAGATTCCAGTCATTCCCAATTCATTTCTTGTATTTTACTATTTAGTTTTCACAAGAATTTTTTTAGAATATACAAAACCACAAAAATCCTTTTATTGTATAGTGTCTAGGCTGAGGAAGTCTGTTTATACAAGTTTTGTTTGTCTTAGCCGTATTTTAGCTGTACAATAGTAGTCAAAATGGAAACTCCCCATAATAGCAGAGGGGATAAAACCCTACAAATTGCCCTGGAATGCCTGAAACATGTTTTGGAATAAAACACCACTTGTGTGGTCAATAAGATCTGGGCTTGTCAAAAAGGACTGACATAGGACTGGTTGTTGAGATAGCATTTGACAATGACACATGCCTCACCTCCCTCTTTGCAAAATATGTCCAACAGTCTCTCATCCACCCAAAAACAAATTTGCTCACCTTGCTCTCAAGCATAAAAATAATCTGTTTGAGGGAACTCTCCTTTACCAACCTTGTTAACCTGGCCGTAGCTCATTGCAGTTTCAACTCTTTACTTCGCAGAGGCTTCCACTCGTAAGGGATCAACTCCTACAGCAACAAAAGTACCATTTCAAACTTCTTCTTCTACTCCACCTAGCAACAAAGGATCATATAGCTTCAACTTATCAACATGGAAAATTGGGTAAATGCCCATGTATTGACGCAACCCAGCTCAAAAGAATTTTCTTTGACTTGCTCCATGATTGAAAGTGAAACAAGCCAAATTGGTTTGACTGTCAGGGTCTACACTTGGAAACGAACCTTTGGCTATTGAAGCTATACCTTGTTTCCACATAGGAACCTTTCATCAACTTGACGTTTGTTGTTTTGTGCTTTACACTTCAATATTTTCTCTTCCAACTTTTCTTGCATCTGCTGCTGGACTTGCTTGATGTTTTCAACAAACCTAACTACCTTTGGTTGCATAACGTTTTTCCTTCAATGCAATTACTTGGGTGCTATTGCCTTGATAACTACCGAATGCTTTACTTGAAACCCAATAAATCCTTCAAATGGTGAAACTTAAGTTGATCTAAGTAGCATCTGATTATTGTGAGTCAAATTCAAAGGAGTTCAAGATCCACAAAATTCTGAATGCCGATGATTGTACATCCTCAAAAGTTGTAACATCGTTCAACTAACAAGTACCTAAGATGGAATCTTGCGCCTCTTTAAGACAACATCCATCAAGTTTCTAAAAATTAAAACAAGTTAGTTAAAAAATGACATTTCCAACCAAATTGATCTTTCTAGTCAACCAAATCAAATAGCGAGCTTTGGCCAACAATTTTTTTCAAATGTAAATATCAGTGTTTGCCGAAAGAAACATATTTCCTTTCGTTGGAACTACAACCACATTTGACCATAGAGCAGTAAGACCTAACCATGGTCTATCATCCACGGCATTTGAACTCTGTACATTTAAATTTTTTATTTTTCATGTTAAAACTATTTATAATTTTATGTTCACATTAGTTTTTTATTCAACTATTATATTTCCGATGTCTACAACGTTGAGCCATGAAATTAAAAAACCCATAATTATATTGTGAAATTACAGACATTCATAACATGTTCTATCATTCATGGTATTTTAACTCTATAAAATATGACTACTATATATTATTTTGTAACACGCAGAGTGTCTAGTCAAAATCAAGTTCTCTTACCCTTTTGCTTACCAAATCATGCGACTTTGGTTCGATAACCCCTGCGAAAAATGACAAAGCTATTTGTTGTCCTCAAGAATATCCAACATGTGCAATCCAAAACTGCACGCACATTTAAAGAACAATTTCACTTCTTGTACTATAATGGCCTTCTTGAACAAGATGAAAACCTCCATTTTGTCAAAATTTTGCAGTCACTATCAAGTAATCATGTCCCCATATGACAATTCAATTTTCAAAGGCCAACAACAAGGTACATAGAAATCAAAACTTGTGGCCCTAACCATGTATGTAAAACCATATACTTAACCAGCTTTCAGTTTGTTGGAATTGGAATGTTGCATACTACACGCACCTCAACAAATTTCACCATATTCTTGGTCTTTAAAAAGCCAATAAAAGCATCTGTTTAGATTGTATGCCATCTCTTGTACCCCAAAGTGCCTTGATATTTTGAATTGATACTCTCTGCAAACTACTAAGAATTATACAAGATATCACCTTTTAGTGTAGAGTCATTGCTAGGGGGCGTTCATTATACACCCCCATGATCACCGCACAATGTCCATTTAGTGCATGCCATTCTTTTATGGACATCATCAGATCTTGTGTTGGCTATTTCATGGCGGTTGATCAAGATATCAGCCCTTCGTCTGATACAGATTAGGATCATGCATTTCGTCTTATCTAGGTACAGGTCTTGCTTTCATGGTTTGTAATGTTTGGTGTACATTATGTTATTTATACTGACATGTTTAGAGTTTGCCTGTTTTGGGTTTACCCACCATGGTTAGGATATTTTTCTATTGGCACTCTTAGCTTGTAGCTTGTAGTCTTTTGTCTATTTTAGGTTTGGAGATCCTTTTTGGTTTCCACTTGTTAATGTTATTGGTTGTACCATCCAGTCCCATTAACCTTCTTCGGTCATTCGCCAATATTATTATCATTTCTTCCTTTCTACAGCTCATCTCAAAATTTCCCAACTGCACAGTTGTGTATATTACAAAAAACTATTTAATAGTTACGTATAATGTCAAAGCCATATACTTCGTTCTTGAACAGCAAGCATAGGGTTTCTGAAATTATGGTCCTATCAAAATTAGAGGTTTTTGATCTCTTTCGATGTCAACAGCATCCAATAACTGCCTGTTTGTTATAAGCAACCTTGATATATCTTCATTTTTCTACTTAATTCCAGTTAGAAACAATAGCTAGTAAGTTGTCCACTTCATGTAACATGAGTGTTGCAACTTTGACAATATTTATACACAAAGAAATAGCTAGCCGTTGGTGTATAAAATTGATTCATTTACAGATAAATAGTTCCGCTAGTTCTTGGTTGCCAATAGAGGTGCTTATATCTCCTTGTCATAAGTTGAATAATTTTGTGCTGCTTTAAAAAAATGTCACAAAATATAGTCAACTGACTCCATGCACCAGAACAATTTTGTCCCTATTGCATACCTGAAGGTGGTAACCTCTATATTTAAAGGAAACTTGATATTCAATAATGCTGGTACATTGTTAGTCAGAAGTTGTTTATTTTCAATCTTTCCAAACAATAGCACACTACTTTTAATCAATGAACTGAGAGGCTATCAAAGTTTTCAGTTCTAGGTCACAGTTCTTTAAGAAGCTGGCTAGTCCCATAAGACTTTGACGAACTTCCTAACTTTACCTAGCAGGCCAATTTATGATTTGCTTCAACTTTGGTGAGTCCACGGATCTCGCTGTCTACTTTAAATTGTAGAGATTAATTTCTTTAAAATGTTGAGGAATTGTTGAGGTAAAATTCATTATCCCACACTCATGTTTCTTAGTACAACTGAACTGACAAGAAAGCATTCGTGAATGAAATACATGCAAGACATCTCCTTGTTAACATCTTGACCTCAAACACAAAACACAATCTAAGAATCATTTCAAATCCTTGAAATCTTGAGGATACTAGCCACCCTATGAGAATCATACCATAAACCAATTACAAATAAGTATCTACATTAGATAAGAGAGCAAGATACATATATGTGTGTGTGCGCCAAACTCAAGGCATCAGCAACAATAATTGCCTACTCAAGGCATCAGCCCTGATGATATAAGGCTATGGCAAAAGCAAATCTCTTTGCTCTTTAGGCTTACTTTCCATCTCCATAGACTAAAGTTGATGGGAGATCTTGCCTCGGGCCACAAGAGATGCCAATTTTTATCCCTTTTCTTTAGAGCAGGTTGCTTCCTTGACTCTCCCTAGACGACGAAAGTGTTGGTATTTACAGACCAATTTATCAGCATTTCAATTTACAAACTTCATCCCTTAAGGTGTTCTTTAAATGCCCTCTTGTTTCTTTTGAGAAAAAGGGATTAAAAATAAAGTGGTAAGAGAAGACATATACTGGCAATATATTGATCACTTAGATCTCTCCCCCTTGGCCTCTTAGCTCCAAGATGGCATTATATGTCGAGCATTGTGGGCAGATTTTGGATGGCGACATCATCCATCTTAGCTCAATTGAGGAACACTTGACACATGGCCTCAAGATTCCTTTTAGTCAACATGAGGTTTGCTCTCACCATTTGCGAGTTGAGACTGGTCACTACATTCTCCAAGGTGATAGAACTATGTTCCCTAAAGGAGGTGAATATGGTGGAATACATTATTTTCAAGTGTCTCATCTACTAAAAGATTCGTGGGAGATGCTATTGCTTATAAAGAGATTCAATTGGGTCACTCGCTACCTTTTACCGCTTTCCTAATCATAGGCACTCTGTTCTTTTCCTCCAAAAATATGTCACCTTCTAGTATTAGTTTTGCTGGGTACCCCAAGGACTACGAGACAATTACCTCTTTCTTTCATCCTATTTTAGTGCTTGAAGGTGTTAAGTGATTGCATTTGACAAGAAAGCATTTATGAAAAAAATACAAGCAAGACTTCTCCTTGTTAACATCTTGACCTGTTACTAAAAAAACAAGATCTAAGAATCATTTCAAATTCTTGAAATCTCAAGGATACTACTCACCCTATAAGAAGCATACTTTCTACAAATTGCAAATAAGTATCTACTTTAGATAAGAGAGTGAGTTATAGATATATATGTGCCAGACTCAAGGCATTAGCAACCATAATTGCTCTACTCAAGGCATCAATAACAATAATTTCCCTACTCAAGGCATCAGCCCTGAAAATAGAAGGTTATGAAGAAAGCAAATCTCCTTGCTCTTTAGTCTTACTATCCATCTCCGCAAACTTAAGTTCATGGGAGATCTTGCATCAGGCCAGAAGAGATACTGATTTTTATCCCTTTTCTTTAAAGTGGTTTGCTTCCTTGACTCTCCCTGGATGACGAAAACGTTGGTATTTAGAGACTAGAACACTTCAACAATTTATTGGCATTTCAATTGACAGACTTCATCCCTTAAGGTAATCTTCAAATGCTATCTCGTCTCTTTATGGAAAATGGCATAATAAATAAAGTGGTAAAAGAATACATATATCAGCAATATGTTGATCACTTAGATCTCTCCCACTCGACATCTTAGCTCCAAGAGGGCATTCTATGCCAAGCATTTTGTGCAGATTGTGGATGGAGACATCATCTGCCTTAACTAAATTGAGCACCACTGGACACATGGCCTCAAGATTCCCATTAGTCAACATAAGGTTTCTTCTCACTGTTTGCAAGTTGAGACCGATCACTAAATTCTCTAAGGTGATAGGATTTGTAATCTTTGTTCCCTCCAGAAGGTGAATATGGTGGAGTGCATTACTTTCAAGTGTCCCATCTACTACAAGATTTGTGGGAGATGTTATTGCTTATAAAGAGATTCAATTGACTCGCTCACGACCTTTTACCACTTTCCTAATCAGAGGCAATTCACTCATTGAAAGAGATGTCACCTTTGGCATTAGTTTTGTTGGGTGCCTGAGGAATACAAGACAATTACCTCTTTCTTTCATTTTATTTCAATGCGTGGAGGTATTATGTGTCCCTAGGACGAAACAGTCACCCACATGCGTGTTGATAGACCAGTGAGGCTGCGTCTTCAATGTACAACTACAAGGACACCTTCATTTTTAATACTTGCTATTCTTTGATGGATATCATCAGCTCTTGTTTTGGCTCTTTCACAGTGATCGATGATGAGGCAGTCGGGACACGTGATTCAAAATGGAGGCAAGTATTGTTTCTAGCCTATCCTCTAACTTCTTTAGTGATGAGTCTTCTTTTCTCGATTGTAATGTTTAAAAGTTGCAATGCATGGTTTTATCTTCTTAACATTTTATGGTTTATCATGGTTCACCGACCTTGTTAGTTAGGCTCTTTCATTAGTGTGCTTTTAGTGCAGTTCTAGCTTGTGGCTTCTTTTGGAGCTTCTTTTCGGCCCTCCAAGTTATTTCTGATCCCTGTACTTTGAATCATTGACCTTTTGTGGTGATCTATGGACATTAATGTTATTTCATTCTTCTTTCTTTCTTGTCAAAACCTTCTGTAAACTTAAAGGGAACAACTGGACGTATATGTACTGACACTGAAAATGTAACTACGAAATAAAAGGCCTCGGCCAAGTCCCATTAACCTTTTCTGGTTACCTATGGACATTAAAATTATTTCATTCTTCTTTCTTTCTCGTCAAAACCTCCTTTAAACTTAATGGGAACAATTGGATATATATGTACCGACACTGAAAATGTAGCTACAAAATGAAAGGCCTTGGCCAAGTCTACCACTTAATGGTAACTTGAAATTGGAGAAAGATTTAATAAATGATATCCCAATTTTCTCTATAAAATCCCTTGTACATGTCTGGTTTGATAAGCACACTAGGACTTCTAAGAAGGTTTTCATGAGTGAAAGGCTTCTTGTGCAATAATGATGCCATAAGTATTGTTATCCATATACCAAACCAGCTTCTAGTAGAGATGTAATTTTTTATAAGGTTGATTTAAAATGATTCACCTTCATTTTCATTACTGTAGCCTTGCAAATGTATTACATCAGGTGATTGGACAATAAGCTTCAAACCTATCTCTACAGTGCTCCATCAGGACCACAACAATATATGAAGTATAAAATGCTGCAAGTGCAAAATTTGAGAGATAAGAGTCCTCCACTGGAACCAAGGCAATATGAGTGGTTTTTTATGCTCCAAGAAATAATTATGAGGAACTCCTCCAAAATAGAAAACAAATCATCCATGACAATGAACCACCATGATTTGGAAAGCGCCTGCAGGGAATTTATCAAGGCCAAGAACTCTTATCTTTATCCAAAGAGAATAGTTTTTGTAGCGATTCACAATTAGTAATGTTTTATAACAGAGCTGCATTTTGCAGGGCAGATACAAGTACATAAATATGCGACAGAAGTTGATATGATCGGTTTTGATAAGCTTAGGGTTCAGCTAAGAGATGTTGAATAAAGATGCGTGTTTCTCGGGTATAAACTTCTGAACCATTGGATAAGAGGAGGAAAGTAACAGGATTAATATCTTCTTTTTTGGGTGTAAATCCCTGGGGAAAACATTGCATTTCAATCTCTTTCTTGTATCCACATTATGTAAGATTTACGCTTCCAGTTCACTTCTTCCAAAAAGTATAGAGTATTCAGCTTATTCAGAAGAAATTCGTCTCATTCAAAACATTGAATGAATTGCGTCACTACAGAAAAACTTTAATAGTTCCAAAGTAACAAGGTCCTTGTCTTAAGCATGTTGTAGCAGATTCTTTTTTCCAATATGAATATAATTCAAGGACAGATCAAGGGTAACATTTAAACTTAGTTGGCCTTTCAAAAAACACTATACCTTCAAGAATATATGAATATACTTACCAGCCATCCTTATTAGACTATCATCCAAGAGAAATCTATACAATCATTCTGCTACAAAAGCTGGTTCTAATCTTCAATTAAACCAAATGTATTGTCCTTGCCCTTGAGCAAGATCAACCAAAACATTTAAACAAACAAATTATGTAAATAAGACAAAGTTTCCCCATTCCCAACTCTACCTTTCTTCTCACGCAGATAGAGACAGGTGTCAACATCTCCTAACCATATCCAGCTCATGGTAGAATTCATGTTCTCCATTCCAATAGTCATTTTCCAACATAACTTGCATGCCTAATAAGTAGGAGTGTAAATGTTGAACATGACAAAATTTAAATTGAGATGAAAAGAATGAAAGCAAAGGTTTACCAATAGCCTAGACAATAGGAAATGAGTTGCAAACATGAATAATGCCAGAGCATATTGTACTAACAGAAGCCCGGACTGAACTAGCACCAATCCATTGAAATTCCCTTGGGGATTCTGAATCAAAAGAGTGAACTTTGTCGAAATTAAATTAGTTTCTATGGCATCAGTGCTTTTGGATTTTTTCTGATGTAAGTGGTTTTTTTCAGATTTGGTTGACTGCCGTAATAGATTTGAAAAATGTGGCTACATATAAAGGCTTGTGAATTATTTGACAAAATGGACGAACGAGATGTGGACTTAAGGTATGCAAAGATTGCAGGATATACAATATATGACTACTGCAAGGTTGCTCTCAAACTTCTATATTTGACATCCCTGCTTTGGCCATTGAATCTCTCTATTTGGATCCATGGCAATTGTGAATTTTTTATGCATAGACGAGTGAGGAACGCATTGTCAACCGTCACTTACCTATCAAAACAATAAAATAATTAAGGAAAAAAAATAGTACTTTGGATTGTGTTTTATTGGTTTTTTGTTAGAAGGTTCATTTATTCAGGGGAAATCATAGACCCCGTAGGTCTCAGAAAGGAACCACATTAGGCAATGTTTTGAAGTTATATGATATATCAGAATGTAGAGCAATAAATTGTACAGGGTCCTCTGCAACAGGATGCATAAATATAAAGTGTCCTTCCTGGATCACTGGAGCAGATTGCTTAATGGTCATTTTCTGTTTCAAGTACAAAGTAACTTATGAATCTGCCCTTCATTCACACTGAATGATGTCCTTGTTAAGGAGTCAAAATCTTCAAGGATAAAGATCATCAATTCCAATTAAATACTTGATTTTAACATCTTTCTCAAATGAAAAGAAACCTCTAATTAAAAATATTTCATGGAAAATGTCAACATATTGAAATAAACAAAAATCCTTGAAGCCAAAAAAAAAAATATGATCCTTAATATAGAATAAAGATGTTAAACAAAAACTACAAGAAAATATATGATACTTAAAAACAAAACTTAATAGATAAAAAAATTGGGAAGCAACGTAGGAGGCTAAGAGCCTCATGATTTTTTTTAATATAGGTGGGGGTACCCACCCAACCAAATTATAAGAGAGAAAGATACTCGAATTTTTGACGGAAGATAACTACCATAAACTTTTTGTTTACTTGAGAAATCTTGGGTGAGGTTATGGGCTGCCTCCAATGCGGTGTGGGTAAACTTGGACCCCATTCATAATATTTGTAAAAAGGTTTATGCTTGAATCTACCCCATAATGGTTACATCACTACCTCACCACATGTATGTTGGAGTTATGGGCTGCCATAACCATTACACCACAATGCTTCAGCCTTTTAAAAGATTTTTAAAATAGCTTAATAATTTAAATTTTTAATATTTTTCAAAATCCTTAGAAGAAAAAAAACTACACACCCTCCCATCAAAATCTTCACTTTATTTTATACATCTTAAAACATTCTTGTAATTGGAAAGAAATGCCTGAAACTTACAAATCAAAATTTTGTTTAAAAGAATAAAGGGTGTGTCTTCAAACTTAAGGATTGAGAATGTAGCGATAAATATTAATTTAAAAGAAAGAAAATATAATTTTATGCATGTATAGGTAAATATTAATTTAAAAGAAAAAAAATATAATATTTATGCATGTATAGGTGCTCAACTCCCGTGTTCTATCTAACCTGTGCAATTTATTTAGGTTTTCAAACACATAAATAGAAATATTGCATTTTAATAACAAAGAGAAAATGAGACAACGTTCAGATCCTATTCAGCCATATAGAAGTCTGAAGTATAAACTGCTGAAAACCATGAGACTTTGAGAAATATTGGCAATCTATCAAAAAATTCCTTGTATCTTTGTATTTTAGGGACAGCAAAACAGATATAAATCTGAATGGTTAAGACTGGAGATATTGTTCCTAGATCTATCACTATTAACTAACGTAAAATATATGATACATAGAACATGGAAATGAAAAAATTTAAAAAGGTGGCTCCTTTCTAGCAAAAGACCTTCCAGTCATTTGACAAAAACGTAAATCATGATCATCAATCCAGCAATCCATTTATTACAGGGCCCCTGGGAGGCTCCCCATGTAGTTTTGAGAAAGGTTTACACTCAACTCTGGAGTCTCCTCTCTTGGTGATTAGATAGTGCTGGTGGTTTACTGAGGAACAGGTCGAAAGATCGAGCGTGATCTCCGGCCCATGTGAGCGTTGGCTGTACCAGAACTGTCATCTGGAGAAGCTTGATGCTTAATAGCATGAAGTAATCCACTTGGTCATCCCATGGAATCAGCAAACCACTTCCTCGCCTTCTCTCTGAACAGCAGGTCATCTATGAAGTCTATCCTGTGCCTCTATTGCCAGTTGCTCATTACCAGGTGCTGAAGGTATTTATTGAGAATGGCGTGTTGGACCCATCTTCCACGATTATGTTGCTAAGTATTTTTATTCCTATTGGCGTGCCCAATGCCCCCCAAGAGTTTGCTAACGCTTTTTGATCCCTGCTGAATTCAATCAGGCAACCCTGTTGTCCATTGGATTGGTATGGTTTCCTAATTGAATTGAGGGCTGGATGAACCACTAGAGTGTGACTGGGAATCTTGAAAGGATTGATGGTTGGTGGAGGAAGGTTAGGGGATTCTGACGTGTGGAATCATGTGGCCAAGATCTTAGAGAGACTGAACATGCATGTACAGACAGGAGAACATTGGAGGGAGATTCGACCTAATATTCTGTCTTGGGTTTGCATTTCCAAGATGCAAAAGAGCAGGATTTGAAAATGATGTAAGGTCCTGGGCGGGCCCTGAATTGAATGCTTGAGGAAGATGCATTTGATCACTGACCTGCATTGGCTGTGACAACTCACCATCAATTTTGATGGCATTATTTTCTATAGCAGGTTGCTGAGCAGGACTTATGGCACAGAGCTGGGGATTATGGACATACGGTGGCATTATTTCCTTAAACTTTTTCCTTTGATAAACTCTAAAAACCTTAGATTTTGAAAAGTTACATGTGCACTTGCAAGTAGCCAATGCTTTCAATCTTGGACATATTTTAACTGGAAGCATTTCTAACACCAAATCAACTATTTCTGCTAGGATGTCATGTTACAGTAGGTCAAGCATGGTGACAAGACCACAAAAATTAAACCATTGATATGGGTAGCTGAAAAAAAAATTGTATTTATTAAAACCAGCTTGATGATTGGGTGTAGATATTGAATATCCTAACAGAACACTTGATCTCAAAGCCCAACTTTGGACAGAAATCAAACAGTCAAACTCCTCTATATTAAATTCCTTAACCTTGTCTTGCACTCAGATGAGTAAATCATCGTTAAGATGATCTACCAATTCCCATTCGTGATCACCATCAACCTATTTGAGTGTCGTCGGATAAGATATATCCATTAGCAATTGGAGTGACTAAGCCATTGATCGCACAGGTGGTGGTTGAATTACTGCATGTAATCCCCTTTTATCATTCAGGACATTAACTTGTGCAGAAACGCCCACCTGCTTCTGAACAGAAAGGTTTTATTGTGATACTGAGATGGAAAGGTAAACCTGGGGTTGGGAGGGAAGCATGGTTGTCCACAAAGCTCCCTTGCACACTGACAAATGTCAGAGGCAAAGGTGTGAGGCGTGTCTGATGCATAAAGCATGAAGGAATGCGTTTGGAACTAATGAATGGAGAGGAAACAAATAGAACTATAGTTTGGAGAGGACTAATATAACACTAAAGAGTGGATATGGGATCATAGGTTTGGAATTAACCTAACGCATGAGTAAGAACTTGACCATGTATAATTTAATAATTAAAAGTTTCATACATCAGTAGGGGAAGTTGGTAAAAATATACCTAATAACATGGGTGGTTCACGATATTGTATAATCATGTTTAAGTGCAGCCTAGAAGTGTTAAGTGGACTATGACATTATTGTAGTAATTACAAGGTTCAATGACTTCAATAGACTTTCAAGGCATTTGCTTTTTTTATTATAATACTACACATTATGACAAAGCCTTTCTAGAATGAATTTATCGCAGGATTTCTAGGGTAAAGACATTTTCATGCCTCCGGCTGAAAGATCTTGGTCTTGTCCTTGCGTGGTGGGTAATTTGACCAACATTTGCTTTTTTTATTATAATACTACACATTATAACAAAGCCCTTCGAGAATGAATTTATCGCAGGATTTCTAGGGTAAAGACATTTTCATGCCTCCGGCTGAAAGATCTTGGTCTTGTCTTTGCGTAGTGGGTAATTTGACCAAAATATCTGCCACTCCATTCTTATGTTGTTTTTCATGTGCTGTGATGAGTTCTCCAAATCTCAATAATTCCATGGTAAATTGATCAATAATTGGCTCTAAATTCCATTAATAATACCGTCCTCTCCTCATCCGGCTTTGTGTTCCCTTTTCCTTTGCCTTCAGCTCCATTTTTATGATATCATTGATTGCTTCCAAATCCTCTTCAGTGTAAAGGTGTGAGATTCTGAGTTGTGCTACTCAGACTCCCTGATATAAGGCCCATACCTCCACATGGTTATTCATTTACATCCCAAATCCCTGGTGATAATGAGCTATAACTTCCCCCTCGTGGTTTTGAATTATCCTTCCATACCTGCCGGACCTGGGTTTCCTATTGAGGGTCCATCAAAATTGAGCTTTAGGAATGGCTGGTCAGTCAGAGTATTGCTTGACTGACCAGTGACTTCCATGGATGCATACTTGAAATGGAAGGAGATTTTCCATGCTTTGTTTATTGCCAAATCTTCTATACTGGATGCTTGGTATCTGGTAGAGATTTTTGCAGTATACACGAGAGTCATGGTTCTAATTTGCCTTTGAATCTAACAAAGTAGTTGTTAGCGGGTTCTTGATTGACTCCGAAAAATTCGGGGGTTTCTCTCAAACCAAATGTACCAGCAGACAAAATTATGGGTTAAGAGATGTATATGTTGCATTACCTCCAAAGCGGCTTCTATCAGCTTCCAGCTGTTGGAGATGACCTGATCCTGTTTGAAACCCAGTGTCTTTTCCAGAAGATTTCTGCTGCATACTTCTAGATTTCTTGACCATAGCTGCATCGCTTGAAGAGATGTTCTATTGTTTCCATTACTGGCTAGAAATTAGGAATTCTAGTGGGCCCAACCCAACCTTTTTTCTGAAGGTTATCAACAGTAATAATTTTACCATGTGATGCTATCCACATAAAAAGCTTTTATTTTTGTCCAGGTTTTGGTGTCCCAAATTTTCCACCACTTTGATCATTATGATACTCCATTCAATTAAATATAATTTTAGGCAGACTTCACTATGCAGTCTCCTGCCGAATTATTAGGCCAAATCCATTGGTGTTCTTTGGATATTAGAAACAAATGTCTTTTTGCTAAGGTCTCCAGCAATATCTTTACCTGTTGCTGTTAGTTTTTTTCCTATATCGGATATAAGTGCCCCGTTCCATCTGGATTGGCCCATATCTCGTCAATATGTGATATAGTCTGAAACAAAATAGGAGCCTTTGAATTGCAATTTTGTCCTCTAGTCAAGCAAGTTCTAATTTAATTGCACAAGCCGTTTTCCATTCTAACTGTCTTCCCAAAATCTCACCCAGATGCCTTTATTGACCTGCCATATCACTTTGAGATATGGCCCACACTCTCAAGGGTATAAATATTGTTGATCCTACGATTTTACAGACAGTGTTCAATATTTCTTGTTGCACTGATCCTATGTATTTTGCCTTAGTGTTTTGCTCCAAGACACCTCAGGGTTTTGTGTACCAACCAAACCATTTCATGGCCAGTGCTTGATTGAAGAGCTTGAGGTTCTTTATATTAAGACCTCCTGCTTCTTTTGCAAGTGTGATACTTTCCTAGGATAGAAGAGGGGATGTCTAAATCAATCTTCCACTCCTCACCAAAGGAAGTTGCTTTGAATCTAAACCATTCTCGTTTCTGCTTGTGTTCAATATTTCTTGTTGCACTGATACTATGTATTTTGCCTTATTGTTTTGCTTGAACACACCTCGGGGTTTTGTGTACTAACCAGACAATTTCATGGCCAGTGCTTGATTGAAGAGCTTGAGGTTCTTCATATTAAGACCTACTGCTTCTTTTGAGAGTGTGATTTTTTCCTAGGATAGAAGAGGATATCTAAATCAATCTTCCACTCCTCGCCAAAGGAAGTTCCTTTGAATCTAAACCATTCTTATTTCTGCTTATCTTGGTAGTAGTAATGGTATGAGTAGGTAGACCAAGATTGCTTGCAGTACTATTTGGATTATTTGAATTCTTCCTACCATTGTTAACCAGCCATTGGTCCAGAGAGAAAGCCTTCCTTGTATTTTTCTGATTGTATTATCCTATAACTTCGATAAATGCCACTCGTGGAGTGGGAACCCCAGATATTTCATGGGAAATTTTCCTTCTTTAAAAGTTAGAATTTGGAGTGTTTGCCTCTTTCGACTGGTTGGATGTTTGCAAATATAACCGCTGCTTTTTGTGAGCTTATTTGATGTCCCGATTCCCATTCATAATTGCTTTGAATGGTATTTATAATTTTTACCTCTCTTTGAATAAGGGTAGCCAGAACTAGAATGCCATCCATGAATTGAGCAACGGAAAGACACTGTCCTTGGTCTGTAACATGCAGCCCATGAATTTCTCTTTATTGCAGCATACTCCATTGAGCGGTTGAGAATTTCACCCATTAGAATGAAGAGGTAAGGTGATAGCGGGCCTGGCACAAACCTCATGTGGGCTTAAAGTTTTCCCCATTGACTCTATTAATGGATACAGCAAAAATGGGTGTCATGATACATCTCGTGATGCACTTGGTCTAAGAACTTCCATCTACACCTGTCAAAAGATTTCGGCATGTTAACTTTGATCAGTGTTCCCCGCTTTTTATAAATCTTCAAAAAGTATGATTTCTTGTACTCCAACTATATTATCTATGATTTGTCTCCATAAACACAAAAGTTTATTGAGATTGTGAAATAAACCTAGGTAGCAAGGTTGTATTCTTTTGGCTATGAACTTGGAGATTACCTTTTAAGTCATACTGCAGAGGGCAATGGGCCTGTATTCACCCATGGATTTTGCTTTAGCTGTATTTGGTATTTGTACTAGGCAGGTGTCGTTGATTCCCTTTAGCATCTTTTTATTCCTTCAAGATTCCTCCACCACGTCCGATAAGTCTTTTTATTACTTTCCAATAAATCTGATAAAATTGAGCTAGGAAGCCATCAGGACTAGGGGCTGTCACTTTCAAAGGAGAAAACACTCTCTTTTATTTCATCCTATGTGGTCGGCTGCATTAAAGTGTTTGTTTTTAGCCTCTATGATCAGCTTGGGGATGTTTACCATCATTTTCTAATATAATATTGTCATGGCCACTAAATGCAGGACATCTAAAATGAAGAGGAACAAAGATGTTATGAACCTTTTCTTGTAAATGTTAGAGTGGAAGCATGTCTTTTTCATTCTTCTCCACATTCTTTCAAAGTGATTAAGACATTTGCCCACAATTTGATCAACAAATCTTTCAAGATAAAAATATTTCCTCACTTTTCTCCCCGTGGTTCTAACAAAATTCTCTTCTCCAATTGGAATTAGATCACCACGGGACACTTTAAAATTAGTCATGTTGATATGAGTTGGAACCGAGCAAAGATGAAACTATTTAGTTTCGTCTCCTCGATCCAGCCACAGCTCGTGTCAAGGAGGACAAGGGCTTTTATGCTCTCATGTAGTTCGCTACACTCACACCTCAACCTATCAATCGAGTTTGTCTCCCGTTGGTCAAGTGCCTAAAGGCCCTCGTCCCAAAAAGATGCAAATTGATTGTCTCTGAACAATTCAAAGTAGTCGGAATCTAGTAAGCAAGGCCCTGATCTCCTCACACATCATCCATCTAACGTTTAAGGGCATTCAAGATCTTTGCTCAGTCTTTGGCTGGTACATTTTTTAGATGCACGGCCTTTCCAATGAGGTTTCTTAGACTCGTGCACTAAATTGGTTCCATCGATGGTTTATTTTCTTGTGGATGTGTCTTGGTGAAAAGGGGTTCACTATGCCCACAACTCTCCCTTACAGTCAAGTGCAATAGAAACATCTCTAAAAAAGATTTATTCTAAAGGTAATAATTTGTAAAATGAATTGCACTCTTCGTATAATTCAAAGGTCTATAAATGCAATAAAATGGAAGCAAAACTCTAGATGTGTGTTGCTAAAGGTCCCTCGCCTCCTTGACCTAAAGGTTGAGTGATTCGCTATCGCTCATACCTTCATCAACCGAGAGCATATAATGTCCCTGTATTAGTCAAGTAACTCAATCTCCTCAAAGTCAATGACCCACCCCTTCCATTTGTTCATTCCATTCTGGGTTTTTCTCCATTTGATTTGATTAATTGTACAATCCTATATGCTGGAACATGTGTGTTGCACTACAACGGGACCGCCCCAATGCGTATCCAATCCATTTCTTCCAATGTTGCAGCCCTCCTTGGCCTTCTAAAGCCGGCACAAGGGAATTCATTGACCTCCTTCATCGGGATCAAAGGGTTTGCTGACACTCTCTCTTCTCCCACCCAAATGAATCCATGGTCATCTGCGTTGGTGATGCTACTGACCTCCACCTAAAAAATTGTGCACTTTGGTTAGTAACTTTGATAAGACATGCATTGCTTCTGTAAGACTTTCATACTTTCCATAAGTTAGTGACTTTAATTAGATATTCATGGCTTTAATAAAAACTCGCAAGCCTTCTATTAGTAAGAGAGTTGGATTCTCTTTTTTCTTATCTTTTCTCAAATTATTTAGAAATCTTCTGAAAGGCTTTCTTATCTTAGAACTGTTCTTATCTTATCATATTGTTATCTTTCTAATTGTGGATGGATAAGAATCGATTTCAGTATTTAATGAAAGTTTGGACAAAGTTGGATACACTTTTGGAGAATTGGTGCTATCGTTAGTTTTTCAGCAACTATTCCTTTTGGTCAAGCGCAACACTCTTACTGCTCTTGGAGACTGTAATCCTGAGCCAGCACTCACACTGTTTCATGAGGTTAACTCAATAAAAATGTCTGCTTTGAATTTACCAGTGATGAGATTAATGGATTAAAATAAAAAAACAATTCAATTATATCTCGACAGGTGATACCATAGATTATGTCAAAACACTGGTAAGATGAGTCTTTAAAAATCTTCAAACTTCAAACCTCTCATAAGTAATGCAAAATTTCTTGTATTTATTTGATGCATTAATGCTCAGTAAGCTCTTCATCGAAACAAATATCATATAGAATCCTTACACATACTTTTTATCTGACCATCACTATTCAGTTTTTAGCAACAAAATATATAACACCAATAATCTTTTTGTTGTCTTTAATTTTCACACCAAAGAGTATAAGAATAACATACAGATGACTATAAAACTTGTTCCCTCAAGGACCAAAGTTTTCTTTTATTGGCTTGTGTGCATTTTTGGCATGGTTAGATGATTTGAAAATGCTTTGGAAAACAATGCAAGAAAAAATTGCAGAAAACAATTAGTTGACACCAAGGACTAGAAAACTATTTGCATAATGGAGCTCCAAACTCCAAATATAAGTAAATACATCCACATCCCCCACACACCTTATATATATATATATATATATATATATATATATGAAGCGGACGGAAGTAGTTAAATAAATGATGGATGGTAATCCTAATCACTTACAGGGGTTGCAGATTTTTGACCAGGTACCCACTTAAAGGGCTGTCCTCAATTTTCATCTTCGTCTTCATCACTCCATAAACTCATTTGCCCTGCCCAATGCCCAATCTTACTGAATGCAATGAAGCCCTAGCCCATGCCATGCCAAATTCCACGGGGCAGAGCCAAGAGTAAAATTTACCTCTACCCCTATCTAGGCTTTGATTTCAGGCGGAGGAAGGCAACCCCTTCTCTTTAGCTTCTTCGATATTTAAGGGGCACCGTTCCTCCTCTGCTACGCTCTCTGTTGTTGTTCTCGCCGCTGTTGCTGCTGCTGCTGCTGCTCCTCTCTCCCCTCCCCGACTATGGCAATGTAAAGAATAAAATATTTTTGATAAAAACGTGCTTGGCATAGGAGTATATGTAAAACATTACCCCTCTCCTCATACATGTTCGCCTCACTGACTCTTCGATATATACATTAAATTGGGAATAAATTCGGCTACAATACCTTAATCGACCTTAAAAACATAAGTCGTTTATAAATAAATGGATCCAACTCAAATTGCATCATATCTTTTAATAAACGTTGCAAATAAATCTAATCGGGGCTAAAACACTAAAATCAGATTTAATTGTATGATTGGTTTTTTGTTTTTTTGGTTTGCAATAAATAATAAGAGATGGTTTTAAAGTAATATCATATTTCATATAAATCTAAAAATAATTATCAATGTCACATAGTAAGGTAAAGTAAACTCATAAAATTTAAGATAAACAAAGATAATTTTAAGAATTGTCCAAACATTTCTAGAAGAGTAAGGTTATCTAAGAACTCTGAAAGGTCGTATAGAGATTAGGGCTTGCATCACATTATTACTTTTTAAACTTCATTGAATATCGTTTTTAACTTTTCCCAAGATGGGAATCTGATTTAGACAAGCCTTCTAATTGATCGCACCATTTTTTTAAGTATTGTAAAGTTTAGTGAGTTGATTAGGGTTTCAAGAAAAGAGAAAGATTTATAGGTAATATGTAGTGAATTTGGGTAATGTATTGTGAATTCTAAGAAACGAAGAGAGGTTTTTTGAGCCATAAGCAAATAGTCAGAGTCGTCAAAATTGTTCCAAAGAATTCTACAATGCCCAGGAGCATAGCTTGGCCCTAAGCTATGTACTTGGCAATAACTAGGTATAAAACACTTCATTCCTAGTCAAATTTTGAAAGTTCTTAATTTGCTCTGAGATTTTTGGGTTATATTTGCCTTAGTTCCTAGACTTGTTTCCATCTAATTTTAACCTCAAATAGTCTATAGATTTGTGATAATTCAGTATTCTTATCAAAACCATGGATCTACAAATTTCAATTGTTCTAGAAGTTTCATTCATTACAATTAAGTATGTTTTCTCTATTTATTTGGATAAAATTGTTATGATTTGAATTACAAATCATTTATGGTTTAGTATAGTATATTTTTTATGTAAAATCACTTTACCATACTTCATTTTGGTGAATGTGTGCCCTTTTACATCTCTTAGGGTTAGATGATGCTTCAAGTGTCAGGGATCTAATTCTTCTAAGGTTATTGTATCTTGTTTAAAATAATTATCACTAGTTCTTATGTGTTATTTACAAGCCCTAGTTTGTTGTGTTTGTTTTACCATTCAAATTCTAAGGTATCTTTGTATGTTATATATATTTTCATCGTATGCCACCCGAGGTGATTAGATTTAAGAGCCCTACTAGGTGAAGTGATAGATTTAATTACAAACCTATTGATTTTGTTGAAATTCCCTTGGTTAATAGTCATACTTATTTGAAAAAAAGAATGGTGTTTGTCAAAGATGTAATGTTATTTCCACTGATACATGTTATAATATAAATGTGAATGTTAATTTTGTAAATTTAAATGATGTGAATGTAAATGATGTGATTAGATCTCAAGTTGTTGATGTCTCAATTGAGAAAAAAGTTGGAGTTGAAATACTTACTTTGTTTAGACATCACATCCTAGACTATCCCATAAAAATAGATGCAATGTTATTTGTGTTGAAAAATATCTAAAGAAAATCCCTAGTTCAAGAGCCCTTAATTGAAGATATATCGTATAGGTTAAATAATGGGTCTTTGAGTGACACTAATGTAGATCAACCTTCTATAGAATCCACTCCTGCAACTAATAATTTTATTTTTCACCAAATTATTCATAATGTTTTTCCTCCTCCCATTTCTCCCATTTTATTTTATGTGGAAGGTGCACAAGTGTTCAAGACACTACACCAACCACATTCAACACATGCACTAGATAAGTATAACCTAAATACAATAATTAAATATTTGCTTGAGTGTAGAAAAAATGAAAGTACCTCGATAATTGACAATTCAAAGGCAAATGGAAAGATAAAGAGATGTGTAATTAAATATGAGTTACCTAAGTTTTAACGGTGTTTGATGTTGTCGGAAATGGGAATATAAAGCAATGTAGAAAAGCCTCAAAAAATTAGACAATGATCTTTGATAGTGACTAGTTTTAAGTTGTTCTAAAAAGAGTAGTGACCAAAAACAAAAAATGAAAATAGCATGCTCACCTTAAAATGGGAAAACATGTTTGAAAATGGCTTTGTAGATCCCTAGGGCCTAAAATTTCCTCAAATGCTTCATCAATAGCAGAAGTCCATAATCCTCTCTCCGATGAGCAAAATGATGTGCACAAATATCAAAATATTATCTCCTTTGATGAAACTTGTAATTGCCACAATGTCTAACAATATATCTAAGATTAAAGTAAATATGTACAATTAGTGGATCGAGCCCCTATAGTGGGAGTTCATATGCATATCATGCATTCTGATAATTAGGGCTTATGTAGTTCTATACATGTGAGTGAGCCATCTCAACAAGCAATAGAACCCTCCACCTCACCCTGAGATAATCAATGTTATATGTTATTTCACTAAATGTAACCCTACTTATGGTACAGGTATGTAGCCACAAAACTTCAACATATGATACAGGTCAAGTATGATCAATGTGCAAGTTCTTTGATAAGTGTGTGATATATATGATCAATGTGCATGATGATAAATGACTTAAGGTATGTGTGTGTGTATAGGTTTCTTCGAATAAAAATTAGAATACATTTGTGTGTAGGATAACAATGGAAAGGCATGAAATTCTATAATCAAGACACATAAAAACATTATGTGGTGGCACAAAGGACCTACTAAACACTTGACTACTTTTGGATTGGTTTTAAAGAGGTCAAGAACAATTTAGGATTGTTTTCTTTGGTGATGATGTTTCCTTGTTGAAACATTGAAAAGAAAGGTTCACAACTAAACCTCAGAGATGTGAAGAGGGGAACTGGAAGGTGATCATACCCCCAATATGGTGCAAGTGCGAGTTATGCCAAAGCCATCAAGAGCACTAAATCTCAATCGCACAACTAAAGTGTAAACAAAATCTAGCTAATGTAGCCAAGGTAAGGTGGTGTAACCATCTCAACATAAAAATGGATTAGTGCCAAGGCCATAAAGGGTGTTGAACCTCAAACACACTACTCAAGGGAGCTAACTACTGCAGATAGGTAAGAGCTCAATCAGTACATCTTGGAAAAATGGTGCATCAATGTGTGGTGAAAAATGAATGAACTCTTTTCATGCCCCCTCATAAAATTAGTTGTGAATGAACTATTTGCATGCACCTATAATGTGTCTCAAACTGAAGTATTTATCAAAATGCAACCTCTACCCTATAAACTATATATAATATTTGTCTTGAATCTAAACAACTTTATCCCAAATCTATGAAAACCAATGTCAAATTAATAATGTTTTGTCCCAAGTGTATATCTAAATCATGTAAACTATATCAATTTTTGCCAACTCTACCAATTATCTGTGTGTGGACTCATGTCTCTATGACATGTCCCCACTAATATGCCCCCTCTTTTGAAATTAGGGGAATGAAACTGGTAATCACCTTATCTATGAAGGATAAGACAACCATCTCATATATGTATCAATTATGTAGTAATGAAACATATAGTGGTATCATGTTTTAGTAGATGTATCAATAAATCTCACAATATCCAAACACAAGAAGCCTTAAGTTGCATGATATGAATTATGGAAATATCTATGAGTAAAAAACACAATCTCAACAAACAATCAAGCACAAAAGGGGTCTAAGGAGACCACAAACACGAGGCATGTTCAAATGCCACACACTCAAATGGAGGACATGTTCAAATGTCCACACACCAAAGAGACAAAACTTAGTGGCACTATGGCCAACAAACAAGGAACATGTTCAAATATTTTCATAGTCAAAACAAGGTAGAAAATAATAAGTGTAGGTGAAATTCGAGCTCAATATGGATTTAGCAATGCAAATTCCAAACTCAAACATCAACTACTAAGTAAAGCCTAAACCCATTAGAATCAAGTGTAATCTGGATGAAATAACTATTAATTTTACACCTAAATCGTAAATCCTAAATGCTTCAAGCCATGATCCAAAAAAAAAAAGATAAGACAAGAAGATTGACATAGATACCTTAGATTCAGATTGACAAAGTGATATTGCTTGATGTTGGATTGTTGATGAAGATGTAAGGATTGATTTTGGCATGAATATGTTATGAGCTTCTTAGTTGAATCCCATGGAGGAAGAGCTTTGGTTAAATAGATGGAGGGAGGGAAGATCTATGGCTAGGATTCAAACTTGGGTGAGAGAATCCAATGGTTGAGGATTAATCAAGGAATATTAAATTCATTGGAGAAACCCCTAGAAAATAGAGTTTTCTAGAGACTTGGAAGAAGTCTCCATTTCTAGAGACTTCTAGGATTAGTTTAGGGACAATGAGAGAGATTAGAGGGGTTAGATGGGGGATTAGGTGAGGATTAGAGACAGGGTGTAGGAAAGGCTAGGGTGTAGGTTAGTAGGTGGTAAGTAAGATTATGGGAATTCAAAATTCCCATATAATGGCTAATTAGAATTAGATTAGGATAATAGGAGATTAGAAATAATTAATGGAATAGTGGGATGGGATAAGGTTAGTGAAATGGAGAATTATAAAAGGGGATATTAGATAAATAGTTAGAAAATAGGATTAATTAGCAGAATAAAAGAGTTAAGCAGAATTAGTGTTGACTAATAAGAATATTAGTTGACTATAATGGAAAGAGCGATTAGGTGCATACAATAAGTACACTCAATTAATTCATGTGATAAAATGAATAAGTGAAAGATATAAACAACCATCATAAGCATATCATACTAGTTTTTGCATAAATGTGTTAGCAAAATGTCATGTAGCTTAACATATCTAGCACGTTGTGTAAGATGTAAGCATGAGTTTATACATGTGTAAGCATTAGTATAAAAGTGCAATATGATAATGTAAAGTGCTCATAAAAAAATGTAACATGCATTAATCGTGATTAATGAATCAGATGCCCACTACTTAGTGTGTCACATAGGTGGAAGAAAAGGTCAAACATTTGTATGCTTTTGTACCATGTATCTAGTGTATACTTGTATCACACTCAATTACTCATGAAACATGTGTATATAAAAAGGAAATGATATGTTATATATTAACATAAAGCAAACAACATATATGCAAAAGATAGTAAACATGTGTATGCTATATATTTTTATATTTTTGCTTTATTTGAATGTTTTTGTATTTTTTTGGGTTTTGTTTCACATTCTAAGGAAGAAAAGGCTAGCTAATGATGCCATATAAGGGATGCTCATAGGGTGATCTATACTCATGATAGGGTGCAAAAAATTGGTCATGTTGCCCAGGATCATGTATATGTGCCAAATTTAGAATTATAAAATATGTGATACTCTACCTATACCTCATATGACTATATGGTCATGAAGCAATAGCAGTTTGTGGAACTCATTTCTTAGTGATATATGACTTCTTCAATGCAACTACAATAATGGGTCGTTGTAACCTCTCTGACACATGTTAATTTGCTCTTAATAATTGGTTGGGTTATGTAGGTGTATATGAGGGCTTCGTGGAGTCCAATATGTATCTATGATGCAACAACATCTCAAGTATCAACCACCTAAGAAATGGGATTACCTTTTGCTTACCCTTTCACTCATGATTAACCTTAATAGGTTGTATAATTATATGTATTGGAATAAACTTCTCTTCTTGTAGTGGATGCTCATACTAAATCCCTAAAATTGTGATTACCATGTTACCATGAATAGGGAAGAATGGGGTAGTATAATTCAATTGTCAATGTCATACAGAAGGGGTCTAAGGAGACCACAAACATGGGGCATGTTCAAATTCCACACACTCAAGGGGAGGACATGTTCAAATTTCCACACACCAAAGAGACAAATTTTAGTGGCACTATGGCTAATAAACAAGGAACATGTTCAAATTTTTCAATAGTAAAAATAAGGTAGAAAAAAGTAAGTACACTCAGTTGATTCATGTGATAAAATGAATAAGTGAAAGATATAAACAACTAGCATAAGCATATCATACTAGTTCCTGCATAAATGTGTTGGCAAAATGTCATGTAGCTTAACATATATAGCTCATTGTGTAAGATGTAAGCATGGGTTTATACATGTGTAAGTGTTAGTATAAAATTACAACATGATAATGTAAAGTGATCATAAAAAAAAATAACATGCATTTATCATGATTAATGAAGTAGATGCCCCTGACGTACTGTGTCACACATGTGGAGGAAAAGGTAAAACATTTGTACTCTCTTGTATCATGTATCTAGTATATACTTATATCACACTCAAATACTTATGAAACATGTGTCTATAGAAAGGAATTGATATGTTATCTATTAAAATAAATTAAACAACATATATGCAAAAGATAATAAGCAGGTGTATGCTAAATATTTTTGTATTTTTACTTTATTTGAATGATTTTATATATTCTTGATCATTTTTATTTTTTATTTTTTTCACATTCTAAGGAAGAAAGTTCATATTCTAAGGAAGAAAGGGCTAGTCGATGATCCCATCTAAGGGATGCTCATATGGCAATCTAAACTCGTGATAGGGTGCAAAAAATTGGTCATACTGCCTAGGATTATGTATATGTGCTAAATTTATAATTATAGAATTTGTGATACTTTGCCTATTCCTCATAAGACTCTATGGTCATGAAGTGATAGTGGTTTGTGGAACCCATTTCTTAGCACTATATGACTTCTTCGATACCACTATAATTATGGATCTTTGTACCTTCTCTGAAACATGTTGATTTGCTCTTAGTAATTAGCTGGGTTGTGTAGGTGTAGATGAGGGCTATGTGGAGTCCAATATGTATCTTTAATGCAACAAAATCTCAAGTATAAGTTACCTAGGAAAGGGGACCACCTTTTGCTTACCCTTTCACTCATTGTTAGCCTCAATAAGTTGTATAATTATATGTCTTGGAATAAACTTCTCTTGTTTTAGTGGATGCTCATACTAAATCCCTAAAATTTTGATTACCATGTTGGCATGAATAGGGAAGAATGGGGTGGTATAACTCAGTTGTGCAAATGATTTTGAGTAATGTAGTGTGATCTTGAGAGGTGTGTACTAGATAGATAATGAATGACCTTTGATTTGTATTTATACCGCACTTTTTGAAATAAATATCATGGGAGGGTTGAAGAAGACAAACAAGTTGACCCATATATATCAAGAATTTTATTATTTGATCATTTAGAAGGCAAGGGCACTCACATCTGATTTGGGACACTAACGTCAATGTTAATGTCCTAATCTGGATGCTAGTGTCCTATAGGGTAAAACATTGATTGGAATCTATTATTGTTTATGTGGGATAGATATCAGGTTTTATGTAAATTGTAGGCTACATGTGGTTTGTGTCATCATAATGTCAGGGTCAGACTATAGGATGAACAATTTGGCATAGTGAGATGGCGAATGTGATCCTTTCAGCATTGAGAAGGCCATAAACTAAAGGGTTGGGACATTATTGGTATATGTCACATGTACAAGACTAGTATGTCATATAAAATTAGATTTTAATATTTACATCAACCTAGAAAGTTGATTTTAATTTTAAAATGACCATTGTTTGGCATGGGGATAAGTCTAACAAAGTGGGACACTTGTAGAATTATATAGGCATATGAGTTTGTCAGACTTTCCTAAAAGACAATAATATTTATATGATGATCTAGAGATAGTTTGAGTATGATAATGAACATGTTAGACAAAAACCAAGGAATCCCTATAAGTGATTGATAAAAATTTAGGAAGGTTGAACCCATATAAAGCATGTGGATAAAAGATAAGGTATGAAAGAGATATTTGTGTACGCATAAGTCATTTAAGGTGAAGGTATGTTAAGCTTTAAATTTTCAAAAAAGTCTAAGGCAAAAAGCACATGAAACAAAGATCAAAATGAACCATAGGACAATTGGATGTATATCAAGGCAGACAAATGTCAGATCTGAGGGTGTTTATGAGAAAATGCACATGATGAAAAACTATGAAGGGTCCAATATGAAGGGAAATTGTACCAATAAGAGCCTAGAGTAAAAAAATGAACCAAAAGTATCAAAATCATGACAAAAACACTATAATTACATGAATTGTACCAAAATTAGGTGTTTATATAATGCCCCACTTTGATGTGTCTATGTGTAAACGTATCCAAGTAATGCCTAAGAGAAATTGAAAAAACTCTTCACTCCTTGGAATGAATGAATTATTCAATGTCAACATCTCGAGTGTATCAAAAAACAAACACAAATGTTTACAAGTACATAAAAATCTTGATAATTCGATAAAATGTAACCAAATCAAATAATTAAAAAAATAATAATAAGCAAAGGAATTGATACACCTGTTGTTATATAAACCATGCTGCCATCTATGAAAATTTTGAAATTTTCCTATGCCTTAATTACCCAAGTGCCAAAAACTATAATATTGGGTCTTACTGACCCATGCCATGGGAAAAATCTATTTCTTGGACAAAGAAACAAATGTATGGTACCATTGTGCAACTTGTAACCTATAACTTTTACAATTTGTAACATCTTGACGTTTATAACTGAATATAGAATACGCTAATTATATGCCCCCTTTTGAGGTAAGGGATGTCCATGCATATCACTCATCTAAAAATAATTTTATTAAATGCACTATGTGTAACATAAATATTGTTTTAAATTATTTTAGATTTAATGATTTAAACAAACTAATACTTGGATTAAAAAAATGTATAATATATGACATAAATCATGTGGATCTAAATGTAAAAAGTATATGATTATTGAACTTACTCATTATAAAAATGATAAGATGAAAGGGTACTTAGCTTGTTCACTACTATGTTTTGAGCTTTATATGTGCACAATAACTCGATACAACCTAAATTGGATTTGTGGTCACTCAACTCAGTGGTTGACTATGAAAATCTTCTAGGACAATACCAGTAATGACCAAATGCCTAATGTAATTGTTGACCAAATTTGACTTTTAGGTCAAATTGGGGCACCCCTAGGTAAAAAATTGACCTTTAGGTGTTTTAGGGGGTCTAATATCATGTCATGAGGTGTTTTATATGTCATTTGATGCCATTAAATGTTATATTAACTTTGGTCAATTAGTGTTTATGTCCATTTATCATTTTGAGTCATTTAAAGGGTCAAAAAGGGGGCATTTAATGTTTTGTATGGGTTTATTGGGAAATTTGAAGGTCCAAATAGATGATTTCATACCCCATGTGTCCACTTAAGTCTTAATTAACTGACAAAACTAAAATATGGAAAGTTATGAAAAAGAAAGGGCAGCTTTCTTGAGTAAAAGAGAGAAAATGGCACTTGTACAGCTTCTTTGGGAAGTGTTCCATATGGGATAGGGTCAGGGGATGTCCTTTAATCTTCCCTAGCTCAAATACATGTTTGGAATGTTCTGAAAATGCCATTTCTAATCCAGAACCATTTTGTTCCATTTTTGTCTTTTTTGGCATACAAAAGTGACTTGCAGGTTCATACTTGGTACGACTAGTAGAAAGAGTTTCATGTAGAATGATTTTGGGAGGTTTTTTTACACTCAAATACCTACATTTTCATAGCAAGAGTTTTGAGAATTATCAACTATTGAGATTTCTTCCAAAGGATGTTTACTCATTTTTATCATGTTATCCATGATTGGTTTCACATTTGGAGTTGATTTTATAGTCCAAGTAACTCACTTTGCAAGATGAGGTCACTATGTGCAGTTTCAACCATTTTGACTACTTTTAGAGAGTTGTATTCTCTACATAGGATTTATTTGAATGGGAAATGGTGTCTTATATGTTTTAATTCCGTGATGGTTACCTCCTTATAGGTTTTGGTCTCACAAACCCATAGCTTGATAATAAAACCATGCCTCCACAATGCTAGAATAGTCATTTAACATGCTACCTACCTTGTTCGGGTGCTATGAAGGAGGTTTTATGTTGAAAATAGGGTATTAACACTAGTTTTAGTTGTTTAGAATGTGAAAGATATATTGGAAGCATGAAAAAAAAATTTAGCTCCTAAGGAATCAAAGGAAATGCTCATTTCCCAAATCCATTTCTTGTTGTCTGTATACTAAATAATCACCTACAGGTGACCCTAATATAGATGTAGAGGTCTTTGAATAGGAGGTTGAAACATGATAAAAAAATTTCCTTGAGATCTTGGTGAATAGAAATGACCATAATAGACCCATTTTAATGTGTCAAGTTTGAAAATTGGGGTTGAGGTCACTTCATAAGCTCATATGACTGACTTAGGCATCTAATCCCTAAAAGAGCAAGATAGAGGATTTGAGAGTTTTGTAGAAGCTCTACAACAAGGTTACAAGTGAATTTTGATGCATCTCATGACTTTGTTTTATAAAATCTATCATAGGTAGTTACTTGGAATTTTTTTGAGAAGCATATGGTTAGTGGAGGTCAATTATCAAAAGGCCCAAAAGTTGCATATGCAACATTGTTTTCAGGTAGTGAAATCTATGGGATTTAATCTAAGTTAGACCTTTCTCCACATAAGGTTGTAAAACTAGACTAGACACCATGATTTAATGTTCACAACAATTTAAATGAGTGTTTTGACCCAAGATACCTTCAAAATGAGTCATTTACTATGTTTTAGTCCCAACACTCACCTACAAGTGTCTGTACATACACCTTGATAAGTGCACCTACAACTGGGAATGTAGAACAATGAACAAACCAACTGAGTTTCTTGAAGTTTATAAATGATAAAGTGAGTCAAGTGGACTTAAACCATGAAAAAGGACCCGAGGGAGTTATAATGAGGTTATTTCTTTTGTTTTCCAAGCTTAAATCATGCATCAACACCTACAGCAGGGTTAAGAGGCAAAGTTTCTCAATCATCCAAGGAAAGCTCAGTCTAGTGAGTTCAACTACAGGTAAAGGCTAATGGAAGGTTGATATGATAAATTAAATATATATACATATTTTATCTATATCCTTAATATACTTCATGATCTCTAAATAATGTAAAGGAAGTCTATCAGACCTCTTAAAACTCTATATACACCTACAGGCAGGTTGCAGTCTTGGTGAAGGTAGGAGGTGAGTGTGCTCAAGAACTTGGAGAGTTTATTTTGAGATAATATATGAGTTCAGAAGATATTATATGATCATGAAATCAGGTAGGGGATCCTTTTAAACATCAATATTAGCCTAAAGCATACAAGATATACCTACAGTTGACTAAGTCAAATAGTGACCCAAGTACGAGGTTTTGATGAATGTTTTAGTCATTCAAAATGATTGAAGGTATAAGTAAATGATAAATAGCATTTGTATACTCAAAAGTATATTATAAATAATAATAAATAAACTCATTTGAATCAATAGTCACCTAAAAGACCTCCTAAAGCAAGAAGCACATATAAGATACAATCAGGGAGAGACTCAATCTTGTGAATCCATGAGTACGAGTGATAAATGAAAAGTGAGAGTGAGGAACAAAGGATATAATACATCCCTCATGATGATTATAAACTACATAGGGTTTTAAAAATTCAAATCAAGTGAGAGGAGAGTCCCCAATGGAACAAACTCAGTCCACATGGACAAAACCCTACACAGTCCTTTCTCTAAGAGCTTGTCTTAGTTTTTGGCAATTTTCAGGGGTCAGATCATGGAACTAGAGGTTAAATTTTTGTGTAGAGGATACTTGTCACATATATAATCCTATAAAATCCATAAAATATCTAATAAAATAGGGTAAGTACCCCCTATTTTGTCTCAGATAGGGGGTACTTTCCCTCATGCATACATTGTCAGTTTGGGGAAAAAAGGTGATGAGGGGAGGTAAAGAGATTAGTGAGCATTATAGAGAGGTTTGGGACATTTAATAACACCTAAAAAATCATTTAAAATCTTCCATATAAGGATTAATACTAACTAAGATGTATAACATACCAAGGTTGCAGTTAGATATGTCGAACAGGATACAGGCCTAACAACCAAAGGGAGAGCAACTTTCATTTCTAGTATGGAATGAACATTATAGTGATTTGGATAATGTATATGGTGGAAAAAAATAGGTTTAAAGGCTATTTTTATGCAAATAAATCCATTATAAGTCATTCTAAGCTCAAAATTATAGGTAAGCCTACTAGGCAATGGTCAAGCCTAATGCCTAAAGAGAAAGTCACTCAAACTTTAGCCTTAGACATTATTTAAATCATATTTTGGCATGTTAATATAATAAATAAAAATGTATTAAAGCCTTTTTAGGTCAAGTAAATCATCAATAATCCTTTTTTAATCCCAAAACTCTCTCAAACATACATAAAAGGTGAAAACAAGCTCGAATAGGTCACATTCAAATGCTCAAATATTTTCTAGAGTTCTACATGGGAACCAAAGGAACTAGGAGGAGTTATTGGGTCCCCTTGGAATCAAATTGGTGTAATTTTTTTGTATTTTAAATTTTCAATCTTTATGAACAAAGCTTAAGACCCAAAATTGCTCAAAACCCTTGCAAACCCTTGATAGAGACCTGATGGAGAAAATGGAGTTGGAGATGCAATATAATGGACTAGTTTGACCATAATAACTATTATAGGTTGCATAGGACTCCCTCAGGATACTCCCCATGCCTTTTTATTGTATGTAATTGAACATATGGGAGTAGAAACATGGTTTTTCTCACTATTTTTTGTGTTCTATAGGCTACAAGAGGATTCAAGACATGAATTAAACTTTGGGAGGAAGATATAGACTTGGGATAACTCCTCATTTCAATTTCATACCCTAGAGAAACTCTTAAGTGCCTAAAAAATAGCTTTAACTCAGCCAGTCAAAACTAGCCTATTAGACAAGCTAGTGAAGAAGATGGAAAACTCCAAGTGAGTTGAATTTAAGGTGTCCCTGATGCTTCTAAGGCAATGGAGGGAATTGAAAATTTTCATCCACTAATTTTTATGAATTTTCATGGAAAAATTATGCCTTTTTGGAATCCAAGTGTGGAGGGTGTATGCAAGGAGTTCTTTTTGGACAACATATGACGATGGTTCACTTTTAGAGGTTTCTAAAAGACCAAGAATGCAACTAATGCATGTAAAGGCATGTATGATGTCCCTAACCTACATTAAAATCATCATACCTGGTCATAATTAGTTATGGGACATTCAAATAGAGGCAATCATGAAGGTAGTTTTTCTATGCAAAATGGAAAGTTTTATGCCACTTTTCATGAAGTTTATGCCTTGAATTGACACTTGTAGCTCCTGACATTGCATGGTTCATCCCACATCCTCTTCACATGTAGAATTAAATAATTTTCTCATCTTTACAAGTGTACTTATGACCCTTGGACTTCTCTCTTCTCCTCTCTCTCAAGTTCTATAAGAACTAGACATTTTGGCCATTGTATTTTATGCTCCACCTGAGTATGGCAAAGCCCTTCTCAAATGTATAGCTTTTGATCAATAATAAAAATTATTTTTACCTCCTCTATGACTGTTCTTAGTGTTTTCAATTGGATGATGAATCTTTCTCAGTGAAAACTATGAATTCTTTAGCATGTTGTTACATTCTTTCACCTATTTGCAGCCTCTTCTTGCAAGCCATGTGAAGTGTTTCAGGAGATGTTCATGGTAAGTGAGTTAGTATATTAATTAGTGCCCTCATATGCCTCTTGTCTATTCCTCATATATTTTCACATTCATCCATAAGCTCACAATGTAGTATTGATGTGAAAAGATGGAGATTGGAGAAGTGTATGTTTAGGTTGTCCTTTGATTTCAAGTGTAATATGCATATGATTGGATGTCATCATTTAAGTTGGTTTATCACCTCCCTTAGATTAGTTTAATTTTAGTTATTTATCTCCATGTTTACCCACCAGGTTTAATGGTAGTTTCAATTCAAAGTGGTATATCAAGGGAACTAGCCTTATCTAGAGATTCACCTCATTCCTTAGGTTTCCCACAAGCCGAAAGATGATGCCATTGTGCCACTTGGATGATGAGAGCTTTGCATCTCCTCAAAGGGTAAAAATCCAAGTGACAATAGTAACCAAATATGTCTGATGTCTAATAGAACTATCTTCAACATTTTTTTCTAGTTTATTCTACCATAGGTCACTTTGCTTACATGTTAAGATGTTTTCTATATAGTTTCAGATGTTTATCATTACGTGTATATTCAAATTTGTCTTCCTTCACCATGAAACCATAGCTCCACTTACAACACTTTATTTTTCCTATAAAAAGGGGTTAGAGAGATGGGTTTTATGGCCTTGACCACACCCTATTCAGTGGTTGAGTGTTGCCTACGTTCCAATACTCTGAAGAGGCCTCAAACCCCATGTAGTCATTTCGCTTGTGTGTATGTGTGCTCAGTAGTGATCCACTAGAATGCATGTAACCTATTTAGCTATTGAAATTTGACAATATGTAACTTTGGCCTTGATTTAGGTGTTTAGAATTGGTTTTTTAATGTTCCTTTTGGGGGATTTCATATTTTATATGTTTTAAGATAATGCCTCAAGAATGTGTAGATATAGCTCTTAATGTACAAGTAGTTTTTCAAGTGATCTTCAATTGAGAGCTATTTAAGTGTTATATAGGAATAGCCTTAGGCTTGACATGTATATATAGAATATTTTTTGGGTAATTTACCATCATAGTGACATGTGAAATATGTGGGCTAGCCCAAGGGAATAGTTTATATTTTAAAAATAGTTGTTTGGATATCTTAGGACATTGCCAGTGAAGGCAATCATTACTAGTAACTCGTGACTATTTATGGCACTATCCAAAATGGAGTAAATAGTGATCTAGAATATGGTGATAGTTTGGCTATAATAATATAATAATTAGGCATATACTAGGATGATTGTGTTGGCTATACTAATATAATAATTAGGCATAAACTAGGGTGATTGTGTAAGTTGTTTTTAGTAAATTGGAAAAGTTAAGTTTATAGAGAAATAAATGGATATGAGAGAGTGTGAGAAATAGTCATATATATATGCACAAGTCATGTATGTCAAGGATAGGTCAAAATTGGCATTGTCAAGTGTCTAATACCAAATTCATGTGTCTAAAAATGTCTCCCTTTTAGTCTAGTATTGACAATGCTAAATTAAAAGGATAAATTAATAAATTTAATATATGAGTGTAACCACATTTGGTGTCTTTAGGCATTCTTTGAATATTTATTTTATTTCATGCAATGCCTAAAATGAAACCCACATGCATAAATCAATGTCCATTCTTGATAGAAAATATGAACCAATCTAGATCATTGAAATATTTGAAATTGAAAAAGTGACAAATGAATACACTTATGAGTATGTTAATCAAGTTGTCAGTTGCACTTATTTGGAGAATGTCATGGGGTGATTATGCTCAAGGAAATGTAAAATGTCATCATATCTCTTTTAGTAGAACCTATACTAGGTTTGTATGCCAAGGTGGAGTCCCAAACTAGGCTCGTCATTAAAATTGAAACTTTGAATCAACCGTTATAGGCAGATTTTAGACCCAAAGTGATTATGTAATTACCTTTGTTATGATCATATAAATATAAAAGTGCATGCATGAACCACATCCATACCCAAAACTATTATCCATTTGTAACCCAATGTGATATAGAATGCCATAAATCTATACATGTAGACACTAAAATATGTATTAGACACATTTTAATTATTCAATTTTTAGATTAAATACAATAATTACATAGTAACATGCTCTTGGTTGCGAGTAATTCACAAACAACAAATTCAAATAGGGCTTAAGCAAAATTAAGGTGTGTTGTACACTCTAAGGTACACATTTCTTTATTTTAACCTAGTAATTTCATAATTGTGCATTACTAAATTAAAGTGGGGGTAAATATAGATAATGAAATCTGATTTTATATGACGTACTGGTATTATACACTTGACAAATACTATGGCTCAACCCTTAAATTTATGATATTCTTATTGTCAAAAGGCTCGTGTTCACCATCTCACTATGCTAAATTATTTATCATGTAGTCCAACCCTAACATTTTGATGACAAAAACCACTTGTAGTATGCATAAAACCTTATTTCTATCCTACACAGATAGTTATAGATCCTCAATATTTTTTTAACCTACAGGACACTAGCATTTAAATTAGGATATTAACATCAGAGCTAGTGTCCCACATCTAATGCTAGTGTCCCTACCTTCCAAATGATCAAATTAAAATTATCATGATATGTGCAGGTTGACCTATTTATCTTCTTTAACCCTCCCATGTGATTTATTTCAAAAGGTATGGTATAAATACAAATCAAAGGTCATTCATTATCTATCTAGAAAACACCTATCAAGCTCATACTACATTATTGAAAATCATTTGCATAACTTAGCTATACTTCCCTATTCATACTTCTTTCCAAATCAATCATAAGAGTAGTATTCTTACAGGTCTAAAACATTCAAAGAGCAACCCATGAGAAATATTTGTCAAGTTACAAGTTAGATCAATAGAGGCATTTGCATATAGCATATTACATAATTGTTCACACACAAACCAAGATAAGGGGGAGAACTACATCGGTCTGAGGCCCTCTTCAAAGTATATGTCTATGTAGGTAGCACCTATTGACAGAGGAGTCTTTGAGGTTCACCTAACTTCACTTGAGCCCATTAAACCCTATTTTGTAAGGTGACGTGCCCTAATTATAGGACCTAGAGTTTTAATATAAAAAATGATTTTAAGCACCAATACATGTGATTTGAACTAATAATCTATAGGGTGAAAGTGAACCCAAATAGGTGAAACTAACTATTCCATAAAATGTTATGTATTCTAAGCTAGATAAAAGTGTGAACACTAGTGTCCCAACTGATAAAAAGCTAATTTCTAGAATTTAATAAATCAAGACAAATCATCAGACTATCTTCATCCATACATGTGCTTGTCAGATCTGCCTTTGCATCATTGCATAAGCTAGGTTTTATTTCTCCTTCAGATTACTTCTTTTAGATTATTGTTTAACAATGTACTTTTATATATTTAATATATTCTCAAATTTAATGTAATTATCAAAAACTTGTAAATATAAATTATTTAATTGCTCTAATTTACAATATCTTATTTTATAATTGATTAGGCTATTCCCCAACCCTTATCCAAAAAGGGTTAAATAGTTGGGTCGTACATTTCACATGTTGGTGGCATGATAAAGTACCCAAAGAGTCCCATATATATACAAAGTAGGTCCAAGCTTATTTGAATATCTATCACTCATAAAAGAGACATTTATACACTTATACATATTCAAAGGGACTTTGATGATATTCCCAATTCATAAATTATTTATAATGAGTAGGCCCTAACCATGTCTAAAACACCTAAGCTAAGTTACTTTTTCCTTTTATCGAGTATTAAAATCTAGATTACAAGTTGCATTCATTAAATGATCACCATTTTACATATACACCTAACTGGGAGAACTACATGTAGTTTGACTTCCCTCCCCAGAGTATTAAAATGTAGGCAACACTCAATCACTCATTAGGGGGTGGTTGAGGTAAGCCCAACCCATAGTTCTTCCCCCTTTGTAGGCCTAAACCTAGTGTCAAATGTGGACCTATATATATTGTGCACATAATAAGCTCCTAATACCACACACAAAGATGAATTATAAGTAGGATTAGTGGCTTGTGTTAGCACAAATAGTCATGTCTACATAGAAAAATATTGTATAAGATAAACATTGTTGTCTAGTGTAGGCATCCACAAATTCAAAGATTTGACCAAGCCCACCTAAACTCCCAATTCTTGATCTAAGTTACCCTTGATCCAATTTTTAGCCCTTCCTATCATCTGCATGTTGTCTTAGACGTGCATAAAATAGAAACATACTAAGTATCTAATCCCTTATGTTATTTCTTTTCATAACAGGTGCAATTGTTCAAATCATATTTTGCCTTTAAATTCATATTCATGTATCATTGTTATTCTTTATATAATATGATAATTCAATGTTTTATACATGTTAGGTTCCAGTAATTTAAAAAAAGATAAAACATATTTGTGAATGCACATTTTTTTATTAACATAACAAAACCCTAGTTTCCCCTCAGGGTTTCATTCTTCTTTCTTAGCTTTCAAAATTATTCATTTAAAAATGATTTTCAGACCTAATTTTTTATTTTCATTCATAATCACAATGGAACAAACAAGTACTCTAGATGGTAATAAAAGAAATGAATGTGTGGACTTCCCTAATAGATTTGATGACAAATATGAAAGGGAATTAACTGAATATCTTGAAATGAACCCACAAATGCAAGGTGAACTGCTATGTGTAAAAAGAGACAAAGAAAAAAAGTTAGCTGAGGTTGTCACATTTGAGTAACAATAACATGAGCTCTTCATTGATATTAATATATATTTTGGAGGTATTGATTCCACCATAGGTGTTTAGACTACTATTACTTTTACTATTTCAATGTCTACACCTTTGGATACCACATGCAATGTCCACCCATGGTGTGGGGGAAACACAAGATTTTCCTCAAATTACTTTGGAGATTCATACATATATGACCTATGTACATCCTAAAATTACTACTTGTGCTACATCATCATCCTTGCCTACTCCATGATATTTCAAGTAGACTATTATATCTCTATAAGCTAAGGTGTTACAATTAGAGCATAGTGTTTCTAGAGCAAGTAATTTGATTGATTCTCATGCTTTGTTTTATAGACCATTAGCCCTATATATTTCAAATTATCCTTCACCTATGAGTTTCATATCTCTTAAAATTACATTATATGATGTTAAAGGTGATCTAGAGTAACACTTAAGTTTCATGTAACGTGTTTGGACTATGCATCAAATGACATGTTATTGACTAATTTATTTATGTGAAGCCTTAAGGACTATGTTTTGTGTTAGTTATATGACCTACCATTCTAATTAGTTAAGGAATTCAACCTTTTGTTTGATAAGTTTCTAGCACATTTGAAAGTGTCTTATGTTTAAATTACAAATGTTAAGTAAGGATCTAATAACTAATTAGTGACTATGTGCTCCAATATATGACCATGCTTTCTAGGATGACATATCTTATGGCTAAAATGAGTTACAAGATGTATTAAATCAAAATTTTCTTTCCCCTCTCCATAAGTCTATTATGTTAAATAAATCTAAATCATTTAATGAGTTATGCCATACAACTAGAAACTGAGAGGTTAAGCTCATATCTTCGAATAAACTTTAATATATACCCAGAGCTACAAATACTTCAACTACAAGGTTTCAAAACAAACTAAGTTATGAGGTTAAAACAAATGATACCAATAATGAGGTAAAAACAACAGTGAATACAGTGTCATAACTTACTAATAGGCTTGTTTTGTCTAATCAACAATGAAGGTGATTTTCATGATTATGTTTATCTCAACATATGATTTTGCAGAATTTACTTAAGTGCAACCTTATATTTCTCCCACCACCTAAGGAGGTTAATATGGTTAGGCCTCTACCTAAGGGACATGACAATAATGCATATTGTGACTATCATAAATGCAAAAGGAATCCCACAAACAAATGTTTTGGACTAAGACACAAGGTTCATGATCTCATTGATGAAAAAATTATTGATGCATGAATGCCTTATAACATAATCATCAATACAAAAATTGCATAGCTAAACAACATATCAATAAAGTCAAATTCCATACTTTTGATGTTGGAGACCTAATATTGAAACCATAGTACACTCACAACAAAGAGGGTGTTTAACCCATTTTGGAAATAAGGATTACCATGAAAGAGAATGTCCCAAACAATTAGGGAGTAAGCTACTTTTAAAAATATGCCAATTAAATGAATTTATATTATATTGATACTCTAATGATATATGTTGAATCTAAGTGTATGACAAATATGGAAAGTATAACATTAAATATTCTGGTAATAGAAATATGAAGGAAAAATTGTACTTAGCTTATACATTGATAGACTAGTAGATCTGAGTAGTGTAGGTGTAGAAGTGGATTGTCTAAAGATATAGATCTCACCATCAAATTATGGATATTTACTTTTTGTTAACCTGGACACTTGCATCACCCTATGAACACTAGCATCGATGTTAGTTTCTTGATTCTACCACTAGTGTCATGTATAAAATATTGACTCTTTTTTGAAACTTTTACTTGTCTTGTTAGGGTTGACTGTCACATTTCTAATGATCTATATTTATCTGATGCATAGGTATTTGATATCAATGTGTAGCTCAAAAACCTAGGTCCTCTAATTAGGGCATGTAATATTGCCAAACAAGGGCTAGTGGGCTCAAGTGAAGTTGAACTAACCTTAAAGACCCCTTTGTCAGTAAGTGTTGCCTATATAGCCATATACTTAGAAGAGGGCATCATATTATTGTAGTTATCCACCTTATGTGGGCTTGTGTGTTAATTATGGTGTAATATGGTATGTACAAGTGCATGTAGTGATATAGCTTGTAACTTGGTAGATATTGTTCATGGGATATTCTTTTAATGCTTCAGATCCATAATAAGACTACTCCAATGATTGATTTAGAAATAGAAAATTATAGGGTAGAATAGCTTGGTTATGAAATTGATTTTTAATAAGGCATTGTAAGCTCGAGGGGTGCTTTTTAGATGAATAATAAGTGGGCTTTAACTTGTATATATACCACACTTTTTGAAACTTTTCTCATGGAAGGGTTAAAGGAAATAAATAGGCTAAGCCACACATATCATGAGATTTACAAATTTGAGTGTTTGTAAGGTACACACACCATAATTAGAGTGGGGACACTAACATCGATGTAAGTGTCCAAGAAGATAGAAAGTTGTTGAAGTTTTGTATCTAAAAATGAAGGATATATACCAGGTTTTAAGCAAATTATGGGTTACCAATGATTTAGGTAATTAAAATATTAGGGTCAGACTATAAGATAAACATTTAGGCATAGTCAAGAACTAAAGGGTAGATCCATGACTGGTATTTCCTAAGCGTATAAGACTAGTTTAACATATAAATCTAGATTTGAGTATCTATATTTGCCACCCCTTTAATGTAGTAATGCATAAGGATGAAATTACTAGGTTAAAATAAGTAAATGTGTACTGCGTTTTGTATGCCACACCTTGCTTTGACTTGATCCTTACTTGAATTTGTTGTGTTTGTATGACCTATAACCAAGATCATGTTACGTGTGTAATTATTGCATATAATTTGAAAATGAATAATGAAAATTATTTTAAAGAAAAGAGAGCAAGGAGGAAGAAGTACACATGTGTGTCATGAAACCATGTTGCCCTTTGATAGTTTACTTTGGTAATGATGTTTCCTAGCTGAAGCATTGGAAAGAGGTTCACAATTGAACTTTGGAGATGTGAAGAGGGGAATTTATAGGGTGATCATGTCCCCAATATGATATGAGGGTGAGTTGTTCCAATTCCATTAAGAGCATTGAATCTCAATCACATAATTAAAGTGTAAACATAATCTAGCCAATCTCATTTTAGTCAAATGGAGTAACCATAGCAACCCACCATAAATAGAAGTAGTGCCAAATCCATCAAAAGTGTTGAATCTTAATGACACTAATCAAACAAGCCAACTATTATAGCAGATAAAATCTCAAATGGTGCATCTTGGTAAAGTCAATGCATGAATAATGTATCTATAATTTGGTGCATTTACATGTCATATCCACCTCAAATATGTCTAAAGTATCTATCAAAATGTAACCTTTGATCTATAAACTATGTTAATATGTGTCACAAATCTAAAAAATTCTATCCCAAATATGTGCCAAATGTATAATATTATGTCCCAAGTGTATATTTAAATCATGTAAACTCTATCAAATTCTTCCAATTATGTAAATTATATGTATGTGGAATCATGTCTCTATGATATTCCCCCCTTTCTGAGGTGAGGGGAATGAAAAGTGCCAAGCACCTTATCTCAAAAGGATAAAACAACCATGTTATATCTATATGAATCATGTAGAATAAAATCATATAGTGGTCTCATGTCAAAGTAGATATATAAATGAAAATCATAATATCCAAACATAACAAGCCCCAAGATGCATGCTATGGATCATAGAAATGTTTAGAAGTAAAAGACTTAATGAATAATCAAGCATAAACACAAGAGTACTAAATGTCATGCAAAGACAAGTCCAAGGAGACCATAAACAAGGGACATACTCAAATGTCACACACTCAAGGAGAGGACATATTTAAATGTGCACACACCGAAGAAAAGAACACTTGATGTATTGTAGCCAACAAACAAGGAACATGTTCAAATGTTCCATAATCAAGACAATGAAGAAAACAAAAGGCACACTCATGTAAGTCATATCAAGAGATGAAGTGAAATATAAGTAACTAACATAAATATGTTAGCAAAATGTACTATAGAATAACATATCAAGTACATTGTGTAAGATAATACCATGAGTATAGGCATGTGTAAGTGTTAGTACATAATCTCAATATGACAATGGAAAATGATCATAAATACTATAACCTATGTTGATTGTGATCAAATAGAAGCAAGATGCCCCCAACATAATATGTTATGTGGGAAGAGGAAAGGTCCAACATCTACATGCTCATGTATTATGGATATAATGTATGCATTTATCACACACAATTAGCCATGAAACATATGTGTGTATATAAATGATATGTTATCTAACAACATAAAGTAAACAACATATGCAAAAGATAGTAAACATGTGAAATGTTATATATTTTTGGGATTTTTGCTCTATTTGAATGTTTTTGTTTTTTCTTGAATATTTGAATGTTTTTTGAAGTTTTGATATGATTATGTGTAATATTTATGTAGATACATAATATTCATTAGGATCTTAAGGGGCTTACCATAAAGTGTAGCCAAGCCAATGACACCTTTTCCCAACTTTTTTGTAACTTCAAATGGGCCCAACTAGTTTAGTTTGAGTTTCCCTTTTTTTTATCATTTTCCATATTGGTATTATTTTTATTTTCTTTTAAATACCAGATCACCCACATTAAACTCATGTGGTCAATTATTATTATTTTATATGTCTACTTAACACGATCCTCGTAGATCTATAAATACTAAATAACCTATGTGCATTTTGCACTTAACTATTCCAATTGATATAATCACTTTTTACGATACTCATTGTCTTGAATAATATCCTAGAGAACAACCCACAAAGATGAGATTTCAAGCTCAATTGGTAGAATTGCCTCTATACCAGAAACCAAGGAATAAGGTGTGGCTCATGTGTGTATACAAACACTAATGTGGTATGCCCATAAGGCATAAATCATCTACTGATGCCAATCTATATTATATCTTTCAATTATTTTTCCCAATATCTTAACAATAGTTTTGTTTGTCACTTTTGCTTGACCATTTATTTGTGAGTTGTATGGTGTAGAAAAGGTGTGCTTGATTTTGTATTTGTTACAAAAATGTTTCACCATTTTATTCTTAAATGATGATCCATTATCTATAATAATAGATGAAGGTAAATAGAACCTAGAAATAATATTTGTCATCAAGAATATGAATGTCATCTCTAATGGTGAACACAAGGGGAATTGCTTCTAACCATTCTGTAAAATATTTTATAGCTATAATTATGAATGTATGGCCTCCCATTGAAACTGAATTAATTTTTCCAATTAAATCAAATCCCCAAAGGGAGACTAACCATGGTGAGATAGTCAATTGTAACTCATGAGACATAGCATGATTTAAATTATTGTATTTCTAACATTGGACACATAATTTAGTATGTTCGATACATTCTTATTCCATCATGGGCCAATAATAACCTTTATATAATAATTTGTGATACTGATTTTTCACTAAAGTGTCCCACACACTCAATATCGTGCATCTCTAGAAGAGTAGTTCTCACTTCATCTTTGTTAATACATCTGATTAATTATTTATCAAAACATATTTTGAATAAGGCATTGCCAATAACGACATAATAGAGTATTTCTTGTTCTAGCTTACACTTATCATTTCAAGTAAAATGATATAGTATAAAAGCTAGTATAGGAAATTATATGTATTATTATACCATTTTATAGTTTTTGCACAATGTGTTATTGTAATAATTACTAAAGCATCCATTTTATTTGGTGTAATTAAAGGCTGGTGTAACTGTCGTATTGTAAAAAATTTATAATCATCATTAATATCCAAGTGCATTGATGATATCGCACTCGTCATTTCATCAACATGATGATTATCCTTATGTGGGATACTGTGAATAGTAAATGTGTTGAATGTTTTTTCAATTTGTCTACCATTTCTTTGTATGGAATCAAATGCTCATCTTTTGTTTGATAATGATTTGAACCTGATTAACAAGTAATTGAGAGTCACCATAAACTTGAATATACTTGATGTAGTCATATAAAATGTCCAAATTGGTAGTTTGAGTGTGGCTTATGACACCTTATCCATAGCTCCTTTTTGTATGCTCTTGTGACCCTTATAAACACTTTTTTTCTCGTTACCAGTCATCTAGAGACTTATGAACGATCATTCCACCTCAACTAGGGTACTTTTCCTTGGCCAATCCTATCCCCTAAGTCCCAAGCCTGTAGGACAAGAGCACTATACTTGGACTATAAAACATCGAACCCTAGGGTGTCCCATTTTTGGTGCTCCTATCCTTTTGCATTTTGAGCCTAAACAATCATTTTCATTTGATTCCTATCCTTCATTATGTTGGCCTAGCACAAATACATCTAACCCATCACCAATGGTTCCCTATAAAATCCCACTCAAAGTTCATTTACAAAAGGAGGTGAAAAATCTTACAAAACAAGTAATAATATAAATAAAACACTAAGGCAAACTTCCTTATTCTCTGCATACAGTCACCCAACACAGCTGCAAACATACTCAAACCCTCATAAAATCTATAGCCACCTCAAGTACTCTCAATTTGGAATTTTTGCGTTTGCATCATACTATTGCATAAAGCACATTAGGTGGGAAAACTACATATGGCTTGATCCCTCTTTGGAGTATTGGTATGTAGGCAGCGTGCCCACACAAGGGATGTGGATTACGTGTTTAGTGCATTTTACACACTAAACCCCCCCTTTCCTCAAGTGACGCAAATATTTTATTATCAAACAAGATTGAGGGTTAGGGCTTGAAGATTAAATTATCCCTATAATGAGCTTCATCGACATTCAACACTCAAGATTTTACAGGCAAGCTCATACCAACACAATGCAAAACCCAAAAAGTTTTAGGTCTCTATAACCAGTTTGGACAACACCGACAGAAGTGGATAATAGCATCAGACCCTAAAGTGTCATATTTTCAATGGTCCTATCCTTTTGCTAAATGAAATCTAGATTCTGATTTATGACACTATCCTAGTCCTGTATAACTAGTTTCAAACCCTATATCATGCATCTCAGCCTGTTTCCAGATCAATTATTTTTTCTCCTTATTTATTATTTTTTTTAGAAAGGTAAAAAAGATAGACAAATTACACAAATTAGGACTATAATTATCTCAATATTCTTTACCAATTTATTAATCTATAATTTTAACTATAATAGGAATAAAAATCCATTATTCCTAAAAAAGTTAAATCATTTAGTGAACCCGACTTACTTCGTTTGTGCATAAAAACCCTAAGGAAAATTCCTTGTTGATTTTCTAGTATTTTTATAATTTTTCCTACACATTTAAATCATAATTTCACATGATATTTTAAAAATTTACCATAGTAATTTTAAAAATAATTTCTTTCAAACCTGAGTTGGAGCATACTAGGACCTATTGGTTTTTGAGGTCTCACCTTACACAAATTCGATTTCACATAAAAATAAAAAATGGATCTCACTTATTTCAAAACATTTCTTGCAAACAATAAGGAGTTCATACTCAGTCATATCATGTATATGAATGATGAAGTTTACTATATGTTAATACAAAGCTTCATTTTTTTCTTTCATGCTTACTTTTTATAATATGGGATGATATTAAGAAATTCATTTCTAAACATGTTAAGATACCTCTTGCCACACCTTCTTTGGAGCCTCTATTCCATGCTAAGTCATGTTGTATGGGCCATTTTACTCTTCCCTAGGTCACTACCCATCACTAGAGAGCCCAGTTGACACCCTTTGTCCTTTCACCACCTCGACCTATCGATTATCTTCCCTCTCCTCCTGTAGCTACTACTAGTCCTATACGACTAGTAGATAATGTAGTTAGAGTTATTACTTAATGTGCCACCATGCCTCCCCTGCTTAGTCGGGAACCCCACCACCCTCCTATTCCTTCTTGTCCCATGCCCAACCCACTTGCGTAAGTAGATCTGCATAGGGCATATGATATTGTTGATCAATTTAGAAACACACTAGCTAAGATTTCCATGTGAAAACTGCTCCAGAAAGTAAATGTGTTCAATGAAATTATTTATCAAGCACTCACTCAGACTTTTATTCCCATCAATTCAGAGCCTTCTTATTTTGCATTAGTGGTCAATGCATTAAAAACTATAGAAGATGCTATTTCTTTTGATCATGAGGACATGGCTTCTCAAATAATTATTGATCAAAATCTACCACTATTCATATAAGCTTAACTCAAAACCAGTGAAGTTAAGAAAGTTCTAGTTGATAGTGGTTCCAAACTTAATATATGTAATATTACATTTTTACAGACCATGGGTGTAGATATGGTATCCATTCAAAAGTAATATAAAAACATTAGAGGGTTTGGTGATATACCATGAAAAACATTAGGCACCATTATTTTAGATATCATGGTAGGGCCCAAAACCCTCTCTACACAATTCTAGATCATGTCAGGTCCTCTTCATTATAACCTTTTACTTGGACATCCTTGGATACATACTATGGGGGTAGTTCCCTCTACTCTTCATTGATGTGTTAAGTTTATCCATGAAGGATACCTATACACATGCCTAACAAATAACCAACCATTTAGATATTGTAGAATTACAGAGTCATCTTTCACTATTTTGCTAGATGAGACACCTCATATAATATTTTAAGAACCATCACATCACATTTATCTTGACCAGATACATGCATAATAGGTATGAGAGATTAACAGATCTTGCACTCTTCCATTTATAATTATTTCCTCAGCTCCAGATACTCAACCATTTATAACAACTTTAGCCATTCTAGCTACTCCAACAGTCACAATTCCTAGACCTATTACAATTATGTAATCACTGATAATAGTTCTAGCAATCCTAGTTGATTCTATAGATACAACTCCTCAAGTAGTCATAGTTACTCCATCAGTTACAAATACTCTTGTAGCACCACTGTCTTCTACTACTATAGTTGATGAGACTCTGATATCACAATTAACCCTTGTGGTATATTTTGAGTTACCATATGTGCATGATGTTGATACAAATTATCAAGTTACTTCAGATGATGATATGACACCCACACTCATAGATGACTATTTGTGTGGATTTAACTTTACACCAGTTGGCCTAGGAGAGTACCAATATGACTCTAGAGCCCTCATCACACATCCTACATTACTCTTAGCATCTTTCACTACACTTTCAAGATGTACGAAACATTCACGACCATAAATAGATCACTTATCACATATAGTTCACATGGTTACCTCTATGGATATAGAGCTAATCATTCAGATTTAGATAGGCAACACACAACATCAACCATAAATTATAATACAAATGTTACTTGATAATGGATTAATCACATTACCTATAGTATGACATAGATCTATTAGCAGGTTATCATGATAAAATGGTCACCTATTTTGTCTCTTTCACAGAATCATAGGCTATGACATAGACTCATGTATGACTTTATAATAGAGATTAGATAAACTACAAGTTCAGGGTATTATTTAGATTATATCACCATCAGTACCAACTCCACCACTTCCATTGAGGCCATCTACTACCAATGTTAAATGCCCTAGAGATGAACTAACATCTTCACCACTAGAGCCACCCTCAATTCCCCTTCAACAGGATGACACCACTATGAGTGATAGATCTTTGACTACACAAAGATCACATATTTCACTGACACTTGAGGAGATATCCACCATATACACAAAGCCTGTGGCATACGATGATACTTATGATAATGATCTTGAGACATTTGATGAAGGGCATGATCCCTTCCTCCATCTTTGTCCCTAGCAGGCTCCATCCTTGAACCCTTTACCCCCTCCAGTTTAGTCTTTTATGTCACTGTGTATAAATTGCTTTACTCAAATTATTATACATAGTTTCTTTCTACTTACTTATACATAATTTCTTAGATTACTTGTACATAGCTTATTTTCATTTTTTTGTACATGGTTTCCTTATGATTGATTATACGTAGCTTATTTAAAAAATACCAAAAAAAATATAACATGCCAAAATATAAAAACATTCAAATAACTCAAAAACACCAAAAACATTTCAATTGTATGCATTATCCATGCTTTACATTTATACTACCATACTAGACTTACATTTTGTTGTTCTATGCTATTGTTTGTCAATTTATTTACATTACCATGCTTCATTTGATCTTATTTGAGTATGTGTAATGACACCTAGATCCTTGATTGCTTCACTCTACCCATCGAGGGGGCATCTTAATTTTACATTTGAGACACACGTCGACATATCTACCAATAGGGGGCATCTTCCACATGACTACACCATTCAAGTTATGTAATTCCTACACCACACACTCTAGTTATCATATTGATGTACATTAATTACTAGCTTACATAAATTATTCTATCAACATGCACTAGTATATAGCACTTGTGTATGTCTTAGCATCTACCTAGTCTTGTACTACATGATTTGCATACTTTCACTTCTTACTTTGATTAGTTAGATGTGATAGTATTTCCATCATTTACATACCTTGATTTATTACTTTGAATAGATAATATGTGATTGAATTTATCAGTTCCTATTTTGTCTCTTATATGTGCCTTAGGACATTTGTCAATGTCCTTTGCTTGTACTCTTCTATGCGCTTGTGGCCTTCGTACCAACCTTTCTTGTTTTCAATTGTATGTGTATGTGGCATTTGAACATGCCTTGTATGCTTGTTTTCTTAGTTTGAGTGACATGTGCCCATGTCCCTTATTTTTTGGGCCCTTTGGCCTCTTCTTTATGCTTCTTGCTTCTTACCTTGCATGCTTGTTTGCTTCTCAATTGTTTGCAATGCCATGATCCACATAATGTATTATCTTACTTTATTTGATGCCATGATGGACATCATGCTCCATCCCTCCTTGACAACTAACAACTAACAACTAACTAGATTTACAATTTTAGTTTAGTATACTACACATGTTATTACATTGTTACATCTATCTAGACATAGTCCTGTTGATATGACAATATCCAATACAAACTATGCTATATCTTGAGACATCTTTTGGATTATCATTTCTAAGTCATGTATTTATCAAAATAACATACTTGCAGGGCTCTTTTTTCTAAGGGTAGTCATTGTAGGGTCTTAATTCTTACCCTCATAAGCGGGGGAAATAAATAGGGGTTTTGTCACATAGATCAGAACCTTCTATTGGTCAAAAAATCAATTTTTAGAACACTCAGAGCAACATTAAGAATTCAAACCAGGTAGAGCATATTAGAAACAGTGATGAATATATAACATTGATTAAAAACAATAAAGGACAAGAGTGCCATACTTGGACTACAATGCCAAACAACAAAGTGTCCTATTTTTGGTGCTCCTGTCCAAATAATAGAAAAATTAGAATTTCTAGAAATAGATAGAAAGATAAGGTTAGTTACAATTTTGTCAGCTATAGTACAATTTAGATCAAGTAGTTTTAGTATAGTTTTGCTCAGATTATCTAAATATAGTGGGTATCATGCATGGTATGATGGCTTTCACTTCTAGTTTTAGATTGGGTAGTTGATACAACTTCCATGTCAGAATCCATGTTACAGACACTATTGATTGGGGGCAATGTACACAACACATTTGCCTTCTTTTCTTTCTAGTTCATTATATTACCTAGGTATTCTCAGTAATTACATGCCTTATTCCATCTATAAGTGGTTGGTATCATTTTAGAGTGGCTTTCATATAAGCTTAGTTCTTAGTTTTAGAGTATCTTTCATACAATCCTAATCTCCACCTTTCAGAGTGGCCAAGATTGTCCTAGTTCTTAGTACACATTCGACTATCCATGCCACATTATCATATTACAAAGCATTCATGGGATTCAGGAGCCATCTCATACATCACACATTCATATTGATATCAGTTCATAGCTTCATTTAGTGGGCAATGATGGAGTCAAAGGATTGGCTAGCTTTTGTATTCTTGAGCCACTTACTTAGAGGGATTGGACACATAGTCCAAACATCTATTAACACACACATGATCACATAACTTCACTTAGTGGACAAAAATGGAGCCAAAGGGCCAGGTTTATTTTCTTAAGCCACTCTCGAGGAATTAAGCATTGAGTTTCATTCACAATATTACTATTGGTATAACACATACCCAACATTACTCAACACATACCCAACATTACTTAACATCACTCAACATCACACATCTTCATGGGCTTCACCCTTGTAGGTAAGTTCAGGTACGCTTTCTACTTTTCTTTTATCCTGGTATTTCACTTTACTGCATCACTAGAATAAAGGAGGGGCAAATGTAGTTATATAAAATGTCTTAATTGGTAGTTTAAGTGTGGTTTGTGACACCTTATCCATAACTCCTTTTTGCATGCTCTTCTGACCCTTCTAGACACCTTTTTGCTCATTACCAGTCATTCAAAGACTTTTGAACAATCATTAAACCTCAACCGAGCTGATTTTCCTAGGCCAATCTTATCCCCCTAGGTCCTAAGCTTATAGGATAGGAGTGTCATACTTGGACTATAACACCAGAACCTAGGGTGTCCCATTTTCAACACTCTTATCCATTTGTATTTTGATCCCAAATAGTCATTTTCATCCGATTCCTATCCTTTATTATGTCAACCTAGAGTGAATACATCTAACCCATGACCAATGGTTCCCTATAAAAGTTCACTCAAAGTTCATTTATAAAAAGAGGTGACAAACCTTTCAAATCAAGCAAGAATACAAACAAAGCACTAAGGCAAACTTCCCTATTCTCTGCATACAGTCACCCAACATAGATGCAAACATACTCAAACCCTTAAACCAGTCCCTAGCCACCTCAAACACTCTCAATTTGGCATTTTTGTATCTACATCATACTATTTCATAAAGTAAATTAGTTGGGAGAACTACATATGCATTGATCCCTCATCAGAGTATTGATATGTAAGAAACATGCCCACACAAGGGGTGTGGATTACATGTTCAATGAATTTTACATACTAACCCCCCTTTCCTCAAGTGGTTTAAACATTGTTTTATAAAGCAAGATGAAGGGTTAGGGCTTGAAGATTAAATCAGCTCTATAATGAACTCCATCGATATTCAACACTCAAGATTTCATAGACAGACTCATACCAGCATAACACAAAAACCCAAAAAGTTTCAAGTCTCTATGACCAGTTTGGACAACAATGGTAGAAGTGGACAACAACACCGGACCCCAAAGTGTCTTATTTTTATCGATCCTATCCTTTCACCAAATGAAAGCTAGATTCTAATTTTTGACACTGTCCCAATCCTATACAGCTAGTTTTAGACCTTGTATTAGCCATCTCAGCTTGTTTATAAATAAGTTATATTTTCTCCTTTTTTATTGCTATTTTTAGAAAGGTAAAAAAGATAGATAAATTATACAAATTAAGATTGTAATTATCTCAATATTCTTTACTAATTTATTAATCCAGACTGTTAACTAAAATAGGAATAAAACTTCATTATTCCTAAAACATTAAATCACTCAACATGAAGTTTTTGGATTATATACAAACTGATGATCAAGGCTTTGCATTTTGTTATATTTTTGGTACATGAAAAGGCCAATCGGTAATAAAAAATTATACCTACATCAACACCTATCATACATTTGGATCCATCAAGAAACATAGTCCATGTATTATGTGATACCTGATATGCATCAAACTCATCTCGTAAAGCCTCAATCATTGCAAATTATTAGATAATGGAGCTATGGCTAGTTGATCAAAAATGACTTGGCCTTTTACTAATTTTTAAGATATGAATTTCATATCAAATTTCATTAGTTGCATCACCCATTTAGCTATTATTTTTGCTAGATGTGTTTTTTTCATGAGAAACTTTAATAGGTCTTATTTGATTATAACATGGATCTCATTATTAAGCATGTAGTGTCATAATATCTATGTATCAACTACTAATTCCAAACAAAAAATTTCCATTACCGATCCTCACTATGTGGCCCAGGATCAAGTGTGGGGGATAAATGAGTTTGGTTGTGTAGAGTGAATGCACGAAGAGTATTTAGATAGAACAATCAAACACACATTTAATGAAGTGAAAGTCTTACTTACAAAAATTACAACCTATATTCAATAAAAAATAATAAGTAAATCTAGGTACAATGTGTTGTAGTGCAAGTGTTATAAGATAGATATGCAGAACATGTTATTTGTGTTATACTTATGTATTGCATCGACCTGGCTATCTAAGGTTAGATGTGTATGTTATATTTTTAACATGCATAATTACAAGGGAATTTACAAACAACTAATGTAGAGTATAATGAAGATAGAGTTCACATGTTTCAGCCTCCTTGCATTTTGATAATGGAGTTCCCAACTAAGTGGTGACCGCATATTAGGTCGTGCGATTCTTGATTGTTCACTAACAATTAAGATCTTGGGAGTACTGATTGATAACTAATGGTAATCAATCTTAGGAATCAAGGGTTATCTGGGGCCACTAGTCAAGGCACATGATCAAGGTAGCCCAATACATGGTTATGTTGAAGTGGGGCCCGATAGTGTAGGTTAGTCTATGAGCAGATGTCAGTAAGTCATGCTTGACTGTGAGTTGTAGAGTGCATAGTAAAATACACATGATGTGATTTATGATGATCATTACATAGAATTCTACAAGCAAGCACATGAATTGTGCACAAGAGCACAAATAATATTCTCACAATGGAATACACAAGATTGAATGAGAAGTGTGAGCTTTGTATAGATGAACAAATGAGGAGTGTATTTGACTACACAGTGGTATTATACAAATCATTCATCCTTTCTTAAAGAGTAATGGTCTATACTGCATTGGTTTGCAACTAAGGAAATTACACTTGAAGTTACTAAGGAGTGTACCACTTAACTTGATAAAAATATTCTCCAACATTGGCCACTAAAAAAAGGTAATGCATACCATGGTGGGTGTGTGTGTTTGACACTTTGATGATCTAGTCCTTTGTAGGGCAAAAGTGTTTGGGATCTAAATCAAAAAGAAGTGTCACTACTAGCTCAAGAAGTGGTAGAGTTTAAGGCTTGAGAAATTCCACATGGAAGATTGGGTGTATGCCAAAGTACAGACACAGATCAAGAATGAAGGTGTTCTCACCAACTTCACACAAAATGGTTTAAGGACCATAGTGCAGAAGCTTGATCTTGTAGTGTGGACCTTTGAAATGTTCCTTCTAAAGGTGTAGCCAAACTGTATCACCAACTCAAAATGCATGAGGTGTGAGATGTGCATCATGGCATTCTTTGTACTTTACTTGTGTGTGAGAGAAAATCTATTGAACCTACTAATGAACATACTGCATGTATTGCTAAAACTTCTTGGCTTTGTTTGCTTCCCATTCCTATGTGTGTGAATTAGTGCTAGTTGGTGCACAATTGGTTATGTCTAGAGGTGTGAAAGGCTCTATTATAGGCATGATGAATGTACAAAAGATTATCATCCCAAGTTTTAGTATGTGCATGGTTGTACATTTGAAGAAGATGAATAAGTGTGTGATTGACCACTTCAGTTTGCCCATCTGTCTATGGATGAAAAGTTGTTGATTGATCTAGCTATGTACCAATTAAGTTCCAGAATGCTTGCCAAATGTGACTTACAAAGTGTGGATATCGATTAGAAATAATGCATGTTAGAATCCCAAATGAACCCAAACATGGTTGAAGAAGGCTTGGATAGTGTCAGTTGTGTCAATGTCTTTTTTGCATGTAATCATGATAGCCATCTTAGAAAACCTATTGACTACAACAAACATAACATCATGTTGGCATCTCATTGCAGGCAACCTAGTCATGAAATCTATACTGATAGAATCACGTGGTCTAGATGGAACTGATAGAGGTGTGTAAAGCCCTAGCTTCTTATTCTTGGGCTTGGTGATGTAACAAGAAATACAAGACTTGATGTGACATTTCACATCTATATGTATGTGTATCTTGAGGTCTTGACATAGTGCACCTCCTAGATAGTCATTGGTGAGGTGTACCACCAAGAACACAAAGATGTTTGAGCTTATAAAGAAGCTAGTTAGACAAGTAGAACTCTTGAACTTGTTTATCTTGCACTAGGTTGGTGTAAGTTACTATGATGTTATGGCCATGCATGCCAAACACAGTGATGAGCATGTGAAATGGTGGCTGGCTAAGGTAATCTATTGCATTATTTTCCTTCCCTTCCTTATGCTTGATCACAATATAGAAATACTATAGGTAAGTCATCCATTTCATGTGCCATGTATTCTTCATCTTGTTTTGCATATGTAAGAAATAAAGTGGCTTATGATCCAATGAACAAATGTCTCCTTCTCTAGAATTTAGTGGTGACATTACTTAATTGCTTGAATAATATCATACAATTCTTTCTCATATGTGGAGTACCTTTTCAATATGTTGCTAAATGTCTTTGAGTGATATGTGACTAAATGTCCATGTTATATGAATACTACACCGAGTGCGTAGTTAGATGCATCAGTGTGAATTTCAAAGGAATGCATAATGTCAAGAATTACAAGAATAGGTGCTATGCAAAGGCATTATTTGAGTGCCTCAAAAGTACATTATTATGTATGAGTCCTATCAAACTTGGCTTTTGTACATGTTATTTGGCTAGGAGCCCAAGTGATGTGTGAGAACCCAAGGACAAACCTTTAGTATAAGTTAACAAGTCCAAGAAAACTCCTCAATTTTATGAGATTATGCAGAGTGAGCCAATATTAGATCACTCTCTAGATCTATATGGATGCATGTGCAATCAATGATATAGCTCAAGTATTAAATATGTGCAACACTAAATATACACTTTGATAAGTTGGCTTATAGCTTGTGTTGATGCAAGGTGTCTAAGATGCGTGAGATGTGTTCTTAATGCTCTTCCTAAGTCTTATTGAAGATAAGAATGTCATACAAGTAGATGATGATGAAGGAGTTGGGGAAAATTTTAAGTAAATCATCCATAAAGTACATGAAAGTGGATGACACATTGGTTAGGCTAAAAGGCATGATGAACCATTCATACAATCCTTCCCGTGTCTTGAATGTTCTCTTCCAGACATCTTCAAGATAGACTGGCCCCTATTGTAGCCACCCTAGAGAATATTTCTTAGGGTGCATAAAAATGGCAAGACCAAGGTATTGAGTTATGGATTGTGTAATGATGTTCTTCTAACTTTCACTATATATGATGACATGAAGATTTTGACCCTTCATCCAAAACTTGGTGTAGAAAAGATGTTTGTTTTCCTTAGAGATGTCAATCATAGTGGTGTTGGTACTTAGACAAGAGGCATTTGGATCAGTGTTGTCTATCAAATTGGGTCCTGATGTAGACTGTGTAAGGATTGTTGCACACAACATTCAAAATCATCGTGAGTGGATGAATGATGATGATGGCACCACTTATCACTAGGCTTCTTCTTTCCTTCATCTAAAGTAGAAGGTGTATGAGCCTTTAAGTATTGAGTAGTCTTCTGAGGCTACTCACCTTTATGAGAAGTGTTGTGTTTCTATGTAGAAGGCTATGATGTGGAGTTGTGTGAGGACTAACCCTTGCACACTACATTGGATGATGAGGTGGGACACTTCTTCATCTTTGCCTTAGATTAGATCTTAGTGACATTATGATATGCTTACCCTAAAGGTGTCAAAAGTCAATCACTCTATTTTTATATGGATATAAGGTGAGATTCCATTGATGTACTTTAGCACCTTATGTTATTTGCTCAAGTTATCATACATGCATGTAGAGTAGTCATAGAATGTGTTGGTGTAGTCCTCCACTAACTGATCCTTACACTGACATAGTTATTAAAACTTGATGTATTCATCTTCAAAGTGTCAGATATGGTAGTATTCCTCCTTAAATACACCAATAAAAGTCTTCCATGATTTGATTAGAATTCAATTTATGAACGCTATGTACTGAAGGTATCCCATTAGTGAATAATAAGATCGAACATATTCAATACTACAAAGGTGATCTTATCAGCATTGGTGAAGTAGTTGAATAAGAAATATGCTTTGAGTTGTTGAATCTAGAAATCCACTATCTTGGCATTGATCTTGCCTTCAAACATAGGGATGTTAAGATTGACTTGTACTTTAACGAGGGTTTATTGCTGAAACCATTATGGAACATACTTTGGATATGGATGGGAAGGCATCAGGTTGCATTACATCATTAACTTATGGAGCTAACAAAAAAATTTGGTGCATAGTGCATCGGTGATGAGCCTTCTAACTTTTAGGGCTACCTCAGGTTGCTTCTTATCATCAGGCATCTTGCTTTTGCTATGAAGTTCTTCTATAATCTCTAAAACTAATCCAATTATTAGACCTTCTCTCTCTCTCTCTCATTTTGATCATGTGGTTACTTGCATAGAAAGGAATAAAGCTTAGCTCTGATACCAATGATCCACACTATAGGGCCCAAGACCAATTATGCATGGGATAACTGAGTTTGGTTGTGTAAAGTGAATGCATGGAGAGTATTTAGACAAAATAATCAAACACACATTCAATAAAGCAAAAGTCTTACTTGTAGAAAATGTAACCTTTATTTAATAATATACTAGGTATGATGTGTTACAATACATGTGTTATATGATAGATACACAAAGCATGTTATCTGTGTTATGCCCATGTATTACATCGACCTAATTGTTTAAGGCTAGATGTGTATGTTACATATTTAACATGCATGTTTATAAGGGTAGAAATATCTTCATTCCAATAAAATACCAAAATAGGATAGATTATCTTCCACAACTATCTTGATAAAATGGAGTTTGAATGACTAAAATTAATCCTTTTATGCTGGAGTAGTTTCCCAAGAACAACAATTAATGAGGTTTTGTGACATTTCTATCAAGCTAGTGGATAATGGATTATTCCAAATGGTTTTCCAAATCAAAAATATAAACAAATACCACTAAACATTTATAAATTCACCATTTTTTCTGCCAATGAAACCTCCAAGAAGTCAAATGAGAAAAAGAAAAGAGAAACATTCATGATGTTGTTGTAATATTGTTGATGCTTTAAGCCTTGAAAAATGTTAAAAAATAACCAATCCCTTGAATCATCACCACCAATGCACACTCTTGTTGCCAATCACCTTTTATCCATGTTGAATCCAATCTTTGCACACTAAAAATTAGCACATTTGAAACAAAAATAAAAAAATCAGAATGATTCAATCAAAATGGTGTGTGAGAGTGAGGAAAGTGAAATATGGAATGGGCTCATGAAAATAAAGTTTGAATGAGTGAATGAGTTTTGAGTGTGTTACAGGAGCTTTAAGCTTTGGGTTTGTATTTTTTTTAACTTTATTTTATTTTTTTTACTTTACAAAAAAATAGGTATGTTCATCTTAATAAGGTCCCTCATCTTCAACATTGTCATTAATCTCAATATGATGCTCTTGGTAGGGGATAACTACATTAGTTTGAGGCCCTCTTCAGAGTAATGGCTATGTACGTAACACCCATTGATAGAAGGGTCTTTGGGGTTAGCTCAACATCATGTGCCCACTAACCCATTCTTTCCAAGGTCACTATGAATATGAAGAACTATGGTTTTTGTAATTTCATAAGGAACGATACTCCATGACCCATATTTGAATTCACTTGAGCGAAGGTGAAGACAAATGCATAAGCATCTAAGTGGCCACATCCTTTTACAATAAGTTTTATGTACATGACACCTATATCTAGTTCAGATAATAGCATCAATACTAACATCCAAGGCTAATGCTAGTGTTTACAGCTCTAGAGGCACTCAACCCAAAATTTGATGACTATTCTAGAATCCTCTTCCATTTTGCTTTCTGTCTGTTCCAGATCTAGAACTGTGTTATCATCAAAACCAACTAAGTACATTATTTCTATCATTTACATATATAACATAGTTGTACTTACTATTTTTGGCCTATCTTAGCATAATAAATTTAGTATATGTCGTATGTAAGTTTAGCATTTAATTATCCTATTATAGATTTGATTATCACCCTTGTGCATTATCATTTATATATTCTTAACCCTATCTACCCAAGTAAGATCCATATGAAATTTAGGGTTTAATATTTGGTGAACCTAATCTGTATGTGAATGTTTTTTTTAATCTAGGGCTTTCAAGTCTCCTAAGGTTTCAATTTATTATGATGGGTTTTTAGATCTAAAACTTTACGCTAGGGTTTTACCCTCTTCTGGTCATAAGAGCTTCGTGTGCATATGCTTGTAAGTGGATTATTACTTGAATTATTTATTTCATCCTCAAAACATATCCAATTTGAAATTACTCAGAGGTATTTTATACTCAAGTTGGTATACTAAAAAACCTCTTTTTGTTCACCAAAATTCAATATGAATTTTCCAATTTTTCCAATTTATTATTTTTATTATATATTGGAATACAAGGTGAATGGTGTAACTATTTTGTAATTAATTTATGGGTTTCATAAAAAATAATATCTTATTAAAAAACCGATTTCAAATATCTGAAAGAAATTATTGTTTGATCAAAATTGTTGATTCTTTATTGGGTATATTTCAGGGTTTTGCCTATGAAGCATTCCACATTATTTGGTCTATTTCTTATTCATAATAGATCAAATTTAAAATTATTCAGAGGTTTTTCATAATTATTTTTATATAGGAAAAAAATATATTTTGTTTTTCCAAAATATTGGATGGATTTTGTGAATGTAATAATTTACTATTTTTAGTAAATTTATACCTATTAGCCATACACTGTACTTTTGTTTCCCTATTTTTTTGGGTTCATATTATTTCCAATTTTTTTATAGAGAAACCTCTCTTAGATTTTAAAAAAACTAAGCCAATAGTCTCATATTACTATATCCTTATTATATAATGGTTGATTGCTCCTTAGCATTTGTATGTCTTTTTCATCCTGTTCTCATATCAAATATTAGAAAATTTAAAATGGATACAAAGGAGGCACTTGCTCCTCCTAAACCTAAGGAGGATGATATATCTCATCCCTCTAACTACATCTAGGCTATCACTTATCCAAGGGGTAAGGTGGCCAACCCTATAGTTTCAAATGAAAGCAATCAGTCTCAAATACCTAGGGTTTGTGCTTGTGAAGCCCTAAAAGATCAAATCACTAGTATGAACAAATTAATAAAAGAGTTACAAATTTAGATTGAATACATGCCAAATTTCACATATTCTAGTGTTAATCACATGTTCATATCTTCATCTATAAATATTATGCCAAACAAGGTTTCTTATCTAAATTCAAAGTCACAACAAAACACATCTAAAACAAGTGATCCAAATATTATACCAAATCTTACTAAGTGGCTAAGTGAAATCCTAAGATAAATGCTTCAAACCAAGTGATCAAATTACCTCCTATACATCCTATACGTAGATCCAAATACTACTATGCATATCATAGAATGCATAGGCATCATACAAATTATTGTTTTGCATTACAGAATAAAATACAATGTCCCAAAGGTAGTGGTGATCATATCATTGATAAATCAACCAAGAAACCCGCTCAAATTATGAGTACCTCTCCTAAAGTACAAGTGCCAAAACAAAAAATATGGGTACCAAAAGGTAATTCAAAGCAAGAGAAGGGCCAAAAGAATAAATAAATAGAGAAACTACTATTACCAAAGGAGCCAATAATATTCAAACCAGTAGACACTAAACCATGTGAGATACCTTTGTTGATCAATACAAAACAACAAAAGGGCACAATTCCAAATGATTATGACAATGGTGATATTATTCTTAATAGCAATATGACAGATGAACAACTGATCAAATGTTTTTCTGATCCAATTGATACCTTACCACATGATCTATTTATACCTACAAGACCTGATACATATTGGTTAAATCGATTTCCAGATAATATAAAACCAAATACAGATAAACTCAAGGCAAACCATATTGTTCAAGATGTTGATAAGGTATCAACATCTAAGGTGCATGCAAGAATAGATATTGGCATACCAAAAAGGTCACAACTGTAGTATGACACAATTCATTATCACTATACATATCCTCAAAATGGTATATCACATGTTCAACAAGAATAACCTAAGAGGTTACATTTATCTTATAATATTGACTACATTGATGATTATGATCCTAATAACACAGAAGATTGGTATGATCTTGATGCTACTGATTATGCAACATACAATTATGACACATATGATGTAGGTGCTTCATAGAGGCATCTCCTTGATGAGATCCTTGGGTTATAGTGGAATTTTCCCTTGGTCATGGCACATATACCAAAAAAAACTTCAAAAATTCAATTTTTTTTGACACCTATATGTTCTATTGGCTCCTTGACATCTATGTGTTAGTTCCATGTTGATGGATGACATATCAACTACTTCTATCTACACATGTGCTTCACGCTTTTATGTTAGTGTGATATAGGTATACATAGATACACAATCTATGCCTATTTTGGATGTTGGGCCTTCCTTCTACTCATGTCATGTGGACAATGGGGGTATTCGCTTCTTTGATTTTGATATACACATGTTATATCATTATATGGTATCTTCATTATCATGTTTGAACTCTTATATACTTACATATGCCTTTATACATGATTATATCTTATATAGGGTACTTGATATGCTATGTAATTGACATTTTGTGCTAACACAATTGATCCATGGGCTACTATGATATGTTTATATTGGTTAGTTATGATTTCCTTTATGCACTTCCTTGAGTGTCTTGCCTTTCTATTGTCTTACTTCTTTGAGCATTTGAATATGCTCTTTTATTTTTGACCCCATGCCTATGTGTGATTTCTTTGACATTTTCATGTCATTGTTTATTATATGGACATTTGAATGTCATTCTTGATTTTGTGGATATTTGACTAAGTCATATCCCTTAGATTATGCCGTATTTGAACATGCCCATTGTTTGCGGTCTCCTACAACTATTGTATGTTGAATTAATTTTGAGTGCTATTGTGTGTGTGCTTGGTTGCTTTGATTTTTATCATGCATCTTAGGCCTTAATGTGATCACATTCTTTTGTGCACTTCAATGTTATGTTTACCTAGGCTTGTTCTTCTATATGCTACATGGTTTTATTCACAAATTATGCAATTATATTGTCCTTTTGAGGTGAGGTAAAAAATGTAGACACTCCTTTTTGGCCACTTTCATGTATAAATGAACACTATACTAATTTCTAGTTAATAATGCATGTTAAACCTAGAAAATAGAAATCATCAAAATGCCCAAATTCATCTATAAATTAAATGTAAATGCCCTAAATCACATTAATGTATCCTATTTGGGGTAATAACATGTATGCAATGATAACCTCTCATCAATTCACTTGCAGTCAAATTGTGACTTAGTAAATTAATATTTTCAACCAATAGTTAATGATAATTAATAACATTCTAAAAATTACAAAAATGCTTAAACAAATTCACTTAGCTAATTAAATCTAATTAAATACTTAAGTGATAAATCCATATCAAATTAATGAATTTATATTTTTATAAATTCAACAAATATCAAGAAACTTGATGTTATTATAATGTCATCATCTCAAAGTCAAAAATGCAAAATATCAACATAAATGCAACATATATTGGAAATTTTGAACCATGTCTATTGATTGATCCATTCTTCCAGATATTAGTTGGAATCTTTATTGAAATTAATCTACAAAGTTGAATTAATTTTGGATCACTCATCTTGATCTCAAGATGGATGGTCCATATCAGTTCAGTTAAGCTATAAATACCTAGGCTATGACCATTCTTCAACAAGCTTCTTAAACCAAACTTACCATGTATAATTATTGAGAGGAAGATTCATAATCAACTCAACCAAAGCCAATTGCCGAAGTGAACAATGGGAGATGATGCATGTGCATCATTGACAAATAACTACACAATTCGAGCACAAGCCTTCTCTTATGTTGATTAATAAGTAAGACTATAAAGGAAGGTAAAATTAGTTCTTTTTTCTTCTTATTGGCTTTTTAGTTGTTAGTCATTTTCTCACACAAGTATCTAGACATAGAATGTTAATCTTGAATTCATTTTTAGACTTGTCTACTAATTTTTGATTAACATCATCTTTGGATTCTTATGTTATGTAATGGCATGCTCAGTGGGACCATGCACCCCACATTCATCTTAGGAGAACTTTGGGATTCTTAAAAAATCAAAAAAATCTTATTAATGACCTTATTTTTAGTTTTTTAACCTTATTTTATCATGTATTTTATTTGATTGGAAAACGATGACTTCGACGTGTGTATCAGAGATAATATTGGTTTTTTCCATGAAAATGATGACTTAGATACTAGAAAATAATGACCTTAATGATTCCTATCTTTTTAGTTTTATGTATTGTTTCATGAAATCAATGACTTTAACCCTAGATATCAGTGACTTTGACTCGAGCTAGAAAATAATGACTATACATGGATATCAATGAATTTATCAGGTATAAACCTTTTAACAAATTGGTGATTTTGCTACTTTTTCTATAAAATAATGACTTTGATTTTGGTAACCAGTGACTTCACCACTATTAAATGGTGACTTTGGTAGAATCTATGTTTTTTGTAATTTTTAGAAAAATGGAAACAACACAAACTTCTAAACCATGACTTTGATCTAAGACAAAAACTTGAGACTTCAAAAAGTTCAAAGTTTTGCTTTATTCTTACAACTTAACCAAAACAAATCAATCCACTAATTGTTTCATGTAAGGTACAAGGCAAAAATAATAAATTTGATGCACTAACAAGGCCATTTTCACACTTGTGTTTTGATCTTAAAACAATTTTTTTTACTTCAAACTTTTTAAACATTTTGTTTATTATTTTAAAACCAACCAAACAACTTTCAACCAAGCAAGTTTTTTTTCTAAGTTTTAAGCAATTTTTTTCAAGAACATTTCCATTTTGGTGTTTAAAACCTCTTTATTTAACATTTTACTTTTTAGCATTGTTCAACAAAGTCATGCATATACTCACCCCTATTTAGGGCGACTAAAAAACATGGCTAAGTTACTTGTTCTTTGGAGCCTAGATTTCATGTTGTGTATGTTATTCCTCATTTTCTTGAATGTGGGTGACTTAGAATTGGCTTTCTCCCCTTTTATTTTCTCTTTAGCTTAGTGAGCAGGAGTTCATTGCCTCCTCACAAGTTATCTAGGGGTGTGTTGACCTGGGGTTTAATCTCCTAGCATCATACCAACCCCAATTATTTGGTGTGGTATACAAATTAATCATTCCATTTTATTAGACAATGGTCAAGTAGTTAACCTGACCAATTGAATAGATCTTTAGAGCATGCACATTTTAAACATCGTACTTGAATAAGCAATTGATGGATGAAGTGGTTGAAAAAGAGATAAGACCCTCTCGTAACAAGCTAGATGGTTTATCATCAACTTGATAGACATTTAATTGTACCCAAGTATTCTATAATACTTATGGATTATTTAGAAATCCAATTTGAGAATTTTAGACTAAGAAACCCCACTTGTCATGAATTATCTTACCAATGTGGAGTTGCTTTGACACTCTAAGTTTCATACCATGTACAAGTTCTTAAGAGACATAGGGGGGATAAACAGTCTACCTTCATGCAATTTTATTTATTAGATTAACACTTAATTCCTCTCAAGAATGGGAATATCAATAGAATTTGGTGGATATGATGCAACTTTATGTTAGTTATTTGGATAAGAGCGTGTACTTGTGTGTTTCTTGTTTACTTGTAGGTTGTGTAGACACCGCAAACGTGTCTGCACCTTGGTCCTCCCCCTTGTCCATCTCAAAACCCTATCCTAACCCGTGGCCTTAGTCCCCTCCATTCATTTGATTGAAATAACTTAAATATTTTAATTAAGTGGCCCCCTTTCCACCTCACCCTTACCACCTTGGATCCTCCCTTGAATCCCTCCACCTTACCCCTAGCATTTATTATGTCAAATCTCCTCATTATCTTTCCCCCCACGCCCATTTAAGTGTCTTCATAACCGTTCTTCCCACAACCCCTCGCTCGGTGGCGTGCAAGAATGGGCAGAGGCTATTTTTAGCCTCTGTCCCCATTCTACGACTGCCGACATCGACGACCCTTCGGCCGACATCGGCAAAACTGCCAGCGTCGGCAGCCTTCATTACCCCTTTCTGCATCTGTTGCAGCCCCTGGACCCTTGAGCTCGCAAACAGAATTCTCTTGGCGTTTTGGCATTCGTCTCTTCTCCATTTGGACCTCGTGCAACAGCAACAATAGGTGCAAAGGCTCTAGACCAGGAATCTCCTCTTGCAACAAGCCTTATGTGGCTCCAACAACAGCTCTCCCACTCTTCATTTAGCAAACAAAAAGGTAAGCACAGTCTGTTATTTCATTTTGTTTCATTTCTTTAGCTTCCAGTTATCTGGTATATCTGCTGTTTCCTGCTCCCTCTATTCTTCCCCCTGAGAGGTTGAAAAGCCTTCTCAGGCCCTGTCCTCTGTGCATCTTCCTCTCACACTGTCCCCTTTTCTATACAATCCCAAACAACTTCCTCATCCCCTGCCAACAAAGACCCTGCACAGGGCACCCAACCAGACCCAGACCATTCTCCAAACCATTCAAGCACGTCCATAAACTCTGTCTCTGACCCGTCCACAGTCCAGAAACCAACCCAGAACCGACTACAGGCCACAACCCCGACCGACGCCAGTCACTTCCCCAACCGACGTCGGTAGGATAACCGACGTCGGCAGATCAGCTAACCGACGCCGGCGACATTTCCGACCTCGGCGACTGTCATCAGCCCGACAGCTCCTTCAGGTAATCATTTTGTCTTTTCTTTCCTTTTTAATTTGTTTATCACTTATGTATCCTGGCATTCTGTATTTCCTTGGTCTTTATCTGTCTGTTATCAGTGGGTTGACCTCCCTTGAGGAAGTTTTCACACTTTCGGGAACAAGCTTTCGCTTGGTAACCCACCGCCTATCCATCTAACGTTTTCTTGTCCAAGTTCTTCTTCTTTGCAGGTGTCATTCCTCCACAGCCAAATAGGGGTGCTCACAAACGTTTGGATTACGGTGCGCGATCTTCATCCAGGTACTTCACATGCCTTGTCCATTATCTCTTTAGTTTCTTCTCTCTCTTGAATCTGAAAAAGCAAAATTTGAATAGAAACAGGTTGAGTATAAAACTATTACACACCAAATCAAACAAATCCATACAAATTTTCACTAAGAAGTGTTATGTTACCCAAATTATTTAAAGCCATTTTCCTTAGTCCAAAAGATTGAAAAACCATTCATGCTTTAGTTTTTGAAAGGCATTGTTACACTCTTTAGGTGAATCCACGATCCTTTATTAGAATCCAAGTGCCTCTCAAACAAAGTTCAATATCTATTTTCAAGTTTTGATCTAAGGATAATTAGTTTACACTTGAGTTTTACTTACTACTTGGGTTTGAGTGGTTTACTTTTTGTATTTAGATTGTGTTACTTGGAATGTCTTTTGGTTTGGTTTAAGATCTTTGCCTAGACCAAGACTAAGTTTGACCTTGTTTCCAATTTCACCTAGAGCAAGTGTACCTTTTTTTTCGATCCAAAGTCCTTCAAATTAAGAGTAGTTTTAATTTAGTGCCTAGACAAAGTTCATTTCCAAGAGTAATCTCATGTGCCTAGACCAAGACCTAGTTTATTTTCCATTTAATTTAAAGATCTTGTGTGCCTAGACCAAGACCTAGTTTGTTTTATATTTATTTTAAATATCTCATGTTCCTAGACCAAGTTCATGTTTTCATTTCAATATTTTTGTTCACTTAGACATTTTCCAAAACCAAGTCCAAAGTTTCCTTTTTTACCATTTTCTTCCAAGGACCAAGAGTGATTTCATGATAGTTTATACCAATTCTCAGTTTTTAGTTTTCAAGGAAAGCTCTTTTTTAAACCAAGTTCCAACAGTTTAAATCATTAAACAAACCTTTCCCAAATATGAAGAGTGTCAATTTAACCATTCCTTGATATACACATATTGGAGCTATGTATAATCCCACTTATAAGAACATCGTCATAAGTGATCCTTTTGATTATGAGCCCTATGATGATAATGTAACATACAAGACAAATTCATATCCCATGTATGCATCCCATAACATAAGGCAGGGGCAAGACCAATTGACATAATACCTCAAAAACACACCCCCTTATCTAGGGTAGGAACAAGACCCCTTTACACAATACCTTACCAATATACCACCCAGTATAGAAATGGTCCAACAACAATAACCATATTTTGTGACCACACCATCTAGTGCTAGTTATGATCCATATTTATTTGATCACCATATTCTAGAGCACAAAGATGAAATTTTTGTTAGAGCGGTAGAAGTTAGTGTCAAATTCCTATTGGACTTCCCACAAGAAAGTGTACCTTGTTTAGTTAAAGCACTTAGCCATGTACCTCTCATCCAACCTTTTGATTAGGCCTCCTCTAGTCAAAATCATGCCATTGTACTAATTTTTAACCAAAAACTTGTCACATTTACTAAAGGAAAAGGTCAAAGTGATGACTAATTAGCATAAGTGCAATAGGTGTATCAAACTTACCTTGATATAGCTAACAACTTTAATGATATGAGCATTTTAGGTACACCAACTATAAAGTTAGCTCCATCAAGTGAACTGCAAACTAGTTTGGTAGGCTCTTCCAATGTACATGCATATTTATTCATTAAAACCATGTCAATGGAATAAATATTCAATGTTCTTATAATTGAAGAACAATCAATGGATTCTTTAGGAACCCCTTTTCAAAATGTGGTGGATAACACATAGGTGTTCCTTAATCTACACCAATTAAAATTCACTATATAAAGGAACCTCCCTCTAAATAGTTCACAATACATCCCTCCTTTAAATACATCAATTGGTTCATAATAATAGGGTATATGTACATCTAGCTCACAACCATAACATGCGACTATCCCTCGATAACCATCTACTTTTTTAAATGTACAACAAGGAGTAAGCTGTCAGGATCTAACAAGAACAATTGATTACTGTTGTGTAAGCAACTAAACACAGAATTAATCAAAAGTAATAAGTAACTAGAAACTAGAATAAGCAAAGAACATGAGATATAAGAAACAATGAAAACTTGTATTAAACTCTTCCAGAAGGAAATACAATTGAAGAAATCTCTCTTTCTTCCACACCTTTCAGATGTACAGATCTCTTTCCCTCAAGAGTTCTCTCTCACAATTACAAACACAATTCAGCTACTTGAATTGATTTCTACATCATACAAGCTATGAAGATCTATCCCTATTATAAAGAATTAGGGATCATGAGCTATGCATTCTCCACCATTAGATACACCTCCTAATCAAGGGTTCAAAATAGTCCTGCCAAAAATAAAAACACAGACTTACAACTAACAGTTCAACTTATCATGCAAACAATCCATTCGTCCCATGAAAATAGAATTTTGGAACGCACAGGTGACCGATGTCGGTCCCTGTTTGCTTGCACATGACCGATGTTGGCCGATCCATAACTGACGCCAGTAGATCCCAGTCGACATCTGACTGATGTCGATCAACCCTGACCGACATCGGTGATTGTGTAACTCCAACAACCTTGCATTTCGCTCATTGGTGAAGCTTTTAGCTCCACAACTTAACAATCTCCCACTTGGAGATAAACAACTGCACCTGTACCTGTACAGCAACATCTTCTAGCTTCTCCATCTTCAAGCTCAATCTTGAAGACCAACAAAAGTTGAATGAAGATTCAACATGTCCTTTGTTACCAGCTTTGTTAACATATCAATAGGGTTCTTATCTGTATGGATCTTTTCCAGCTTTAACTCACCATCCTCCAATACCTATTTAATGAAGTGGTACCTAAGCTGTATATGTTTGGTTCTTGAATGAAAGGCTGAGTTCTTAGCCAAATGAATTACACTTTGACTATCACTGTATAATCTGTAACTCTCTTGCTCATTTCCCAACTCTTCCATGAATCGTGTCATCCATATCATCTCCTTGCTAACCTCTATGACTGCAATGTATTCTGCCTTTGTAGTAGACAAGGCAACAACCTTCTACAACTTTGAAATCTAGCTAAATGCCATTCCACCAACAGTAAACACATAACCTGTGGTGCTTCTCTTGCCATCCAAGTCACCTGCCATATCCGAATCTACATATCCATGTAGAGAAGTATTTGACCCTCCATAGCACAAATGCCTACTGCTGGTCCCTCTCAGATATCTGAGAATCCATTGAATTGCTTTCCAGTGTTCCTTTCCTAGATTGGCCATAAACTTACTAACAACTCCCATTGCTTTTGCAATATCAGGTCTAGTACATACCATTACATACATTAAGCTCCCAATTGCGGAAGCATATGGAACTCTACTCATGTACTCTACCTCATCATGTGAATTAGGACACTGTTCTTTGCTCAACTTGAAGTGTCCAGCCATAGGTGTACTCACCGATTTTGCATCCTACATATTAAACCTCTCTAACACCTTGTTCACATAATTCTCTTGAGACAAAATCAACCTATGATTTTTCTTGTCTCTCTTAATACTCATGCCAAGGATTTTCTTTGCTATTCCCAAATCCTTCATGGCAAATGTGTGAGCTAATTTTTCCTTAAGCTTAGAAATATCCTACATGTGTGAACTTGTAACAAGCATATCATCTACATATAGCAACAGGATAATATATCTACCATTATCCAATCTCTTAAAATAAACACAATGATCAGATTGACATCTACTGAAGCCATGCTCAGTCATAAACCTGTCAAACCTCAAATACCATTGTCTTGGAGCTTGCTTAAGACCATATAAGCTTTTCTTCAACCTGCACACAAGCTTCTCCTTACCCTTGACCTCAAAACCCTCTGGCTGCTCCATATATATTTCTTCATCCAAATCTCCATGAAGAAATGTTGTCTTAACATCAAGCTGCTCAAGATGCAAATCCTCAATAGCAACTAAAGACAATACAGTCTGAATAGAAGTCATTTTTACTACAGGAGAAAAAATTTCACCAAAATCAATACCTAGTTTCTGTGCAAATCCCTTTACTACCAACCTGGCCTTATGTCTCATTTGTCCATTCTCACCTTCCTTTAACCTGTATACCCATTTGTTTTTCAGTGCTCTTTTACCCGCTGGCAACTCAACCAAATCCCATGTTTAGTTCTCTTTTAAGGAATCAATTTCCTCTATCATGCCAAGCTCCCACTATTTTTTGGTTTTTACCTACATTGCTTCATCAAAACTCTCTGATTCTCCACTATCAGTGAGCAATAAGTAGAATAATGAAGGGGAATATTGAATTGGAGGTTTACTTACCCTTTTTGACCTCCTCCTTGGCATTTGAGACTCATTCATTGCTTGCTGTCCACCCAAATTCTCTATCAATGACCGATCTCAGTCATCTCCAAGCCTGTATTTTACTGACGTTGGTTCCACCCAACTGATGTCAGTTCCTGTCTGACCGACGTTGGTCTCTTTCTAATCGATGTCTATTACTGTCTGACCTATTTGACCGACGACGGTTCCTGACTGACTGACATCAGTGTCTGTGTTTTTCTGGAAGTGATTTCTTGCGAGCTCATTTTGGATCACAATCTCATCCAAATCTCCATTGCCCTGCTCAGAATCCTTCAGCTTCTTGAGCTGATCACTATACATCACTTTTTCATTGAAAACAACATCACGGCTTCTAATAATTTTGTTAGTTCCTAGATTCCACAACTGGAATCTGAAATCTCCAGAGCCATAACAAATAAAAGTGCACCTCATAGATTTAGCATCTAGCTTCTTTCTATTTTCCTTATTAATGTGCACAAAGCTTTAGAACCAAAAACTTTGAGAAATGAAAGATCTACCTTTTTACCTGTCCAAGCCTCTTCTAGAATTCCACCATCCAGAGCAGTAGAGGGTCCTCTATTAATCAGGTAAACTACAGTATCTATAGCTTCTGCCCAAAACTTTAAGGGCAAACCAACATACAACCTCATACTCCGTGCACGCTCCAATATTATTCGGTTCATCCTTTTAGCAACTCCATTTTGCTGAGGTGTCCTTGGAACTGTCCTTTCCCTGCATATTCCATACATAGAACAATAACTTCTGAACTTATTATTGCAGTACTCACCACCATTGTTAGATCTAAGGCACTTCAATCTCAAACCTGTTTCATTCTCAACCAAAGCTTTCCAATTCCTAAAAGTGTCAAAAACATCAGATTTCTTCTTTATGCAATAGACCCATACCTTTCTTGTAGCATCATCAATGAAAGTAACATAATACTGTGATCCTCCAATAGAAGCTACCTGAACTGGTCCCCACACGTTTGTGTGAACAAGCTCCAACTTGTGCTTCCTCTTTGTTGACCCAGTCTTGAGAAATCTCACTCTCTTCTATTTTCCAGAAATGCAATGCTCACAAAAATCTAGATCTATGCTTTTCAAATCTGAAAGCTTACCTTTTGACTTAAGAACTTTCATTTCCTTCTCACTCATGTGGCCAAGCCTCTGGTGCCACAACTTTGCATCCACATCTGAAGTAGATAATACAGAAGGAGAATAATCAGTAATATAATTACATAAATAGAGAGTACCTACTCTCTTACCTCTGGCTAATACAAGTGCACCCTTGGTAACCTTCCAAGATTCAGCTGTGAGAGTTACTGTACAACCCTCATCTCCCAAATTTCCTACAGAAATTAGATTCCTCTTCAGGATGGGTACATGCATGACATCTTTCAACACCCATGTGTTGCCATTCTGCAATTTCAGCTGCACTTTTCCTTTGCCAACAATTTTACAAGGCTCATCATCCCCTAAATAAACTATTCCAAAATCTCCCTGGACATAATCATTGAAATATTCTCTATTTGAGGTAGCATGGAAAGAGGCACCAGAATCTAAAACCCAAGATTCTATTTTATTATCCAAAGAAAATATGATAGCATCTTGTGCAACAATACCTGCAACTTTTGCTTCTCCATTACCTTCATGCTGATTTTCTTCTTTAACCTTCAACCAACAATCTTTCTTTGCATGCCCTATCTTTCCACAATTCTAGCAGGTTATCTTTCTTCCATTTCTGGATTTGGATCTACTTCTCATCTTTGACTTAGACCTTGATCTCCCTTGCTTGCCCTTCTCTCTTTGCCTTCCCTTGCTTTCAATACTTAAAGCATTACTTGATGTTTCCCCTGTGCTTTTCCTACGAGTTTCTTCATTCAAGATTACACTAACAACATCATCTACTTTCAAGATATTTATAGCAGATGTAGTATTACTAACTACCATTACCAAGCTATGCCAACTTTCAAGTAAAGAGCATAATATTAAAAGAGCCTTAATTTCATCATCAAACACTATTTTGACTAAATTTAACTAATTTACTATTGCATGGAAATCATTTAGATGAGTAGATACAGATCCACCTTCCTACATATGCAAATTAAATAATTGCTTCAGAAGATATACCTTATTTGAAGCTGAGGGATTTTCATATAAATTTGCTAAAGTATCCGTTAACTCTACCGTTGACTTTGCTTGTGACAAGTTGGAAATCACAGAAGATGCCAGGCTCAACCTTATAGATCCCAGAGCCTTTCTATCAAGAACATTCCATTCTTCATCTTCCATATCTGTGGGCTTGCTTGAAACTCCACCCAACGATAAGTATAGATCTTTCTGATACAGATAATCTTCTATCTGCATCCTCCATTATTGATAGTTCTTGCCATTGAACTTCTCCATTCTTAGTTTACTTTCTTCTCCCATTGCTTTACTCCCACTCAAACAGAAACCCCTGTGAGTGACCTGTAATCAAAACACACTAAACAGATCTGAACCACCTGTTAGTGAACTTGAGCTCTGATACCACTTGTCAGTGGTATCACTAACCAAGCTCTGATACCACTTGTTAGTGGTATCACTAACCAAGCTCTGATACCACTTGTTAGGATCTAACAAGAACAATTGATTACTGTTGTGTAAGCAACTAAACACAAAATTAATCAAAAGTAATAAGTAACTAGAAACTAGAATCAACAAAGAATATGAGATACAAGAAACAATAAAAATTTGTATTAAACTCTTCTAGAAGAAAATACAATTGAAGAAATCTCTCTTTCTTCCACACCTCTCAGATGTACAGATCTCTTTCCCTCAAGAGTTCTCTCTCACAATTACAAACACAATTCAGCTACTTGAATTGATTTCTACATCATACAAGCTATGAATATCTATCCCTATTATAAAGAATTAGAGATCATGAGCTATGCATTCTCCACTGTTAGATACACTTCCTAATCAAGGGTTCAAAATAGTCCTCCCAAAAATAGAAACACAGACTTACAACCAATAGTTCAACTTATCATGCAAACAATCCGTTCGTCCCATGAAAATAGAATTTTGGCATGCACAAGTGACCGATATCGGTCCCTATTTGCCTGCACATGACCAACGTCGGCCGACTCATAACCGATGCTGGTAGATCCCAATCGACACCTCACCAATGTCGGTTGACCCTGACCGACGTCGGCGACTGTGTAACTCCAGCAACCTTGCATTTCGCTCATTGGTGAAGCTTTTAGCTCCACAACTTAACATAAGCAATCAACCACCATCAAATACCCCATTGTAGTAGGTGGTAACAAACATTTCACTTAAAAAGGTGAAAACTAATACCCCACCATAACAGGTAGTAATAAACATTCCACCCCATCCTATTTTGGTAAACATTCCACCTCAATATGTACAAATCAATGTACCACCATAATAAGTGGTAAATTAGGTGCCTCAAACATTGTGTAATCAATAACATACCCTAATTAGTCAACAACATCTTATGGCTAGACAAAAATAAGTGTCTAACCAAAAATAAGTGCCTAACATACAATGAATATCTACTAGGAAACAATTGCCTCACACCCAACATATACCTTATCCACAGTGTGTGCCTAATACATATTAATTTCCACAATAGGCCTTCAACCAACAACATGTGTCTTTCATACAATAGGGTTCAACTAGCCATTAATAAGTTCCCTTCCAAACCCACCCAATGAAATTCATTCCCCAACACCAAATGTTACAACCCCTCAAGTTTTACTTAAGAAAATGTAGTAATTTCTTTTAAAATAATTATATAATTACTTAATATTCATATCACATAATTAAACAATAAAACATATCTAAATCAACTAAGAATCATAGTACTTCTAAATCAACTACTGCATATAATATTAATCTTGTACAACTCTAAGGAAAGTAAATACCATAGGACACAGCTATGGTTGGTCTCACAATACGGCAATAACTGTCAAGTATAATAATTATATATTACAATTACATTTCCTTCAGACAAACAACCTTATATAATAAATAGATACCAAGCTCTCTGGAGCTCGAGCCGATCCAACTTGTGTATCATTGATAATCATAAATGTCATCTCCAAATAAGTACTATAGTGGGGAGGGAGAGTATTATCTGAGCACTTTCCCATTCCAACCACAAACCAACAATCCCCCACATAATTCCTTATCAAAGAATGGCCCTCCTTTCATAGATAGTTAGATAAAACAGTGCAAGAATATAGTGAGATGTGCTAGTACCCCATGTTCTTGTAAGATTTACTACTACATAGCATGTATCCTAAAGAAAAATCATTTCAAACATAATATCACACAACATGTAAATCAAACATATGAAATGATAATGTACATCTAACATTATTTATGATCATCTAGAATTGCCAATTTCATCTCACATCACTTGATCAGATTATCTATTAGTGGTGCTACCTAGGCTAGTAGAGTCCATCTCACTAACTATTAACATCATCAATACGTTTTCTAAAAATAACATATATAACATAGTATGTATATTTCCAAGATTCATATAGATTTTCTCCTATAATAGGAATATAATAATTTTAACACTCATTTATTTCACCAATGCATAATGAATCTTCAATGTGCTATTAACACAATATCACTATGACAAAAATACATTTGCATACAAGATCATACCATTTGGGTAGGCTATAAATAAAGACTATCCTTGCATGAATGTCAAAAGTAAACTACTAATTAACTAACAATTAAATGATCCATTTCATCTTTTAGCAAAGGTAACATACTTTTTAATGCAACTTATATTTATGGTTATATGGCAATGCTAATTTTGATTCAAAAGATCTTAAGGTATTATCTCTTCATGAATCTAACATGAAAACATGATAGTCATGCATAAATAATAATGCTTTATAAATATATTTTCTCCTTTGCTACTAGGGTTTAAAAGAAGTTATCCAGAACTCATTTTTACATATTAAGGGTTTTTAACTTCTAGTCATGTTCTGAATCACTCATATTCAATTAAAAGAACACATACATTATTTAGAATACTATTCATAACAACACAGAGTCATGAGATAAAAATACCTATCTTGCATATATGTACAACTACTCATTCCTTAAACTAATATGATCTCTCTTTATATAAGAAGACTAGTCTGTCACTTAAAATACTTCTCGTAAAAAAATATAAGACTTAAATAAAAATAATTAAAGAGTGATTCCACATTATTCATTAATTCAAAGGACTAATTATAATTATAATGCCAATTTTATACATTATACACTCAATGCTAACACAATACGAGGTATATATATGTTCATAAGTGATGTATATGACTTGGATGCCACCTGTTATACTTAGCAAATACTCTTTCTATAAATATAAAATTAAGATGCTTCTTATTAATTAAACCCAATCTTCAATAAAAAGAAATACGTAATCCTTTATCCAAACACAACTATTAAAGCACATGAATACTTACTTAGAATGGATGTAGTTGGTAGGATTAAAAAATACAACCTATAGATTTACTACACAAGGTTAATAGTCAATGCATAGTTTTGAAATTCGGGACGCAAGCTTACTAGAATCAAAACGTAGTTATAAGATGAAAACGTTGCCAATATAATAACAAACTCAATAAATAAATTTGTTAAGGATGATGCCTATTAACACAAAACTCACACTCCATGAAGGGATTAAAATACAGTTGATATATAAAATGTAACCATTTTAAAATAAAATACATTACTGGAACGTAGGTCTCTATAAGGCAAAAATGTTGGCTTAAAAGAATTTAACTGCAGTCTTCAACAAAATGTAATTTATTAATACTAGTTAAGGAAACTAAATCTATATGAGGCATAGCTTGTGAGTAAAACACGGTCTTAAGAAACCAAAATGCAACCTTACAAAATTCAATGCATGCCATTAAAATATGATGTAAGGTTTAAAAGAATCAATATATAAAATGAGACGTAGACTTCTTAATGTAAAACATAGGTTTAAATTCAAACATAGATAATTACAATTTAAATGCAGTCTAATACATAACATAATCTACACTAATTCATCCTATTTAGCATTTATGAAACATAATTATAAGTCCAACCTGATAAAAGATCTTGTCCTTTCTCCTGTTTCCTCTGTGTCTCCCTCTCCATCCATTTCTCTTATTTTTCTTCCTATCTCTCTTTGTCTGTGTGTCACTTCCCAAAAAATCTTCTTTATTTATAAATCTTACTTCTATTCTAAATTATGTGCTCCACCCTTGCATGAAAACTCTCCCTTTTGATTTATCCTATGCATGATAAATTTACTCTCTTCTCAATTTTATTAACTATTGTTTACTTCCCTTTATGTCATAGTTTACTCACCTTTTGATTTCTTTCTGCATTATCAAAAACGTGCCATTTTAAATTACTACGCCATTTCCCCTTATTCTCTCAATAAAATTTTAAGTTGACTCCATAATCTATTTTCCTAATTTTCAAGTAAATTCCTATATGTATATTTAAGATTACATTAACTCAACTTTAGAATATTAAGAGAAATCTATTTCCATGTAAATAATTATTACTAGGATAATTATCTATTTAACTAATATCTATTTAAATCATTAATTGCTTTTATTATAAGATAACCGTATCTACAATATTAATACTTTTATAGCAATTAATATTTATTTCTCAAATTTAAATTCAAAAATCAAGTCAATTAGAATAAAGGAATCTAATGCATACTAAAACTAATTCTACACACACAAATATACTCATAACCAAATACGCACTACCATTTTATACATATAACATTTAAAATCTAATGTGCATGTCTTTAGGGTCACTAGTAATTTCATATGATATTCCCCTAATCTTTTCATCTAGTCGATCCTCTCCGATGATGCTCTCCCTCATCAAGCTCTAAGGGTATGACATATCCTACATCTACCTCACAAAAAATAGGTAGTTAGTTTGAGTCATCATAAATATCACCAATGATGCAAAAACTAACTAATACATATCCATAATATATAGAATATAACATACAATTTTCATAATATGTATACTAGTCAATAATATCAGTATCCCATTTTAGTATATGTCATAAAGCTCAAAATCAGAGTAATAGTAATCAGATATAATAACCATACTAATCAATGGATTAAAAGTTTAGAAGTCATAAGGTGAAATCGGGATGTAACATCCTCCTCCCCTAAAATTGGTCATCATCCCAATGACACTTATTCAAATAATAGTTTTGAATATCAAAAGAGTCTAACAAAATTTAAAAATATACTATCTAGTATCTATCATGCAAACAAATGTGGAAACAACCTGTAAAATTTATCATAGTCTTCCCAAATAACACTATCTTCAAAGTATTAGTCCCATAAGACCTTACATTAAGACACCTCTCTATTTTACAAATGAAGTTTGTGAGTGTTAATTACTCTGATTGGTTCTACCATGACCACCCCAAGATCTAGAACCTATAAAGTATTCCAATCCAAAACATGAAAAGGATCATCTATATTCTTCTTAAGATAAGATACATGGAAAACATTATGTAATAGATCTAGGTCTGGTGGTAATGCAAACTTATACACAATAAGATTGACCACTTTTAATACTTTGAAGGGTCCTACATATCTTGGTGATAATTTCACCAACTTCTTGAATTTAATTAATTTTTTATGTAGCTTAACTTGCAAGAACGCTTTGTCACCAATAAAAAACCTCCTATCTTCTTTGGATTAGCAAACTCTTCTATCTATCATTGGCCTCAGCTAATCTCTACTTGATTAACTTAACTTGATCTTCCATTTTAAAAAGCATCTCTTTCTCAAAGACTACCCTATCCTCTAACCTATCCCAATTGATTGGTGTCCTATACCTCCTTTCGTATAGTGCCTCAAAAGGAGCCATCTTCATTGCTAACTGATATGAGTTATTGTATGCAAACTTAACCAATGGAAGATAATCTTCTCATTTGTATCCCTGATCCATACAATACATATGTAGAAGATCCTCTATAACCCGATTCACTCACTCAATCTGACCATCTGTCTTTGGGTGATATGCTGTACTGAAACTTAACTATGTATCCCAAGCTAAGTTAAGAATCAACGAAAACCTAGAAGTCATCTTTGGATCTCAACCTAAAATGATCTTCTCTAGGAATCCATGCAACCTACACACTTCCTTTACGAACCTCTTCTTAAGGGTAGGTACATCTTCTGTCAAGTTACTTGGTATGAAGTGAGCCACCTTGGTTAGTTTGTACACAACTACGAAGATCATATCATGCCTATTCTATGACATTAGTAAACCTTGGACAAAGTCCATATTGATCAGCTACCACTTCCACTCTATTATATCATGTGGATATAACAATCTATCTAGGTGCACATGTTTAGCTTTAACTCACTGATATTCCAAAAAACATGACATAAAATATGCCACATCTTTCTTGATTCCCTTTTAGAAATACAAAGGTTTAATCTCTACAATTAGCTTTGTTACTCTTGAATGTTCTGAATAAGGAGCATTTTGTAACTCTTTCAACACTAAAGTTCATAGATTCTCTCAATTTGGCATATACATTCTCCTTTTGAAATGCATAAGACCGTCACTCTCTAAACTGAATCCTTTATACTGAGGATTTTGTGTATTATCAGATAATGATTTTCTAAATTGCTTATAGTATTCATCTCCTAGTGAGAACTTAATCACAAGATCTCTAAAATTACTCTTAATATTAGCTACAACTACTATGTACCTTTTATGACTTAAAGCATTAGCTACTCTATTCTCTTTACCTTTGATGTAATTGATATTAAAGTCATAGTTGGAAAGAAACTCTAACCAATGTCTCTGAAGAACATTTAGATTTGGTTGGGTGAAGATATATTTGAGTCTCAAGTTATTAGTCTTGAGCTCAAATGGTTTCCCTAATAAATAATGTTTCCAAACTTACAAAGCATGAATGATTGCTGTAAGTTCAGGATCATGAGGGGCATAATTCATCTCATGAGTTTTCAACTTCCTAGATTAAAAAGCCACCATTACATCATCCTACATAAGGACTCCACCTAAACCCTTTCTTGACACATCTGTGATCACTAAAAATTAACCATTGGGATCAGGAACTCTCAACATTGGTGTTAATGTAAGCCTTCTTTTCAACTCTTGAAAAGCTACTTCACATTTCTCTAACCAAATAAACTTTTGGTTCTTCCTTTGCAAGGAGTTAATTGGATTAACTATCTTGGAAAATTTTGAAATGAACTTCCCATAATTACCTGCCAATCCCATGAATCTCCTTAACTCATGTACATTTCTAGGTGTTGGCCACTCCACAATAGCGCTTATCTTAGATGGATCTACATAAATACCATATGTAAAAATAATATGCCCTAAATATTTCACTCTCCCTTAGAATAATGCATACTTATATAACTTGTTGTATAGCTTGTGCTTCCGTAACCATTGCAAAACCAATTCTAGATGTTGTAGGTGTTCCTTTTCATTATTATAATATATAAATATGTCATCCAAAAAGACCAAGACAATGTGATCTAAATAGTCTCTGAACATGCTATTCATGGGATTCATGAATGCTACTAGTGCGTTGGTCAACCTAAAAGGTAACACTATGAACTCATAATGCCCGTAATGAGTTTTGAAAGCTATTTTTAGAATATCCTCATCCTGAATCCTCAATTGATGATATTGTGCTTTAAGATATATCTTAGAAAAGACCTTTACTCCACACATCTGATAAAAAAGATCATCTATACAAGGTAGTGGATACCTATTTTTGATAGTTGTCTTGTTCAACATTCTATAATTGATACAGAGTCGAAGGGCACCATCCTTGTTCACAAAAATAATTGGTGCACTCTATGGTGACATACTTGGCCTAATCAACCCTTTTGACAATCGTTCCTAAATTTGTGCCTTCAATTTAACTAGCTTAGTGGTTGTCATCCTATATGGTGCCTTAGATTGTGGTTCCGCTCTAGATATGATGTCTATAGTGAAATTGAACTCATGTTTAGGAGGTAAACCTGGTAATTCTTCTAAAAACACATCATGAAAATCTCTAAGAAATGGATAATCTTTGAGAGATGGTTCCATAGGTTCTTCCATTTCATTTATCTTGATGATAATGCTTGGCACCCTTTTTCTTGAGCCCTCCTGACTTACATTACAAAAATCTACCTAATTCACAACTCTCTCTTTTCTCCCTAAATTTGTGTTTGATTTCTAAGATCATCTAGACACTCAAATTTCTTTAAATATCAGTCAACCTTGGCCTTGTGTTTAGTAAACTATTTGACTCCTAATATCACATCATATGACCCTTGTGATGCTACATATAAATCCACTATAGTTGAAAATTCATGTAACTTAATTACTGCTTCGACTAGACACTGATTGACCATGTCTTTTGAGTCATTCCCATATTGTAATGACCATGCATTTGTCATATATCCATATTTTATAAGAAATTTTCTAAGCATTCTAGGAGCTATAATACATTCAATAGCCCTTGTATCTATCAAAATAGAAACTGGATGTTCAAACAAAATGCTTGATAGCTCTATAGGTGATGCTTAAAATTTAGCTTGTTGGTTATCAATTACTACATGAATACGCTACTAAAAATTGGCCTACTAAGCATTAGGACCTTTGTTCTTCAACTTGTCCTGAGGACATTCATGAGCATGATGATTTATTCTATAATTGAAACAACCACCAGGTGGACCTTTCCTATCAATTTGAGTGTTTCTCAAAAAACTACTTTTGGAGCCATTACCGAGTTGCTTATCATCGATTCTATTATTGAATTTGGTATTCTGGTGATTGGATTTCACCTTGGAGTTTCCTTTCCTCTTCTTCTAGTTCCTCTTGAAAGGTGTCTTAAAATTCCCAAACTTCTTCTTGAACTTTTCTGTGGCCTGAACAAGAGAATTTAGCTTTTGCTCCCACTTCACTGCCTTCTTGAAAATTTGGTCCATGGTGGGAGGTTTATGAACATATACCTCACCATCAATTTGGGGTTTTAGTCCCATGATAAACTTCCTAATTTTGCATCTCTCATTAGTTGGGTATTGAGGTATGTACTTCCTAAGTTTGGTGAACTACTCTAAATACTCATTCATTGACAACTCTCCTTGCTTTAGATTCTAAAAATTTATAAGCTTCTGATCAAAGTAAAGTTTTGGAAACCACCATGACCTGAACAATGTCATAAATTGATCCCAAGTTGTTATGTTTGAGTTAAGGTTCATCTCCATATTCTTGTTATGCCACCAAGTAGCTACCTCACAAACCAAATGGTAAGCTCCCCATACTACTTTGGTGACTTTAGAGTAGTTTCAAATCTTGAAATACTTCTTCATCTCTATAAACCATTCCTCAGCTCCATCACCTAGAATAGTTTCATTGAACTTAGGTGGATTCACCTTTTTCATGTCCCTTAACAACTTTATAGCTACATGAGCTCACATATTCTAAATATTTTCTTTCTCAACGGGGTGCTCAACAGGTACTTCTTGATGTTCTTCCTCACCTTGGTTGTGAACTTCTTATTCTAGGGCCATAATCTAATTCCTAATATCATTCATGATTGTGAGAATTTGATCCAACTTTGTTGAATGCTCGATGGCAATCAAGTTAGGATCAATGGGTGGGTTGTTTTCATTGACATATGAAGGACCCTCACTTGATGCTCTTGTTTACACCATTCTTCCTTCTCACTAAAAATAAGAATACAAAAATGTTATCGAACTTATTCAGTCCTAGAGTTCGAGCCTAAGCTTTGGTACCACATGTTATAACCCCTCAAACTGTACTTAAGAAAATGCAATAATTTTTTTTTTTAAATAATTAAGTAATTACTTAACATTCATATCACATAATTAAACAATATAACATATCTAAATCAACTAAGAACAATAATACTTCTAAATCAAATACTGCATATAATATTAATCTTATACAACTCTAAGGAAAGTAAGTACCATAAGACATAGCTACGGTTGGTCTCACAATACAACCACTACTATCAAGTATAATAATTATATATTATAATTACATTTCCTTTAGGTATACAACCTTATACAATAAATATATACCAAGCTTTTTAGACCTCAAGTCAATCTAACTCATGTATCATTGATAATCATAAATGTCATCTCCAGGTAAGTATTGCAGTGGGGAGGGATAGCATTATTCGAGTGATTTTTCACTCCAACCATAGACCAACAATCCCCCCCCATAATTCCCTATCAGGGAATGGCCCTCCCTTCATGGATAGGTAGATAAAATGGTGTGAGAATCTAGTGAGACATATACTACCCCATGTGCTTGTAATATTTACTACTACATGACATGTATCATAAAGAAAATTCATTTCAAAAATGATATCACACAACATGCAAATCAAACATATGAAATGACAATGTACATCTAACATTACTTTGGCCAAAGTTTTCAAATAACATATGATCATCTAGATCGATCAATTTCATCACACACCACTTGATCGGATGATCTATTGGTGGTGCTACCTAGGCTAGTGGAGTCTGTATCACAACCTATTAACACCATGAATACATTTTATAAAAATAACATATATATTTTTAAGATTCATACAGATTTTCTCTTATACTAAGAATAGAACAATCTTAACACTCATTTATTTCACCAATGCATAATGAATCTTTAACATGATATTAACACAATATCACTATGACAAAAATACATTTGCATACAAGATCATACCATCTGGGTATGCTCTAAATAAAGACTATCTTTGCATAAATGTTGAAAGTAAACTACTAGTTAACTAATAATTAAAAGATCCATTTCATCTTTTTGCAAATATAACATACTTGTTAATGCAACTTGTATTTATGGTTTTAAGGCAATGCTAATTTTGCTTCAAAATATCTTAAGGTATTATCTCTTCATAAATCTAATGTGAAAACATGATACTCATGTATAAACAATAATTCTTTATAAATATATTTTCTCCTTTGCTACTAGGGTTTAAAAGAAGTTATCTGAAACTCATTTTTCTATACTAAGGGTTTCTAACTTATGGCCATGATCCAAATCACTCATATTCAATTAAAAAAACACATAAGATATTTAGAATACCATTCATAATAACACGGTGTCGTGAGAGAAAAAGACTTAGCTTGCATATATGTACAACTACTCATTCTATTAACTAATAAGATCTCTATATATAAGACGACTAGTCTGCCACTTACAATACTTCTTGAAAAACAATACGAGACTCAAATAAATGTCACTAAAGAGTGATTCCACATAATTTGTTAATTCAAAGGATCTATTATAATTATAATGACAATTTTCTAGATTATACACTCAATGCCATCATTAAACGGGGTATATATCTGTTCATAGGCGATGTCTATGACTTGGACACCACCTAGTATGCTTAGCAAAGATTCTTTCTATAAATATAAAATTAAGACATTCCTTATTAATGAAACCCAATCTTCAATAAAAATAAATATGCAATTCTTTATCTAAATGCAACTATTAAAACACATGCAAACTTACTTAGAATGGATGTAGTTGGTAGGATTAAAAAATGTAGCCTATAGATTTACTACACGTGTAATAGTCAATACATAGTTTTGAAATTTGGGACACAAACCTACTAGAATCAAAATACAATTATAAGTTGAAAATGCTACCAATATAATAACAAACCCAACAAATAAATCTATTAAGGAAGATGCCTATTAACACAAAAAATCACACTCCATGAAGGGATTAAAATACAATTGATAAACAAAACACAACCATTTTAAAATATAAGATGTTGTTGAAACATAGGTATATATAAGGTAAAAATGCTGGCTTGAAATAATCTAACTGCAGTCTTCAACAAAACATAGGTTTATTAATATTGGTTCAAGAAACAAAATCTATATAGGGCGTAGCTTATGAGTAAAACAAGGTTTTAAGAAACTAGAATGCAACCTTACTAAATTTTATGCATGCCATTAAAATATGATGTAGGGTTTAAAATAATTAATATATAAAATGAGACACTGAATTCTTAATGTAAAACATAGGTTTAAATTCAAACATAGGTAATTACAATCTAAACTTAGTTCAATACATAAAATAATCTACACTAATTCATCTTATTTAACATGCATGAAACATAATTACAAATCCAACTTGGTAAAACCTTATTTTCCTTTCTCCTATTTCCTTTGTGTCTCCTTTTCCATCCGTTTCTCTTCTTTTTCTTCCTATCTCTCCCTCTCTCTCTCTGTTCGTGTGCCACTTCCCAAAAATTCTACTTTATTTATAAATCTTACTTCTCTTCTAAATTTTGCACTCCACCTTTGCATGAAAACTCTCCCTTTTGATTTATCCTATGCATGATAAATTTACTCTCTTCTCAATTTTATTAACTATTGTTGACTTCCCTTTATGTCATAGTTTACTCACCTTTTGATTTTTTTACATATTATCAAAAACATGCCATTTTAAATTACTAAGCCTTTTCCCCTAATTCTCTCAATAAAAACTTAAGTTGACTCAATAATCTATTTTCCTGATTTTCAAGTAAATTCCTACAAGTATATTCAAGATTGCATTAACTCAACATTAGAATATTAATATAATTTTATTTCCATGCAAATAATCATTACTAGGACAATTATCTATTTAACTAATAGCCTAAGATAACTATATCTACAATATTAATACCTTTATAGCAATTAATATGTATTTTCTAGATTTAAATTTAAAAATCAAGTCAATTAGAATAAAGAAATCCAATACATACTAAAACTAATTCTACACAAAAAAATATAATCACAACCAAATATGCACTACCATTTTATGCATATAACATTTAAAATCTAATGTGCATGTGTGTAGGGTCACTAGCAATTTTATATGATATTCCTCCAATCATTCCATCTAGCTAATCCTCTCCCTCATCAAGCTCTGAGGGTAAGATCTATCCTACATCTAGCTCGCAATAAGTAGGTAGTTAGTCTGAGTCATCATGAATATCATCAATGATGTAAAAACTAATTAATACATGTCCATAATATATAGAATATAACATACAATTGTCAAAACATGTATACTAATCAACAATATCACTGTCTCATTTCAACATATGTCATAAAGATCAAAATCAAAGCAATAGTAATAAGATACAATAACCATACTAATCAATTGATTAAAGGTTTATAAGTGATAGGGTGAAATTATGATTTAACACCAAACACTTCTGTTTAGACCACAGTTCCCTTCAAGTCAAAGCTGCACTGTAAATCCCAACCCTAGTGTTTACCAACAACATATGCCATACCAAAAATATAACCCTAACAAACAGATGAATATTCCTAGTTGGGTTACCAACCAAATGAACATTCCTTAGTCTTCCATGGATAATACACCTTAGACTGCCCAACCACAACCATATGTTCTTTTTCATCTTACGTCCCTAGCCTAAGAATTATAAAAGGTGAAGGATGAAATTTTAGCTCTTCAAAAAGGAAATCAAGGAAATAAGTCAAATTAAAAGAAACATGTTCATACCCATTCAACATGGATTACCTTCAACTACCATTTCTTCTGGGTTTTGAGCTACCAAAGTTTAACAAATACAAAGGCAAAGGTAACCCAAATGAACATCTGAAAGAATTTTTTGTTACTTGGCAGCTAGTGGCCTTTGGTGATATCTATTTGCTTATCATTTTTCCTCATAGTCTAGCTAGACAAGCCTTGGAGTGGCTTCTATAACTTCCAAAGAATTATGCCTGACTTTGATGACCTATTAGAGAAGTTTGTGCAACACTTCTCCAATAATCTTGAAAATGAGATTACCATGGTTGATTTGGGCCAATCTAAACAAAGGAGTGGTGAGAGTTTATCAATCTAGTTATAGTGATGGAGGGCACTTGCTAGCCATTTCACACATAATTTATCAAAAAAATAGTTGGCAACAATACTTACCCATAATTTACAAAGTGATATATCATATCACCTGGAGTTTCAGTGTGCCCACATGTTTGAAACAAATTATTGACAAAGGCCTATAAATTGAGAAAGCCCTTATCAATAAAATGATAATGAAGTTGTATACACTTAATCAGAGCTATAACCAACATCAATGCCTAAATTAGATCCAAAACCCAATTTATAAGTAAGCTATTATGCCAGCCCAAGCTAGTACTTCTTAGAATCCTAAAGTCTCTAACCATAGAAATAACATTGGTTGTAATGGAGTTACCAAATCATGCCATGTAGAAATGGTGCAAACGCTATCTATTCAACCAACTCCACTTATACAACCAACATCACTTATGTTGTCACTCCCACCTCCTCTTTTGCAAATGCCTCCTCCAAGAAGAATACCACCTATAAATAGAGTTTTTAGTGACCTTGGAGAATCCATTGAATTAGTGTTTTATAAACTATCTGCCATTAATATGATTAGTTGTCCCATTCCAAAGACTTTCCCTGAGGGCATTCCTTTCCCTAACTAGTATAAAAGAGAATGAGTTTTGTGACTATCATTGAGTTAAAGGGCATTCCATATGCTAATACATGTAATTAAGGCACCTCATTGATAATATGTTAAAAAATGGAGAAATAGAGTTGGATAATAAGGCCCCTACTTCTAATCAAAACTTGGGTATTTATTAGAACCCTTTCCCATAACATAATACCAATAGTCAAAATCAACAACAACAACAACATAGGCCACCATCAAAACAATAATAGTAATCACAATAAGAATGATGATAATAACAACCACATAATGGTAGGAACCAAGGTCAGAATGACCCATCTAACCAAGGGGCCTATCATGACATCGCACATGACTACAACAAAGCTGTAGGACATATCATGGGTGGTAATATAGCCACCATTACCATTAATCCTGGACCAATAACTAATTACCAACAACCATTACCAAATAGTACTCAACCCCTTCTTTATGCTGATAATCCTTCTTTGGTCCATGTTAGAAACCAAGCTTATCAATACACAAGGGTTATCATCTTCGGCCCTTCTCCCCTTTCTTCCAATTATAGTGGCCCATCTCTCAATCTGGATTGCACAATCACAACTCGATGTACTAAAGTTACCATTTAAGGTTCACAACCTTCTTCTACTAATGAGCCTTTCTAAACACCCAAACCAGACATAAGCAAACCAATTACCAATGCCAAGGAGAATATATATGATATTATGGAGAAATTACAAAAGAAACAAACACAAATATATATCTTAGATTTGTTGCATACCTCCTATTGTTCCTAAAATCTGTCACTTGTTTTTGGGATAAGATATCAACTATTTTGGTCCTACAGGCCAAAATAATCTCTTCCTTTTTCAAAAAATGTTCTGAGTAGCCAAGTTCTTCAAATATTCAAGCATTTTTAGTTAAGGGACTCGCAGGTTCAATAGGTTCAACAACTTCAACAGGAGAGCTCTCACAAAGGAACAACTTCCAAACACTCAGGCAATTTCAAGGTTGGTTCAACGTTGAGGTTCAACTAAAAGGTCTATCGGCAGGCTCCAAACACATGGAATGAACCATTGAACCATTGAACCCCGCCTCCAAAGGTTCAAAGATTCAACAGGTTCAAAGGTTCAATGACATCGACAGACTTAAAAGAGTTGAGTGCTTTGGCAAGTTTAAAGTTCAACCGCTTTGAAAAGTTCAAATGGCTTTAAAAGACTTAAACAAAAGAAGACTTCAAAGAAGAAAGATTGAACCGTTGAACCGTTGAACCTTGAACCAAAATGGTTCAAAGTTCAAAGGTTCAACAAGTTCAATAAAGTTTGAGAGACTTAGAAGAAAAAAGGATTCAAAGAGCAAAGAATGAACCATTGAACCGTTGAACCGTTGAACCTTGAACCAAAAGATTTCAAAGTTCAAAGGTTCATCGAGTTCAATAGAAAAGAAAAGGATCCAGAAAGTTTGAAGGACCAAAAGATTCAAATAAAGAGAATGAACCATTGAACCTTGAACCAAAATGGTTCAAAGTTCAAAGGTTCAAAGGTTTAAGGAATTTCAAAATTTGAAAGGAAGCTTCAAGCAAAGGAAGGAAGGAAAAGATTCCAAAGACAAGTTCGAAGAGATGGTTCAACCGATTGAACCGAGGAACTGATTGAACCAAGGAATCGATTAAACCAAGGAGCCAATTAAACCAAGTAGCCAAGAGGACCGCCTAAACCATTAAACCATTGAATTGATGCACTCTCATGGTTGAAAGGTTCGAGGTTTAAAGTGGTTCAAGCGACTAAGTGACCAATGACATCCCCATGGATGTAAATTCAAGGTAATAAAATGCCCGTTTATTTTCAAATATGGTGCAGAACCTGAAGAACAAACTCAACGACTAGCCAAAGAAGGAGCCAAAAAAGCTAACTGAAAGGGAAGAGATAGTCTGAGAGCTCAGATCACAAGGAAGAGATAAAATGCATTAAGAAAAGAGGGAACAAGAGGGAATGACTAGAAATATCTACAGGAAAGTTATTCCAGTAGGTGGAACAATCCACCAAGTAGACATTAGAGCACAGACACTCAAAGACGTAGTCTATTTTTCTCCATCAAGCAAAGGCAAAATGGATAGTTGTGCACATATCAAGAAGAGGACTAGGCAGCCCATACTTCAAAAGGAGACATTTGAGATGAATTGACACACCACAGTTAAGGCCGATGCCCTGTTCTAGCATGGCCCCTTGACAGAACTGAAAATGCATTCAAGGCATTGAATGTAGCATGGGCCATTGCATGAAACAAAGCACCCAAGTCTTTCTTGGAGTGCTATATATTGTAATCTCTTATTTTATGCAAAGGAGATCTCTTGGTTATAGAAGTAAAACTCTGCCCAAATTGAAAGGCATTTCCTGAGACTAATTGTATTTCTTTATTTGAATGAGAAAATAAGTGACCTTTCAGACTTTGTGCTGGAATAGCTTGTGTTATTTAGGAAATTGTTCTTATGTCACTTTCCTAGAAGCATTCTCATCCATTTAATTTAATAAGTAGAACTAGTGAAAGTAATCAGGAAGGTGTCCTATAGCCGACTGTGGAGAGACTTTGTGCTGCCACAATGGTCTTTAATGTGTTGTTTTCTGTATCTATGTAAAGGATCTTGGGACAAATTTGTGCCCCCATTATCCTTCATATATTTCAATGTTTGGTTGTTGAGGTGGAGACTTTGTGCTACACTTCATCCTGCTATGTTACTACGTCCAGTTAATTTTACTACCCAAGAAGGAATTTGGCTATTGATTAAGTATTACTTCTGAAAGAAGAGAAGTACCTCCAGCAATCACCCATGAATTCTCCTATGTTTGTGAACATCATCTCTAAAAAAAGAGAGATGGATGGTGTTATCCTACCCTTAGTGTTATTTTCAGCTTATATTTATAGTATATTAGTACCTTATAGTTATAGGGAACCTCCCCTTGATGAGAGGAGAGATTTGTCCCCTTTTGATGTGGTCAACCTACACATTTGGCCGATAAATCTCCCTATGCTGTGGTTAAAACACTTATTTTTCCCTCAGTTAGCTGGTGACAAAATATTCACCCAACACCTCCATTATCCATAGGAACATCCTTATCAGACTTCTAAGATAATCCTAAGTGTCGAATTTATATGTCAGATAAATTACATGCCTTAGTAAGACATTTAGATTTTGGACAACAACTTACCTTTGACCAAAGAGACATGTCATCCGTTGGCCTTCTCAATAATAACCTATTATATATTGAAGTTTTCATACCCTGACACAAAGTTGAACATGTCCTCTTGGATAATAGATCAAGCCTCAACATTGTGTCTCTAAGGTTAGTCAAGCATCTTGGATACATGATAACTAACCTCTAGCTAGAGACTATCACTATTAAGGCTTACGACAATGAAGAAAGAAAGTCACATGGAATAATTTGTTTTCTAGTGGTCATTGGGCCTCTAACACATGACACACTTTGTCATGATTTAGATTTAGATTTATTATATAACTTGCTTCTTGGCCAACCATGGATATATGAGATTTATGCAATACCTTTTGCATTGCACAATTATATCAAGTTTCCCCATTTTGGGATGAAAGTGACTGTTATTATAGACTTACAACTATATCATTCTGTAAGCATTCAAAAGCTGAATATGAGAGCTATAATTACCACTTTAACATAGACACTACACTAAAAAAAGACAAATATGTACCTATTGAATTGCCAAAATCCAATTACATATACCTAGTTAGACTTGATTACACTTCATTTGCATTCCCTTATGAGATAGCTAATCACTTTTATATTTCTAACAAAGGTCCAAGTGAATACCTCATGTATAATGTGTTTGACATAGCCAAACTTACACAGGCCCCTAAATCCTATGGAAGACCCAAGGCCAAATCCATGTATATGGAATGACATTAGAAAGGAACATTTAATGCCCAAAAGCCTACTATTTTTACATCAACCACTAGCTAAGAATAAGACCCACTTACTGAGGATGATTCTTAGTTTTGTAATGATGATTTAGCTAACTACTACCAGAATAATAAGTATCCCATCCCTAACTAGATCATGGATAATTAGTCTCATGAGGGTAGAGGCTTGGGGGGAAATAAACAAGGCACTCTTGAGCCTATCTCCATGACTAGACACAAATGAACTTATAGTATCAGAGTTAAACCACCTAAGGGTGACCCTGTGTATCTTATCTGTGGTCCTACACCAATGAATAGCGATGATGATGTTGATAATGATGAAAATTTTGATTATAGTGTATACAATGACATATTTAACACCAATCTATATAACCCTCATTTCATATACACTATTACACCTATTATTTATGATTCCCCACTTTTGCTCCATCATCCTCAACTCATATACTAGGACCAATGAGGATCCACAATATCACTAGTCAAGTTTGAAAATGATGAGGCCATTTATGAGTTAACAGGCCAAAGAGACAATATTCCTATAAGAGATCATAAATAAGGGGTTTTTATCACATTGGATCCTGTTAAATATTTTAGAGAGTCGGTGAACTTCCTTAGCCAAAAACAAAAACAAAATCAAACATTAAGGTCCCAAAGTGAAAACCTCTATGAGGCACTTTTATATCAAGGCAATGGTAAATAAAAAGGCTAGTCTCATGGTGAAAACTTATTTTAGGTCCCTTTATATGAGGATGATCACCTTTCTTAGAATGAGGCTCAAGATGCCATCAATACCATGATCATATTTGGGTCAGAGATCAATGTAGAATAATAATAGGCCTTTGAGTAGATTGTGCAAGAGTGTTCAAAAGTATTTGTTATATGGCCCTTGCCACCTTTAGTGATTCTGATTCATCCTAAATGGGTGAACTTGATGAACTAGTTAGGTGAATAGACTATGGTATTGCCAATCAATTTACTTGCTTTTTGACTCTTCTTGAAGATGGTTCTACACTCCTTATGGAGGATACTTCCTAAGTCAATATTAGAACATAAACTGGTCCAAAGTGGATAAAACTAGGCACATCCCTCACTAAAGAGGAACATGAAGTTTTATTGATCTCCTTCAGGAATTCAATGATATTTTTACATGGGCCTATTTTGATATGATAGGTTTGGATTGTTCCTTGGTTTTTCAACATCTTGTTGTACATCTTGATGATAAGCTAATTAAGTAGAATCTGAGGAAAATGCATCCTCTTATTGCTATTTTAGTCAAGAAAGAATTAGAAAAACTCTTAGAGGTGGGATGCCTTCATCCCATTGACTATTATGAGTGGATCTCAAACATCATTCTAGTTAGCAAACATCTAGAGGGCATCAGATTATGCATATATTTTTGTGACATCAATAAGATCTACCCAAAGAGGAATTTCCTCTACCAAATATTGACATGATCATGGACTCCACAACTGGATATGAGATACTTTCTCTCAAGGACGGATTTTTAGGGTATAATCAGACTAGGATTACATAAGAAGACCAACATAATATAACATTCACCACTCTTTGGGGGAATATTTTGTTATTAGGTAATGCCATTTAGTCTCAAAAATTCTAGGGCAACATACTAACAAGCCATGATAGTTATTTTTCATGATATGATGTATGACATTATTGAGGACTATGTCAATGATATATTAGGTAAATCTGAGACATGTGCAAACTATCTAATAGTAATCTAAGGAATTTTTGAAAGACTTCATGAATGTAAAGTTAGGCTTAACCCTAAAAAGTTCATCTTTGTCATCATTTTAGGCAAATTACTAGGATCCATTATCTCTCACTCAACCACTTAACCAGTCACTTTTGGATTTATAAATGAGTCCATCATGACTGTAGTAGAAGCACCTCCTAAAACATAGTATTCAACACTTTATTTTAATGGTTTCTTCATGTCTCATGGATCATGAACATGACTTTCATTCTTAACATTGAAAGGGGACCTTAATCCCAAGTCCTTTCGCTTTATTTTTATTTATACCAATAACATGGATAAATATAAAGCACTCATTATAGGACTTTTCCTACCAGTACAATGAAACATACAAAATTTAATGGTTCATGGAGATTCTCATTTGATTATCAATTAGGTCATAAACCAATTTTAGACCAAATATGAGAAGCTCATTCTTTATAAAGGCATGGTAGATACTCTCAAACAATAAATTGCTTATCTTCAATTTGAATAGATACCTCAAGCCAATAACAAAACAACATATGCCATGGCCATGATTAGTTATATGATCCAAATCATAGATAAGGCCAGAGATTATTAGTTCCTTATTGAAAATATTCTTTCACCTATCAAAAAACCTTTGACCATCGAAATGATTTGTGATATTATTGGTTCAAGTTATTTTTGGCATTTTAAACTATATGATTACCTTCATAACCAAACCATCCAACCTAACCTTTCCCATAAAAATAAAAAGCCTTCGTCTATCAAGCCTATCATTACACATTACTTGGACCTATACTTTATTATAGAAGCTTTAATAGAACTCTAATTCACTGTTTAACCTTGATAGAATTTGGATTAACATTAAGGGAAGTTGACAAAGGGATTTGTAAGGCTCACAACAATTGGCTATCCATGCCAAAAAAAAAAATATACTAGTTAATATTGGCCAACTATGGATGTTGATGCCATTGTATATGTTAAAAGGTATGTACAATCACATAAGCATGCTACTCTGATACATGCTCCAGTTTAAACACTCAAACCACTGACTATGCCATGGCCATTTTCAATGTGGGGACTAGACCTTGTAGGAAAGATTAACCATAAATCCTCACATGACCATAAATATATCCTTATCACCATTGAATACTTTACTAAATGGGTGGAAGCCATTCCCTTAACTTACATGATCAGTAAACAAATATCCAAGATCATTTTCAATCACCTTATGTGCCACTAGGGCATTCCCTATGACCTTATATAGCTGATAATGATGGTTCATTAAAAAATAAGGATGTAAAAGCCCTTTATGCTGAATACCATATTACTCAACATTTTTCCACTCCATACTTCTTGCAAGGCAATGACCAAGCAAAGGTATCTAACAATACCATTGTAAATATCCTCTAAATATCATCAATGCTGTTGGTTGTGATTGGCACTTTCAACTTTTTCATGCCCTTTGGGTTTGCCAAACTAATTTTTACACTCTAATAGGAGCCACACCCTATTCCCTAGTCTATTATACTGAGGCCATTCTTTATGTCAGGGTTGAGTTGCCTCCTCTCTACATTTCACTGAAGTATATCTTTGATGATGAGGATTATAGAGTAGCTCATTTGCAAGAACTAGAATTACTAGATGAAAAACAAATGACAACCTTGAATAACCTTCAAGCATATCAAAATTGATTATAAGGTCAATACAATAAGTGTGTTTGATAAAAATAATTTGAGCTTGGTGATCTTATAATTAAAGAAACACAGAAAAACACTAATGCCAAATGTAAGCAAAAATGAAAGTTTAAGCCTAACTAGTTAAGGCCTTATATCAATACCACTAATTATGGTTCTGAGGCATATAAGTTAGTTACACCAGAAGGATAAGAAATTAATGATCCTATGAACATGATGTATCTCAAGCACTTTTTCACCTGAGTAACTTGAAACATTTTCTATGAGGATCACTTACTTCATATCGTACCATATCTTCATACCATGCCATGTTACTTTCCCACCATGCCTTTCCTATTTACCTCAATTTGTTTCTCTTCTTCTATTAACCTCTTTTGACGTTGGTTCCACTCCATTGGTATTTTAGGAAACATCAGTGGTTGGGTTCAAAGGTAGTTTTAGTAGATGATTTAGACTTAAGACTATTGAATGCCTTCTTTAAGATAGTAGTATATTTGAACATTATGATGGTGATCAAGGAAATTGCATCCTTCGCTTTTACCAAGTTCTATATCATTACATGATACCATACCATTATACTTGTGCCATTGCCTATTCAAAATATTGATATTATTTAGTCTGGTTCCTTGCTGTAGGGTGAGCTATAGTGGATCAAGGTCCATTTGGACTATGTAGGTAGTGTTTTGTGTTTTCTAAGGTCAGCTCAACCACCCTTATTCTAATGTTCTCACCATTTTGTGAGTAACCTAAGCCAATGATCTCACCATTTTGAGAGTTAACCCATTATGTATTTTTTAATCCTCCATTGAGTTGATATGTAAAAAACCCAAAAAGATTTCAAACCCCATAAACAACCTAAAAAATCAAAAAGTTTAGAAAAAGTCCTAAAAATTCCATAAGAGATATTAAGCTGTAGAATTTCCACTTGCTTTGTCATCTTATTTGTTAATGATTTTTCTTCTATTTTGGGTGGTTTAGTTTACCACATTTTCCAAGTGAGAACTTATTATCCAACCATGACCATTTCCATTTGCCTTAACCATTATTTGATTACGTTCCCTCCCATTTCTAGGATAACTACATCGACCTAAGGTCCACACAGACCTTGTAGGTAGCACTTGGATGCATAGGGCATCCCAAGTCAGCTCAACTAGTACCATTAATTGAGTTCATTTTCTATTTTAATTGACCATTCCTTTTTATAGGTATCATCTTATGCTCTCTCCATTTTGTGAGTCATATTGTCTTATGTTCTCACTGTTTTGTGAGTCATATTGTCTTACACTCTCTCTATTTTTCAAATCATATTATTTTACACTCTCATCATTTTGAGAGCTCATTCTCATTACAAGTGTTAGACATAGTGTATTTTATGAATTACAAACCTATTTCATTTGTGCACACTTGCCTTTTACCTTTCAGTGTGGTTTAAGCCTAAACCACTTTCTCATAGTTTTATGGGTACCTCTATCTAATGCTTGTTAGTGTCAACCCCCTTTATGGCATGTACTCACCATTTTGTGAGCCCATTCCTATTTTCCTCTATAAATCAATCTCTTCATTTTTCTTCTCTTCCCAATTCCTAGGAGAACTACATTTTGCCTAAAGTCCATGTTGGACCTAGTGTTCATGGGACTATGTAGGTAGTGTCCACTTGCCTAGGGTATTTGGAGTCAACTCAACCACACTTTCTTTATTCATATATTCCCCATTTCTATTTATGTACCATTATACCTATGTCATTGTTACCTATAGACTAGGGGTAAATTTTACCAAGCATAACACTTCTCTTACACATGCACTAATAATTTCATTAAGTAGTTTTAGTTCATTGATTTTTTGTATTAGTTTGTTTATTTCATTTGCCTTAGGTTACTTTGTTTATTTGTGTCATAGATAATTTTCATGTTTTTATTTTGCCTTTAGTTAGATATTGTATGTTTTTTGTTTCTTACTTATGTTATTTACCTTCCGTGTGTCTGTTTACTTTAGTTTATGATTTAGTTCTTTACTGAGATTTTTTATTTTTTTATTACAAATTTTGTTTATTTTTTATTGGTTTATGACTATTATCTTATTCTTGTGCTCCCCTTTTTCCTTGGTTGTTGTAGGTTTATTACATTATGTTTACACTCAAGTCTTGATTTATTGTATCTTGTACTTGAGTTGTGAGTATTTGTCTTCACTCCTACACTTAGTTTATTGCATTATATTTACACTTGGGATTTGATTGATCATATGTTATGCCTAAGTTTATTATACTTGCATTTAAATTAAGTTTTTCCATGCATATGACATACACTATTATTATGGTTTGTTTATAGCTATGATGCATAATGTCACATGCTACAATAATTGCAGGCCAAATATCTATCAAATAATGGTGCCAAAAATATTTCCCCTTGTTCAAAATAGGCATACCCAAATAAAACCAAACTGATAATAACCAAATCACAATGACTATACTATGTGTTAATAAGGACATGCATCTCTGAATAAGCATATATTACAAGTAGTAAACATGAGCAGATAACTACATTCCAACATCTCATATACATGGCATATCTACAATAAATTAAGAAGCACACAACACATTTTCCATCATATACATGTTTGAATGGAAATTAAATGTCAATGTTTCAAAATTAATCACATCATAAACATGAGAGCATAACACATCATGATAAATTAAGTAAAGAACATCACATGTGTATTAGAAGAATGATAGCTCATGTACAAGTTCATAGACCGAGTATGAATGTCATATATCTGAAAAAAATTAATGTCACATACATTGTGACTATATACATGTCATAGTGCTAAAATACAAAAGTGACAAAGAGCTATACAACATCAGTTCTAACTCTAGGAATCTATGGATCTTTTAGGTGGTAGAGGTGGTGGCCTTGGTGGTAGAGGTGATCACAACTTTTGAACTAACTACCTTGAAATCATTATATCATGTGTCCTCATTCTTGATCAGAAGGACCTACTACCAACTCTTCATGCATCCTCAACCTCAAATGTAGGTATCAACTGGTCCTTGGGAATCATAGTCTCCTAAGCTCACTGATAGTATGAGGCCTCATCCTTATCCCAAAGGCTTTCCAAAACCATCTTGGGAAATTTTACCTGTGTACCTAATCCACATGCCTCATCTCGCTCACATCAGATCCTCTAAACATATGACCTAGCCTATTCCCTCTCAACTATAGAATGATATATGATAGCCTATATATATGCCTATACCTATGTCATATGTGCTACTCTACATTTAGTGAGTTAATATCTGACTAAAGGGTAGTAATATGGTCATCCCTGAGAGTCACCTGTGCCTACAACTAGTCCAATCTCCTCTCTAAGCGCTTAATCTCACCCAGTCTGGTAGTGTTATCCTCCTTAATTAAGGTAGTATCCCTCTCAACACAAGTCCTTGATAGTCATGCTTGGCCTGGATCTACCCTCACCATCCATGATGTCCCTGCTCGACCTAGATCTACATGGGTACCACTAGTACTTGGCTTAGATCTATGTACTTACCTGACCAATACCCTAATCCCCACTCTGATCCACCTCTATCTCATCCCCACCTTAAGCCTCTCATTATCAAGCCTGTACCTATCCTAGTGCCTATTGAGGTACTACCAATCTTTGTGGCCAAAACTAGGCCCATCATATTGCATACACTAGTGTCACACCTGAATCTATAGGCCCCCCTCCATATGTCCACAAATTCCATGGTACTCCCCCATAACTACCTACTGCTGTACTCCTCAAGATCACTGGCATCACTCAACTGATCTCCAAGGTACTATGAAAAAAGCACCTAGGGTCATCTGGTAAATCATGTTACAACCTAAACTAGTGTAACACCAATTTGGTTTATACTCTTCTATAATGTGTGTCTACTTGCTTGTTAGAAAACACCTAGAATTCATATAGGTAATGTATAATCTATCATATCTCCACTAAATCTGTAGTGGTAAGTAGGGCCTCCAAATGAAATCTATGACTATTAACTCATCTAACTTTCATTGATAATGGTGGATATTTATAGTCATCTAAAAATAACACTTGAGTGATAAGATTGTTACTTTAGACCACCCAACTCTAGTTTAACCTCATACATATATTAGGACCTATTTAGACACTTATCAAGCCTTTATGTGAGCCACATGGGTCCCTAAACATCATTAAAGTAGTCCTAGACCCTCACATTAACATCCTGGCTTCAACAGTAACACCAATGGCATTAATGTTCTAGTTTGGAAGTTTTTGTCCTTTTCCCACATTTTATTACCAACATATATCTTTTTAAATAAAAAATCACCTAGGGTCAGCCTAGACCTCTTTTAAGACTTGCACAAGCACTTAAAATTATATATATATATATATGTATATATATAATTTTTAGCCTATTATTCACTAGATGGAAATGAGATGTAAATGACACAAACAAACTCAGAACAAGTTATGCATAATTAAGGTTATCAAGCCCTATTCTACCCTAATTCTACATATAGCCATCTACAACATTCCTAAGCTCAGATTGCTGAAAGTTTCCAATCTCAATCGCACTTAAACCACTCAAGCCAATATTCATATGAGCTTCACTTGTACTTGCATCAATACTTAGGTGGGGAGAACTACATTTTGCTTGATCCCTCTTAAGAGTACTAGTATGTAGTTTAGTCTCACAACAATGGAGTGTTGAGGATGTACATCCTATCCCACTAACATCACACTTTGATACTTATAGAAATCATATTCCATAACAATATGGAGGTCTAGGGTTTACATGTAAAATTAGTCAAATTAGGTCACCACTAGGGAATCATAACTTGTGCAGTCAAGAATAGGCTTGGAAAACTTAGCCACAGGTGCACCCAAAAACTCATAATAGTTTTACATAGAGGACACTATCACAAAAAAGAGGACACTAGCACCATTGGTGCTACTATCTAGTTAGGGTGTTACTATCCAAGAAGGGTTATAAAACTTGGATCTTGTCTATGACACTCATAGTAGCCCATGTCCTAATTTATAGCCTCAAGATCTCTTGTCTCAATCAATTTCTAGCTAAGTACTTGTTTAAATCATTTATTACTATTTTTAGAAAGGTTAAAATAATTCATTTTATTATAAATTAGTGATTGTAATTATTTCATATTTCTAACGTAATTTACTCTACTTAGACCCTTTAACAGCCTACAACTTAAACTCCATAACCCTAAAATGTTAAATCATTTAGTGATTCTGACTTACTTTGAGTACATTATTTCAAACCCTAGTGCATAATTAGGGTTTCCCTTATTATTTCTAGAATATACTTAGTTTCCAATTTGTAGCCAATCATCATGATTATCAAGACAGATGCCATTTTCTACTTTTTAGTACACAGTCTTTTGGTTTGTCTTGCATGCCTATTACCTGCCATTTGTATAAATATGCACATGTGTCACTCCTCTCATGGAACATGTTAGAACTCAACTTATTTTACACATTGGTCCACCCTCTCTTGAGTCCCCCTTCTATGAGGATCATTATTACTTAGCTCATTTTGAGTTATCTCTGATTACTAATCGATGACAGAAAGCTCAAAGGACTACTTTTGTTCTACCTCCACTTAGACCAGTTGATTACCTTTGTTCACATCCCATCTATACCACTCACCCTTTCCAAATATTAGATCCTATGTTTTTATTTATTACTAGATGGAATAGAATGCCTCCTCAGCCTATAAAGGATCAACATAACCCAACCATTTCTCCTCATCCCTAAAACACTACAATAAGATCTAGATATCAACATAGAGAATTTAATAGTATGGATCAATTGAGAAACACATTGACTAAGATCTCCATATTGGAATTACTTCAATAAATAACTATTTGTAAAGATATTATTTTTTAAACACTTGCCTCATGACACAGAGCCAAATTACTCTGAATCTATCATGAACACTATCAAGGACATCAAGGATGTTATATATTTTTCTAATGAGGATTTGCCCTCACAGTCAGTTAATGATTAGAATATACTAATTTTAATTTAAGCACAAATCATTACCTCCACTATTAAATGAGTTCTAATTGATAGTGGTTTAGGAATTAACATATGCAACCTCACATTTATACATACTATGAAGGTTGATATAACATCTATTTAGGAGACATATAAGAATATCAGAGGTTTTGATGACATTCCTAGACAAATGTGGATCTATTACATTATATATTAAGGTTGGGCCAAAAACCCTACCTACATAATTTTAGGTGATGCTTGATGATTTGAACTATAACCCATTACTTTGGAAACCTTAGATATGTGTTATGGAGGCTGTACCCTCTACCTTATATAGATACATTAAGTTTTTACATGATGGATACTTATACACTTTTCCAGTAGATAATTAACCATTCAAATATTGTAGAGTCACCGAGCCTACCACCCTAAATACATCTTTAGATGGGATACCTCATGTTATTATAGAGTCCCCACCTCACAGGATTCTAATTGAGAAAATGCATACATATGAGGTTGGGGAATCTAGAAACATTATTTCTACACCCATTCCAAATCCTCCTACATCATCATTAACTTCACCCATGATAGAAGAGGACCCTCCGACAATATAGATATCCCCACCCATGATAGATGATTGGATTCTCAAAACAAAATTACCATTACTTATTAATTCAGAGGAAGTATACATCCACAACTCTTATACAGATTCCTAGGTCACCACAGAGGATGATCTAATACCTATTGGCATTAATGATTACTTATGTGGATTGATCTTCACACCAGTGGGCCCTAGAGATTATGAAGATGATTCTAAGGCACTCATGCCTTTTTCCACATTGGTAGCACCACTAGTTCATAGCCATATAGGTACAGACCCACTTACTTAGTTATAGTTAGAGGAAGATCCCACCATTCATTAAGTACACATGGTTATGTTTATGGATATCAACCTAGTTATATGAATTCAGGTAGTTAGTTCATAGAATATACCACATCATATTCTTTAGATATTAATTGACAAAGAATTGATGACATTACCCATAATTTGTCATAGATCTGTTAATAGATTATCGCATCAAGAAGGTCAACCATTTTTTCATTTTCTTAGGCTTATAAGTCATGATATAGATACATGCTCAACATTAAAACTCAAGTTAAATAAGATCAAGGCTCATAACACTATTCATATTACAAAACCTCTACCTCCACCAATATAGGCACCATGACAAACTTGTCATTGACATAAATACTTCACAAATTGATCCATTAACTATCTCGATTTTTGTTGAGGACATATACATCCCCCATGTTTTTATAGATGCAGATTTTGATCCTAATTCTTGCACTTTAGCATTTTTACAACACATAAGACATTAGGAGAGTGAACTACAACATGTTATATATTTTCAAGATTCCATAAGAAATATCACACTACGAGTTGAATGTGGACCTAAGGTGGCCAATAGATTACTCTTTATCTTGAGCAAAAACACTCACATATAGGTTACACTTAGCAGTACATGGTTGCAGGTGATGTATGCCACAGTTGATCGATCAAACATAAATTTAAATTTCATTCACAAGTGACACATGGTTCATATTCTACATGATGGCATAAATGAGAAAGATAGGTTTCATATAGATACTCTATGGTCTAATGTGGTCTACCTTAACACTGCACATGGGGCATCTTACATAATAGATCAACATGTTATTCATATGCATAGAATCTAACTAATGCCAAAGATAAGGCTACACTAATACACACATCATGGTATGATGATCATGATGATGAGGACTTATTTGATTTTAGATAGATGCAATATATAACATTAGATGACCTCCCACCAAATCCACCATTTGATTATCCACATCCCATAAATGTGCTCGTGGGTTTATAGAGACATTACACTTCACTTGTACATTTTCTCATTTCTTTCTAACATTTACTTGTACATAACTCATCTAGAAAATACAAAAATAATATAATATATCAAAACGCAAAAACATGCAAATATTTTCTTAGAAAATATGAATTATAGACTATATGCATTGTCGTGTTTACACTTCATATACTTTCTAGGTACGACATATGCTAGCTATCTTAGTATAATCAATTTTTATCATACATACATGCTTTACTTGTTCTTTTTGAGTGTTCATAGATACTTGTAGGACCTAGGTCCACTACACAGATCCAAATTTTCTACTATCTACCCATTAGGGGCATATACACAGATACACAAATTCTTCATTTGACACATTCATCTATTTGGGGGCATCCTATACATAGTTCTGGTTTCTAGGTTACATATTTCTAAATTCTACATCATAGATTCAACATTGTTATATCTTGATATTGATCATCCTACACTATTCAAATTCATTGACCTACTATTACTACTCTAGACTCAATTTATGTACATCTTAACACTTATAGAGATTTGTACCACATGTTCATGCATACTTTCATTTCTAGATCTCCTAATTTAGACTTGATTATTTCTCTATGCTTTTACATATATTATAGGGAAATTAAATATACCACTGTTTTATGGCTCTATGCCACTTCCTTTCATTATATGTGTTCTTTGGACATGTGCCCATGTCCTTGTGTGTGTTTTCTTGATTGTGTATGTAGACATTTGAACATGTCGTTCCATGTGGTTCTATTCTAACTTGATTTTTGCTTACGTATGTGTACATTTAAACATGTACTTCGATGTAAATTTAGTGACATGTGCCCATGACCCTTGTATTGTGGCCCTTTTACCTACTTTGCATGCTTCATGTGTTTTGTATGTATGCTTTCATGTATGCATCATGGCCATGACACTTGTCTCTTGCTTGTTACATAGTCTAGTTTTAGATGCCATGAGGGACCTCATGCATCTCCCGTTCCTCCTTGGTTGCCATGATGGACATCATGCCCCATACCCCTTGGTAGTTACTTAGTTATTACTCATATTTGTTATTCATATACATTATTATATCTAGCTTGACAACCTTGTGAATGTTAGATCTAACATACATCATACATTACAAAATTATGCTCAGACTATCTTACATTCTAATTTTATGTATGCATATTATATTGGTATATTATACAAATATCATATATGCTCCAACTAATACATATTTTGCAAAACTTTTTATTGTGAGGACAGTTCTTGCATAGGTTTAACAACTCCCATCAAAAGAGACAAAATTGACAAAGGTTTATCACAAAGATTAGCCTATTTGAATGCACTTAGAGTATAGTTTTTAACACATAGACATATAATCCATAAATCAATTTAAGGAAAACACAGTAGGAAATAGTCACATAGAGAACAATTTTAGTTGCACATAAATCAATATAGTTGGGCACTAGCACCCAAAGTGGGACACTAGCACTACCAATGCTATTGTCTAAGATATGGTGCTACTATCCATTAGCCTTAGTTTCAAGTAAGTACATATTGGCTAGAAAAATATAGTAGGTACAGTTTAGGTTTACACAAATTCAATTATAGATTGCTAGTTTTTGCTTGGTCTAACATAAATTCATGACAATTTTCTCATATTGGGAACATCATGCATGACATGATCATTCTTATTTAAATTTAAAATACTTAGATATAGATTATTACAACTCAATCTCGCATCCATATACTTAGACATTAGATTTGTGGCATGTATATGGCACATTGTTTCTGTATGTTCACATATGCACCAGTTGATTAGATGGAATGATAAACTTTGTGTCTTCTCTAAATTGTACATACTAAACACCATGTTCAAAGTTATACACTAGATCTATGCCTTACTCCATCTAAAATAGTTGGCATTCCCAAGTGGCCTAGAGCTACCTAATAATTTTGAGTGGCCCAAAGCTATTTTACATTTAAGAGTTTCTGAGTGGCTCAAGACCATCCTATATAGTTTTAGTCACATCACATGGTTTCAATTTTAGATGCATCTACTACACATGGGTAGGTAATGATGGATTCATAGTCTACTTGAGTTATTGAGCCACCTACATGAGAGGCTTGGACACACTATCAGTCTAATCTAAGCTATTCATAGGTCATGATCCACCAAGTAGGGGTGGGCAATGATAGAGTGAAAACTATATTGAGTTCTTGAGCCACCCACACATTTGGATTAATCAAGCCATCAACTTAGTCCAAGTTATTCACCAATTGATCATTATCTAAATCTACACACACAAATTGTCATCAATTTTATGCATTGATTCACATACCTAGTGAGGTATATTCATTCCTTTCCTCTATCTTACCTATTTACTTTGTTTTTGATATCTCTTAATTAAAGACTAATCTATCCACGTTTCATTTTTAGGACACATAATGGATCATGCTTCACACACTTAGACTAATATTCATGGGCTTCACCTCTTAGGTAAGTCCAAGTACATTTCTTTTTCCTTTATCCTAGTCATTTTGCTTTGCTTCATTTCTAGAACAAAGGTGGGGGGGCATGCAATCATCTAAAAATGACACTTGAGTGTTACTTGAGACCATCCATCCATAACTTAGCCCTACACCTTTCTTAGGGTATACTTAGATATTTATCTAGCCTTCATGCATGCCACACACATCCCTAAACATTCCTAAAGTAGTCTCAAACCCTCACTTTAGCATCCTAGCCCCTAGTGCCTCAAATTCTACCATCTGTACACTAATGCAATAATTTGGACAGTAGCTCTAATGGTGCTAGCATCCTAGTTTACATGCTATATCTGCCTAGATATGTTCCCTTTATATGCTACATTTTACATTCATAATTTACATGGCTACCTCATTCTTTTGAGTTAAGGTAACTACTAGTTTCTACTTTCTCTCACCTCAAAATAGGGGGCATATTAGTGGGGGCATGCCATAGAGGCATGACTTCCACATTACTTCAAAATTTATATTATAGTGGGGACATGTTTTGGACACATGTTTTCCACACTTATTTAGTATACAACATACCTAGATTACAATGGGGGCATGTTTTGTAAACATGTTATCCAAAGTTACACCAGTTATCAGATTCATATTATAGTGGGGGCATGTTTTGGAAATAAGTTATCCACACTTACACCAGTTTTCAATTTCATAATTAGTGGGTTCATGTGTTATAAATATATTTTCCACACTTACATAGTTTCAAATTAGTTAAATTACATAGTTATATGATTCAGATACACATTTATGGTATAATTATATACATCAATACCATTGTTATACATAGTTTTAGTATGAGACATATCTAAGTTGTGTATTCTATGTAATGTGTGCCTAATATTTCAAAGTCAAAATAGTTTTAGATTCCAAACACTTTTAAGGACTATCATGACCTACCAGGTTGGACTTTTATAAAATGTATTGAGCCAATATACTATAGTAGTTGGTTCAATTTTTGGTACTATTAAGGTGATTAAATCACTCAATCTTTCCAAGTTTATAGATTAGACTTGATTACATCATCTATTCTCACCAGGTTTATAGTGTGATTTGACTTGGTTTATTCACACTCACCAAGTTATAAGTATGATTGGGTTGCATGATTAAGTTAATCTCAACTACTACATGGTAACTCATCTTTTCTTCAAGTTGGGGGCATGTGTCCTCCAATCTCTCTCTATCTCTTTAGATAGATGCACTTTCCATATTTTATATTTGTCTTAATCTCAATTTCAATGATTCATAATGATACATCTTTCAAATCAAAATTCCAAAAGGTAATGTAGTTACATCAATACATTGGTGTACTCCTAAACCTTGTTATCTTTCAATTTCAATCATTTAAATGCTTTCAATTTTAGATTATATGCATTGATTATATTTGTAACATGTTGATTTCAGGTTAGTCACCAACACAGCACTCAAGCTAGTCTCAAGTAAAGACAAGGTGTGTTATACACACGATGTATGCATTTATTCTCCTTTAAACTAATAATTTCATTACTAGATTAGAGGGAGGAAAATGTAGATAGTATTTTTAAATTATATAGCACCTTAGTTGTACATTTAGAAAATACATATCATGGATGTACCTTCAACTTTTAGACCTTTCATGATGCCAAAAGGCTTGCATACACTATCTCTCTATGACTAATTCTTTATCCCTTAATTCAGCCAATGTTATCTAATAACTCAGACCTTTTATCTTGCCCATAATGTTGTAAACTTGTTTATCTACCATTTTTGCAAGTTTCAAACGTACACTTGTTTTCTAACTACCCAAACACTTGCTTCCCAGTTAGATGCCTACATCAATACAAGTGTCGAGTGCCCTAAAGTCATCTAATTTGAAAATTAAATGCATCCTAAAGGTCAACCTAAGTGATTTAATGTAAGATATTCTCTGAAAGGATTGGTATAAATACAAGATCAACCCTCATTCATTCTGGACCTATAAAGACCTAAAAACCCATAAGGAAACTTACCAAAAGAATTTCATCAAGCACTCAAGTGAAAAACATTCTCTATTTCCTCTTATTTAAATATATTTCATAAGACATCATACTATAGGTCTAAAATATTGAAAGAATAATGTAAGAGCTATATTTTCCAAGTTACAAGCTAGGTCACTATTGTATTTGATTATCACATATTACATGATTCACACACAATCCAACATGTAAGAGAGAAATACATAAGTTTGAGGCCCTCTTCAAAGTATTAGATATGTGGCAATGCTCATTGATAAAAGGGTATTTAGGGAAACTCAACATTATGTTCTCACTAATCCATTTTTTAGACAACCACTATAAAGATGAAGAATTAGGGTTTTATTATTTGACAAGGAGTGATAGTCCATGACCTAGATATGAATTCCTTTGAGTAAAGGCAACACATAACCCAAAATAATCTAGTTGGTTTCATCTAGTTTCAACAACTATTCTGTACTAGACAAGTAACATCAAGGCAACCCTCCCAGGTTGATGAAAGTGTTCATGACTATAGAGGTACATGTTGACTAATTTGACCCCAAGTCAAATTAGGTCAACCCATTACATATTCAAATTTGTCATATGGTTTATTTGGTTGAAAAGTGGTTCCATGGTCATTAATGAAGTCAAATAATCTGTTTGTATCCTTGCCACATTCGTATAGTTTGTCTCATGTCATCTTAGGACATATTTTGGGTCATTTAATCAAATGGTATGATTTTACATGAAATATAAAGGTGTCAAGATGAAATTTAATGTCTCACATGTCAAGAATAGTCAGATAAACTTTTTGAAACTAATAAATTGTAGGTTCAATGTCCATCCAAGAAGATCAACTAAAAATAGATATTTTTAGGTAATTATACGACTAGAGTGATAGACTTGGCATGTGAGAAGAATTTAGGAGGGTCTCTTTAGATACCCATAGTTAAATTCCATGATTAGGTAGCTTTGACAAGTCCAAAACTCTAAAAAAATAACCTCTCTCTCATCACTCTCTTGGGTAGGTCAAATAGGTCAACTAGTTTACACTTGGTGCGGATAGGAGGGGAGAAGTTCAAGTGAGTGCACTTGGTGGGTGATATTATCATTTATGGAATTACTTTACATGGATTTTTTTTTTTTTGTGGTCTATGCTTCATGAACCTTCACTAAGAATGAAAGTGACTCTAAACTACCTGCACATCTCCAATGGCTTCACTTTTCTTATCTAATTACATTGATCTAAGCAAACTAGGTGGTGTACATGATCTTAAAGAGTATTAAAATCATTCTCATATGGTTTTAAATCTATTTTTAATGAGTGGATATCAAGGAAAAATTAGGACTATCTCATTTTGCTAGTAGAAGACACCATTAAAGTCTATAGAACAGTGTTGCTGAGTTAGAAAATTTCACCCTCCTATAAATGGATTTAAGATAAGGTAAAATGTTTGCTTTCAACATCTAAGATCATTCCTAATCATATTATTCATGGAAGTTTTTTTCTCAGAAGTTTCCTTTATGAAATGCAAATCCTAGGATACTTGATATAGTCAGGTACCTTTAGTACATGCATCTTTAGGTCTCAAGCTCAAATTTGAAAGAAGGATCAAGTCATAAAGGGAAGCATAATGGTGTTTGAAGGTTTTGAACCGAATTGAGATCTCCAACAAAGATCATGAACCTGATGAGAGGTTATTAGGATTATGACAAGGTTCTAACTTAGCACATAGTCCTATATTTGATGGCACCTACAAGCAGCCTCAAACAGTGGTATGAAGTCAATCTAAAAAAGGCAGAGTAGTGTTGAATGGGAGGTGTTTAAACTCAATTGAGACCTTCAATCAGGTTTGAGAACATAGAGAGGATAATTATGATAATCATGAGGCCATTATATGTAGTCATACTTAGGACAATGTTCACAGGTTGAAAAAGTTTACAATTAAGAAGTTTTAACATAACTTATTCGAGTGATGTTTTGCTCATACACTAGGTCATCCCATGGTGAAATGTCTTGAGGTCTATACAGGACTAATAGTTTCTTTCTCATATCCCAAGCCTAAAGATAATGTCTTGACATAATAATTTGGTTGTTTGATCAAGAGAGAATGATAGCCAAGTGGGTTCCAACTCAGACAAGTTTTGACCTAAAAGACTCAGTGAACATAATGTTAAGAAGACTAAAAGCAACACAACTTACAATGGCCTATAATATACTAATGGTAAGGCATGAGAACATGGTCTCAAAGCATAAAAGATCTCACCCATAGATGGAATGGCCATAATAACTTCAAGATGGAACTATGAGAGAGAAATAAGGTACTCAGGTACTAATGATCACCTACATATCCCCTTGAATTATCCTTGATTGCCACCTACAAGTGATACAATCAACCTAGTCTATGCACTAGCCTAAGAAAATAGAGAGTTCAAGTTGGAGAAGGTAATCAAAGGTGTATGATGGATATACCATATTTAAACGACTCTCATAGTGGTAATAACACATTCCTAAGTGTTCTCAAGAAGTAAGGACCTTAACCTACATTCATAGCTCAAGGTTCTCAGGCCTAAATAAAATTCTATACACAGTCACAATCTTAAGTTAGCATATAGAGTTTGAAGTGTTTAAAGACCCTAAACGTAGGATATGGAAGTGAAACTTTGTATATAAGGTATTCATGACCTAAGATAGCCATCTATGGTCTCAATTAGGCTAGATAAATAGGGGAAGTGCCTTATGTTTTATCTCAGAAAAAGGGCACTCCATAGTAAAGACCACCTTGTAGACATAGTGTGTGAATGAAGAAGGGATTAAGGGTAGATATTTGAGTGAGTTTTGGTAGATGTACAAAGTGGGAATGAAGATAAATAAAGGTTTATAAGAACTCATATTTAATGAGAACACATACAGGTGGTCATACACACAAGCACATTGTCTAGGTCTATTAGGCTTAAAACTAGGCCTAAAACCTTAGGGTGCCTAAATTTATTTATAAGACCACGATATACTTCCAAAAAATTTGAGAGATTTCATGGGAGATTAAAAGTCTAGTAAGAACCATTGGTTTACAAGTAACAATACACAATTAGTCTTTTTGGCCTATTTTCTTCTTAGGGGTAGTCAAAATGCATTACAAGATCTTGAGAGGCCATTTTATTTTTCTCACATTTGTACAAAAAATATGCATGAGACATTAAGCATATATGGATATTTGAGGGGGGTATTATACTCTAACTTTGTGGAATTGGTTCAGGGGTTGGATGTGTAATCTTTATGAATCAATGTTAATAAGCTAAGTGACCTAAAACCCTTGTTTGAACTTGATGGAGAAGATATGGAGAGTTATGAATATATAAGTGGCCAATTGGCCTTGGAAGTGGTTTGAATCTATTTATAACTCTCCCGAGCTCATTTACACCCAATTGATCCATACTGTCACTTGTATAAATAAACCTAATTCTAGGTTTTTTACATGTGTTGACATGTTTCAAATGTACATAAGGGGATTGATGAATGAAGATTATTGTGGAATGTGTTTATGGAATTATAATAAATCCCTATACTCATCTCTCACCTCAAATAAGCATGGAAACCTCTCTACTAATCCATTCATTATAGGAAGTCTTGGATAGATAGTGAGAAGGCAAAGTGACTGCCTATGTGTGATGGTGAGGAGAGTGACTTTGAGTCTCTTGAGGTATATTTGATAGAACATAGGAAAAATAGGGATTTTAAATTTGTATAATAACATTTAAATACATATTTTTGAATTACTATAGGTCACTTAAGTGACAAATGTGTGAATCATGCCTAAAGGGCTAGTGAACAATGACTGTAAATAGTGAATATCAAGTGTCCATAAGGAGTTCATCAGTTGAGGGGTACATGATGACTATCACAACTAGGATTCCACCATATTAGGCTAGTGAATATGTGTCAAAGACTCCTAAGGTGGTTTAAGATAGTCAAGTGGACTCATCATCAAATAAGGCAATTTCACGAAAGCTAATTAAGGTCTCTACGTCAACTTCAGGAGAATGATGCAATTTTGGTGGACACTTATCCATGACAACTTCCTAACATATTTTATACTTTATTATTTTAAATTATAACTAGTTTCCAAGTCTTGACACTTGGCCTTGTGATCCTTGTGCTTCTCTTCTACTCTCTCTTCTCCTATGCTCTATATATGCAAGCATTTTTTGGCTTTATAATGGATCCACACCTAGTGTGGCGAAGCCTTGTTGGTTTGAATATTGTATTTGCCTTTGAAATAAAGATTTTTAATCTAGTTTTGAGTTCATATCTTCCTTTTCTAAGTGTGTGAAGTATTGAATAGTGGAATGAAAAGTGATAACTATCTATCCTTGTGTTCTCTTTACTCTTTCATGTTTGGTGCAAGTAGTTCTCCCTCTAACAAGTCACACGAAGTGTAAATAGTATATTTGTATATATCTACATGTAAGGAGTATAATTAATGTCTACAATGTGACCTTTTGTTCACTCATCTTGATAAGTACAATGCATATTACCTCCATGTTTGAAACACTTATGTTAGAGTAATCTAAGATGTTGAGACTAGTATTACGAGTCATGTATCATAGTGCAAGTGTATGGTAGTCTAGTGGAGATCAATCTGGTGTATCACCTCATTATCATAGGTTACCTTTGTTTTCCTTCTATCCCCTTTCATCCAAGCAAACAAGTAGTGTAGGTGATAAGCTATCAAAGACTAATCTAGGGACCTAGCCCTTAAACCTATATGTTTACCTCTACTATAGGAAACCCATAGGCCTAGAGTTAATCTAGTGTTTCACTCAATCTAGAGAAGGCTTGAACAACCTCTCTAGGGTGAAATTTGAGTGACAACTCTGGCATGCGTGGTGGGACTATTGCCTCAAATATATCTTATCAATGTGAGTGTTGGTCTTGACAACATCACAACTACATATATGTGTTCTACTCAGCATTTAATGACTCCACTAAAGGTAATATCTAGTTTTAGACCAAATTTTATCATTATTTTTGTTCATAATTCATGGTCCTTACTAGGTCAACTACTAGTAGTGGTAAAAATCTTATAAACCCACTCCTTCAACCTGAAATTCCCCTTGAAGTTCAACACCCTTATCTTATCTTGGCCTTTAAAAAACAAGAAGACTTTGTGAGGCAAGAAGAGGAAGAGAGTGAAGAGGAATTTGAGGACAACAAGGATAGGCAACATGCTTTCCTATCCTTTAACACTGAAAATCCTATACACCTTAATGCATATGATGATATTAATAGAACTGGTTCAGATTTGAATATATTAAAAGAGCCAAACAAAATAATTCTCAAAATAATATTTTTTGTTGTATTTCTTCTATTAATCTCTTATATTAAAACCATATGGTAAATACATATAATATAGGAAAGATATTTCCTATAATTTGGGAGATCATATCTCCACCAAAATCTAACTTGAATCTCCCTCAAACTAACAAACCACTATATATGAATATATTATTATTACAATATATTCAGATAACTACCAAAATAAATAAAACTCTATTAAAGTATTATTTTTTATTAAATAATAATTACATTATACATTAATAATGTGAACACCATACCTCAACATTCACCCCCTTGTGAACATTATTAATCCTATCTACACCCCCTTAATGTGACCATGGGGAAAACAACTCTCCCATATCTGCACATGTACTCAGGATTTAGTGATTTCCAAAGGATAACCACTAACCTTACATGATGGTTTTATAAATCACTGACCAACAACCAATAACAATGGTTTTATAAGTGGCTTACCACAAACCAAAAAATAATGGTTTTATAAGTGGCTAACTAGAAACCAAAAAATAATAGTTTTACAAGTGGTTTACCGTAAACTACATCATAATGTACAATATTGATTCTATCTCTCATCACTATCACATTTCAAAAAAGTTACATACAAATATTCAGTTCACTTATGACAAATTTGAATAGGCATACAACATCTATTTTTATTTCATATCAAACTATGCTAAAATCAAACACATAACTGAAAAGAAATTTGCCACTAAATCATAAAGTGGCCCCATTGTTAGTGTCTAATGAGAGGCTATGAAACCTCCAGCCTCTATTTCCTCCTTCTAGTTGAAGAAGCTACTTACATAGCTGATGAAGTCATGAATCTCAATTACATGTCACTTTGAATGGAATGAGGTCCCCCGACAAGACTGACATTTTCAACATTTGAATTAGGACATTGCATACAAGTGATAGTGCATCCTTTACAAACATTTTTTATTTTTGACACTTTGAATTATTTTAACAAAATGACTTGACTTAGATTGACACTTTAGATTTTTGTACATATAAATCAACTATGACCATATGACATAAAGACCTTTTGAACTTTTCTATCTTTGATAATTTAAATATATAAATAATTAAATTTATAATATAGCTAAAAGATATAATTACAAATTTAACTAAAGACAAACTATTAACTTAAAAAGACTCAACTAGCTCAAATATACTACGACCTATAAATTTTTAGGTCAACTTTAATTTAACATCTAATAACAGAATATAAAGTCAATTTTGACAAATTATTCAAATTAACTATAGATTTTAACAAAATAACTTTAAGACTAATCTATACTTTGACATGTTATATGTTAACGACAAATATAAATTTAAAATTAATTTTAACAAAGCAAAAGGATATTAAAAATTTGATTGACTAAAACTAATACCTATTTGAAATTAATACATATCAAATATGAACAAATGAAAATAAAACTAATCACCTATGTGACATATGAACAAATAAAAATACAATGTTAAACAATAATGAATGAGCCACATATAAATGCAAACATATGACCAGATCTTGATGACTGTATGAGCTATGCTTCTATAGGGAGAGGAAAATGACCAAGGCTCCACACTGAATGAAGAATCCACATGAATTTGTAGGTCACATGAGGTTTGAATGAAGACAAAAAGGACTGTATGATACTGCACCTGTCTGACTGAGTCAGAAAGAATCATATGATTGAGGACTTGATAGGATGCATATGCCATAGATAATGACATGCATTTATAGAAGAATCAAAATGTCATTTATTTACACATAATAACATATTATTTTTAAATTTAATACATTCCTTTCACCATTCTTATTACTTCTCATTCTATAGGCAAATAAATGAGAATGGATCACGAATGGATTGGAGTAGTGATGTATATGAGTTTGATAGATAGAGTACAAAACAACAGATCTAATCAACATAGATAATCTGATATTTGTTCCAAAAATACAAATAAATATAGGTGAGAAATGTACATCCATGATATATCCATAGAAAATTATCAATCTTTGTTTCCCTCTTGATTTTCTAAAACACTGAGCTGATGAAAAAACCAAGTGTGCCAAAAGAAGCCTTCAACACAATACATGTGGTAGGCAAAGAGTGAATGAAAGGTTGAGTAGATGCAAGGAATGTTGAACTATATGTGATCTAAAGATACATCATCGTCAAGATGAGAGTACAGCCCAGTCTGAGGTCAATACAAAACTAGGCAAAACCAATAGTTGTAGATGCATAGGCAGGCTCTATGAAAATACCATATAGATTTAGTCAACTTGATAGCTATGAGGATTAGTTATCAGAGGATATCTTAAGTTAGGGCAAGTAATGGATTTGCAAAAATGCCCCTTTATAGATTTAATAGACCATTAACTCGCTCTGATACCAAATAATATAACTAATTCATATATGAATATATTAAAAAAACCAAATAAAATAATTCTCACAATAATATTTTTGCTGCCTTTCTTCTATTACTCTCTTATATTAAAATTATATGGGAAATACATATTATATAGAAAAGCTATTTCATATAATTGGGGAGATAATATCTCTACCAAAATCTCACATGAATCTCCCTTAAACTAACAAACCATTATATACGAATATATTGTTCTTACTATATATTTAGATAACTACCAAACTAAATAAAACTCTATTAACATATTATTGTTTATTAAACAATAATTATGTTATATATTAATAATGTGAACACCACACCTCAATATATATTCCTCCCAATGCCACAAAGAGTGTTCCCACTTTCAATGGGGAAGGTCCTATTACCCCAAGTGAACATATTACGGATATTTCTAACTTTTGCAACTTTCATAATGTCACTAAAGTCAATATTTCAATCAGAATACTTACCATGTCTCTTAGAGGAAAAGCCCTTAATTGGTATAGGACATTGCTAGGAGGATGTATCACCACTTGGGATGAGTTTGGAGAGTTTTTGACCCAAAGGTTTGAGGATAAAAGTGATCACACATCTAACGTAGAAAAGGGTGCATAGAGTTGTCTTAGTCAGTTCTTAGTTTGTTACAACTAGTCACAAGCATGGTATATTCCTTTTAAGCTCTAAATTTGAACACTCAACTGCATTGACATCAATCTACATAAGGCATATGCCTTATGCACTCACTTGAAGTGCAACTGAGAGGGAACTAGGTCTTGTGTTGGGCTAGTTGTGCCATGGCACCAGACATCAATTATGGGACTTGATCAATTCAAAGAAAGCTTAAATTAGATTCATAGGTGCAAGCCTTTCATGGACTAAGCCTAATGGCATATAGGTGCAAGCCTTTTGGTGGAATAATCCTAGAGTCATATGGGCAATTGAAGGGTCAAAATCCTGCATTCACTCACATTACTCATGCTATAATCATGCTCCTAACAATGGTGGAATCACTTGGTGTAGAATCTATACTTATTCTCTCTATAGATTTATGATGACATCACCATCTATTACAAGAACTCCATTAATGATGTGAACCAAAAACATTGCATGAATGATACTTAACATAAGCACATTTAAAATATAACATTACAACCATTACACATTTCATTATCAATATAAAAAATGCATAGACTAGATTCATTATGTGTTAACATAATAATCTTCATCATTAATCAAGTTTAAAAATAGAGTATATAGTTCATGGCAGAATATATGTTCAGTTCCTTCTACATAATGACCCAAAGGATAAAAGATGAGCTTGGGAACTTAAAAATGGAGCCTTCATGGTGTACATACTACCCTTAAGTATAATAGTTGCCAAAGCTGTCTACTAAGGATTCAATTTTCTAGAGCTTTATTATAATTTTTTTATCTCTCTGCTCCAACTAGTTCAAGATCCTTAAATAGCTTTCAAGAGCATCTTTGCTAGGGTGGAAGGTGCACACTGAGTGCCAAGTTAGAGATTGGTCATCATGCCTATAGGATTTATAATCTCACAAACTCTGAACTATAATCACCACATATCACCAATCCTAGAAGATGCCCTAAAGATCTCAAAACTAGTTAGCCACCTGCCAACTGGTGCAAGATATGCATTGTATCTTCCATTTGAAACCAAAATATCAAAATGCCAATCATTATGCAAAAATATCCCATTGCACCTATGTGGATGTTGTCTTGGTGCAAATCTAATACTTAATGAAATAAGGGCCCCAACATCACCCCATACAAAAATTTTAGTTCATCCTATGACTACGCTGTTAAGCTCTTTGGAGCATAGAACTCAGGGCACTTTCCTTTAGTTCAGTGCTAAAATCTTCAAATCTCTTAATGGTGAGCTTGATTTCCTTAGAGGTGACATATATTTTAGTGGAAGCAACAGTGAGCATGAGCACATCCATTTTCTCTAGTTCTTTTTGGAAGGCCTTGACATTTGATTTTGCCTTTTCTACACTCTTATCTAAGATTGCTCCTTACTCATAGGCCTTAGTATGTAGAGCATGAAAGATTGATTCCAAGTTCTGGTCTTGGTCCTTTATTTCCTTATGGAGCACACTGACACTTATTATGATCTATGCCTACTCTGACATGCTTGTCAAGAATACTTGCACCATCAACTTCTCCTATTCCTCCTTTACCTACTTTAAGCATGCATATATAACTAAGGTTTGGTTTAAGGAACTTAATAAAATGGTGTTTGCTACATCCATTCCCTCTTGTAATTTTACAAAGAGGTCTTCTACCTATTTTAGTTTACCAACTATCTCCTTCTATAGTGTGCTGTAGGGATATTCTTCTTCTTCTTGAATCGGCTCAGGTTTTAACCTTGGGAGCATCTTCTATACTAGCACACAGATTTTATTAACCTCTGAGAGGTCATAAGTATCACTGCTAACTAGAAGGGATGGTTTGGCCATCTCTATGATCTCATAGAGCTACTATAGCTTGAATTTGTTGGCATGTGCTTCATCTTTGGATTCTTTATGGAGCTTCTTCCATTTTCTTACTCTGCCATCATTGACGATGTTTTGGTGCACAAATTCTATGGCCATTATGATTAGTGCATTCTCAGATTAGATTGGGTTCATGTTGTGAGGGTTTATAAGGAGGGAGTCCTACCCCTCACTAGGCTCTTCTAGGCTTGAATTAGCCAATCTAAGCACCTCAAAATGAGGCTCATTCATATAATGATTATACACAAATGAGAGTTATTTGTGCATCCTAGTTGTGATAGCTTGGGGGTGCATAATGTCATACATGTAAAGTTATTCATTCACCCATCCCTTCTATAGCTTCCCCCTTATGCTCATCTCCTTATCATCCTTCTCGATGATGGCCATCTTTGTTTTTACTTCCTCCTCTTTACTGGTGCCATCACTCTCTTTGGCAATCTACTCAGAGGAATCACTTGTTTGATCCTTAGGGGTTTCTTCCTCAGAATTTTCCCCTTCATCTACTTCTTCCTTTTAAGTTTTCTCAATACTCACCTCTAGGGAATTTATTTTGGTGTCAGTGTCACCTCGTTACTTCTAGAGTTCTTCTACTATCTCCCTTTGTTTTTCTAAGGTATAAGTATCACCTTCCTTTTCTTCAGGCACCCCTTCACTACTTGGGCATGCCTCTTGTACAACTTCTCCTACCTTCTTGGTGGGGGTGCCTGGCACTTGCTTGACTACTTCAAATATTGGTCCTACAATTATGGGAACCTTCAAATACTTTTTCTCTAATTTGGCCAATTCCTATTCATTGGCAAGTCTTTACTTCTCCTCAAATGCTAGCACCTTATTAATGTCTCCTTACTCAAGCCCATTTTATTCCAAACCCTTCTCTTCCCCTCTTTAGTTTGTGGAAGTGGTGTGGAGGGTTATTTTTTGGATGAGGGGCTTGATTGATCCTTTGCTTCTCCAAGCATGATGGTCATGTCATTTTATAGGGATTCCTATACATCCCTAACACTTGGATCCTTTTCCTCTTCTTCTCTCTATAGGATATATGTCCTTACTCTTTCTTCTTTAGTCTCCTCCTCCATTCTAGGAGTGAGGGTCACCTCTTTCTCCATCTCCACTAGAGTTATAGTAGGGAACACAATGGGTCCCTTAGTTTTTTCCTTGTGCTTATTGCTAGGCAAAACACTTTCTAGCATGAAGGTGACATGCTTCTTAGGACCCGAGGGTGTAATTTTTTCCTCAGATTTAGTTTTTAACTAGATTCACTCCATGATCTCTTCAATTTTCTTTCTCTTCTTCTTATAGAGGGTCTTCTCCTACATCTTCAGTGCAACCTTACCTTCATCAATGACTAGGAGGGGGTGATCATCACCTTTTCCCATATCACTACCTTTCTTGTGTGGTTTCATTTCATATTAGAGGTTGAATATTTGCCCATTTATTATCTCTCTAAAGGGCATGAAAATCTATCTTGTCAAAGTCATCCTCATCATCTTCAGTGGCCTTGGATCTAGGGTGCATAAATTAGCACCTCAACCTACTCCTATCTTGATCCATGGTCTTGATTAGGATATTTAGCTATTACATGTTAGTAATTCTTCTTAGTACCACCATGAAATACTTGGTAGAAAACACATAAGGCAACTTGAGCCATCCAAACAGGTTCCCATGCATAAGCATTAGGCACACTACATCGAAATTTTGCACCATGAAAAAGATTGCCATTCCCACCAAATGTTGGGGAAGCTCTTGATGGATATGTCATTCAATCCCAAAGGCTTAGATGTACCTATCACACTACCCTTTCACCCATGTCTTGTACTTATGTGAGAAAACTAGGTGGGCAAATGAAGTATTGATACTTCATTATAGGGGACTCATGGTTGGGTGGGAACACCCATAAGTTATCATCATATCTATTTGGCACACCTATCTCCTCCATCACAATTATAATCAACATATATCCCCACCTAAAGGTTTATCATACTTTGTGGTACTCTTGCATGTTCTTAACAGTCTCCTTAGCAATGAATTTGGAGATGTTGAATTTCACCCCTTGTGACATATGATGGGTGATGCATAAGAAGGTATTGCTAATGTTAGACCACCATATACAAGGGCATAGTTGTAGCTAACTAGGTGTGCCACTACCCTCATGTCGGGGTCCTAGATATCCTTGATGGGGAATATGAATCCGGACTTGTAGTATCCTAGGAGATTCATGACCCTCTCAACCTCCACTTCATCCTCCATCATTTGAAGGATGTTTGCCCTACACCTAAAAGCCCTATGATTCTAATAATGAGGCTTACTAAGATCCTCATACACTATCTTATGAAGTAGAAATAGTTGCCATATATGTGTGAGAAGAGGAATTACACCAATTCCTCTAGATTGATAAATCTCGATAGCTTGAATAGTTACATTACATCAATTATTACTAGTTTGTCTTAGATGGAGATGTTAAAGAGTGAGGCACATGCCTTTGTCTTCTTCCCCATGTCCACCATCTAATCTTGATGCAATTCTTATGAATTACTCCCTATTTAATAGCTTTAATATTTGATTTTGTACATATTTATAAAGGACACTCATTTTTCCCCCACCATGACCTCTAAGGGGAATTTCATCTCTTTATATGTAAGTTTTACACTTGATTTTGGGTCTATTACCATGATGCTTACACCTTCTACTAGCTATGCCTCTCGTTTCATGGTGGCTACTTTTTTCACTACTTGTGCTTTCTTTGCATCCTTCTACACCTGTGATAGACCTATACTTAGTCTCTTTTTTCCCATTCTAAACTTGTTACTATTGAAATGTGGTTGGTTGATCTTTTTGAAGCTCAAAATTATGATTGGCACTTCTTCATAGTCATGAAAACTTTGAATACATCTTTAGATCTCAAGCTTCCTATGCCATTAATGGTAGCCTCATCATTCTACAAAACTTATACTACCCTATTTCTCTCTCAATCCCTCTCCACTTGCCTCTCTTTCAATTCAAAGTAAAATGAAATCTTGTTGTTATTAAATCATTCTTGTTTGGGGGGTTGTGGATGCTCTATTTTTCACTGGTATCATTTTCTAGTTTGAGTGGCTTCAACTCTGTTCAACTCTGTGTTCTAGTTTAAATTCTCATAAAGCTTGTAACATATTAACATTTATCATTTGCCCCTTTATACTCTATTTTAAGATACCTCATTAATGGCTGGTGATTAGTGGCTTGGAGATACGTGGATTTATTGAAATCTACTAAACCCATGAAATCTGCTAAAATATACCACCGAATTCTCATATATTATAGATATTTGTGTTTCCACCATCACAACATTAATTCTTCTAACAATTTATTTTGTGAAGTGACATGTGATTCAAATGGTCACTTCCCTCTAACTATTAGGTGGGTGCCATCTATTTTGATAATCATTCTCTTGTGATTAACTCAACTTGATATGACCTTTGCCCTTTTTATGGCAACCTAGGTGTAGTGCTTCACATGCATGTGATTTAACCTCCTTGGTTCCATCTCTTCTTAGTGCTACACTTCCTTTTAAGCACACCTTTCTTTCTTGGTCTATTTATCTACACTTTCATGTCTCTTGCTTCAACCTTCCCTGCCCCATACAAATCCTTGTACTGATCCTCTAGTGCTTCATTATCTCCTCTTGATTCCTTATGCATGAATATTTTGTGCACCTCATTTTGTTAACTTGTACTCACAACTTTCTAAACTTATAAAATTTCATGTGCCCCAAAACTTAGGTGTTTGGCTTCAGGTGCTTAGAGAGCATTCATGCTTGACTTACTTAACTAGATTTATGCATGTAAGTGCTAGAAGAATTATTCTATAGGCCCAAAAGTGCCACGCTTATTCATTCAACCTCATTCAAAACAAACATAAGGAAATATTTGGTTTACACCAAATTTTATTATGGTCAAAACAAAACCACCAACTTGTGACTAGTATCTTATGATGCAAACACCATCTTAATGACTATATAGCTTCAATATATTCCCATTGAAATTCTCGAGAGCATTTCACCCATCAATGTGTGCAACTTGCATTCACCAGTCTCTAATATATTGTGGATGACAAAAGGTCCCATCCACCTAATCTATAGCTTACCTAGGTGCTTGAGGTACTTATAATCATATAAAAGGACCAGTGCACCTTCTGTAAATACCTTGGACTTGATGTGTTTATCATGCTATAACATTTGGTGTACCTTTTTTATTTGTTGGCTTCATCTTATTTGGGTACGTGTCTTGTCCAAGCACTCTAAGTCTTCTAGGCATGCACTAAAATATTCTTGGTAATCCAATTGACCAATATACATGATGCACAATGAAGGAAATAAGAATTCCATGGGTAAAATGGCTTTTGTGCCAAACACCATTTGAAATGGTGTAGCCTTGTTTAGGTGCTTATACATAGTGTGATAGGGCCATAATACTGGTGACACAAGATCATACCAATCTTTACAACCAACATAACATATCTTTATGAGGCATGTTACAAATATCTTATTGAATGCCTTAGTGATGCCATTTTCTTGGGGATGGTATGGTGTCATTTTATGGTGTGCCATCGTATATTTGATTAGTAGGATCTGAATGGTTTCATTGATGAAAAACATGCCACAGTCACTATTAAAGCTAAGTGGGAATCCATAGTGAGTAATGTTATTATCCTAGATGAATTTTGTTGTGGTGGTGGCTATACAATCTTTGGTTGATGCTACTTCAGCCCACTTGGTGAAGTAATCTATGGTGGATAGAATGAATCATGTCCTTGTGTACCTTGTAGTAGGAGTAATAGGCCCAATAAAGTCTATGGCCCTTTTTTTAAATGGCACCTAGGCAAGGATGGGGATGAGAGGCATATCATACCAGTGGTTTAGTTTTCTCATGCACTGGTAGATGTCACATGTTTTAGCATGTTATTTTACATCTTAGAATAAAGTTGGCCACCAATAACCTAATTGTAGTACCTTGCACATTGTAGCATCTCCAACATAATGGCCTCTAGAAATCCCCTCATGTACCTCTTATAATATTGAGTCTCATTCATTCTCTAGGAAATATTAGTGTATGTCTTCATCATGACTCAATTTTTATAGTTCCCCACCAATGAGTTGAAAAAGGGTAATGCAAACTATGAACTACTTCTTTTCCTTAGTCATCATGGTTTGGGGCACATATCCAGATGTTAGAAATGTGGTAATCTCTGTCAAGTCCTTAGGGATACACTAGACCCTATAAAGTTATGCATTAGGCATATCATCTTCAATAGGCATTGTTGTATCACTAGAGTTGATGTGGGATAGATGGTCTAGGTTCAATTGTTATTTTTTGGGCTTCACTATAATGGTGAACTAGAAATCTTGAAATAAAATAATCCATTGACAAATGTGCCCATAGAAAATAGACTTCTTCATTAGGTACTTAAGTACCTTATAATTAGTGAAGAAGATGAAGGGGGTGGCCAATAAGTATTATCTTAACTTCTACAGGGTGTAGACCATGGTAAGCACCTCACACTTAGTTGTGGTGTAGTTTTTCTCTACCTTGATTAGTTTTTTGCTATGAAATAAATGGGATACTCCATTTTGCCTTTGCCTGATTGTGCTAGAATGGCACCAATTACGGTACCAAAGGCATCAATTTGGACATATAAGGGAGTTTCCCAATTAGGAAATTAAAATATTGGTGAACTTACTAGTTTGAGCTTTAGGGTCTCGAATGCATCTTCTTGAGATGTGCCCTAATAGAATGGGTCATCCTTTCACAAGAGCTCTTCTAGTAGCACTGCAATCTTAGAATAGTTCCTTATGAACTTATTATAGTACCTATAATGCCTAAGAAAGGTGTGAATGCTGTTCTATGTTAATGGGGTCTAGAGTTGAAGGATGATTGCAATCTTTATCAGATCAATGAATAGACCATCCTTGCAGATAATGTGCTTGAGTAAAGTGTTAAATGGCATTGTGAAAACACACTTATTGAGGTTTAAAGAAATTTGTAATTACACGTACCTTTCAAACATAAGGCACAATTTGTCATAGTGATCCTTCACTAACCCATACACAGTCCAGTCATCTAAGTATACTTGGAAGAACTTATGAATGAAGTCTTTGAAACCAATGATCACCACTTGGGAGAACATGGCTAGCACATTCTTAAGTCCAAAGGGAATCAAGTTGTATGCCAAAAAACCCCATTTAGTTGAAAAGGTGGTTTTGGGCTTGTCCTCCTCCTCAATCTGGACTTGATGGTATCCTGAGAACCCATCAATAAAGGTGTATATCTCACAACCTATGATGCCATCCAAGACTTCATCAATGCACATAATTGGAAAGGGGTCAGTTATATAGGTGGTGCTCAATAATTTATAGTCAACACAAATTTAGATGTGCCTATCCTTTTTGATGTTGATGACCATGGTGCTAACCCATTTAAATTATTGCATAGGGTAGATGATGCCTACAACTAGCATACCATCAATCTCTATTTTGACCTTGGCATGAAGATTGGGGTTTATCCTATAAGGTCACTTCTTGATGGGTCTTGTGCTGTCAACTAGTTTTATGCTCATCTTCCCAAGGATGGGTGTGTGCCTTTTATATATCTATAGTTTTAATGAAATAAGTCTTGGAACTCCTTCAAGAGATCAAAAATACACACCAACTTTATGTCAGACCAATAGACACCTAGAATGGTGATCTTTGGTTCCCCTTCTGAATTAATATCTACCATTATAGTTTTTAACGATGCATGGTAGGGTTCATTCTTCTCTTGGTATGAATCCTAAAATTGTCTACTATGCTTAGTTATTTCTATCCAAAGATGGGTAGGGTCTTCTTCTAGGGTGTTATCTTCAGCTTGACACTCTAACTTTAATTTGCCTATCAAATTCTTCTAGTTATGCACCTTCCATGTTTCATCATCTTCATCACTAAAGTCACTATTAAGAGTTTTATTTTCAAATAAGGTTAGGATCACTAACCCCTTTTCACCGAACATGTCTTTTAGGCACTCCTCTAATATTTTAGTGTCCTAAAAAATTGACCTTCAAATTAGTTGTAGTGGATCAATCAATTCAAGGTTTTGTGATGAAAAAGAGAAGGTGTGAACAAACCACTTATTAAGTGCATCCTAGTTGGCTATCTCATGGTGAATCTCATTGCAATGTACCATAATCATGCCCAAGTTTTAAAGGTCTTATAGAAGGCATGCACCCATAGATTCCTTGGGGCTTTTTCATCACAGGCAGTCCATGTTTCTTTGTAAAGGCACACATGTGCTATAGGGTTAGAGTCACTAGAGTAGGTTGAGATGTCTAGGTCCTCATTAATTTTATGAATCTAGTGCAAATGGCTACCTTCACATCTTTCCAACTTGGCAAACTAGGCTTTTGTGTTGCCCACTAATGAGTGGTAATGCTCTTTAATGTATACATTAGTGCACCTATTCTATCCACCTCTTTTGGGATGCATAATTTAAGGTCACAGATATAGTATTTCACTAGATTACTCCCTTTATATCTTGGGAAAATATAATTTTGCCCTTACTAAGGTGAAACACTCTTTTTCCCTTCTTCTTAGTGCAAGGGACCCATCTTTTATAAGCATGACCAATCTAGACCTAGCCCATCTGTACTAGTTTTGGTGCCTTTATGTACACTAAACGACACCTCTGACTATTGGTATCATATGCTTCCTCAACCCATTAGTCATAGGAAACATTGGTGGTGTTTGAGGCTGATTGTCCATCTTCCCAAGAGAGGACTTTTTAATCATTTGGGTCTAGAGTCTCGATGCCTTGCACCATGATGTTATAGATGTGGTTGATCTCATATTTGATGTTCATGATCTCGACATAGGGGGTCTTTGGTCATTTGAGAGGGGTATAACTACCCTCTATTTTCCTTTCTTAAAGGTCATATAACACATTTTAAAGTGCATACTTGCATTGTTTGCATAACACCATGGCCTTCCTAAAAACATCGGGTAGTTGTCCTTCTCTACTAACTCGATTAATTCAAAGTTAGCATGGAATTTGGTGCCCTTGATATCTACAACTATGCTCTTCAAAATTCTGATCAACTATGCTTGGGCCTTATTAGCCATGAAAAGTACATGAGGGGAAGGTCTCAAGGTTGGCCTACCCATTTTCTCCCAAGCATGTTTAATCAAGATATTGACCTTAGTGCATATGTCTATAAGGACCTTAAATATAGACCATCCATCAATAGTGGCATCCAAAAGGAGTTCTTCATCATATTCAACATTTTATGTATGCAAAAATTCTCATGCCCTCTCCATGCATGGTGTGATGATCTCAACTTACTTTTGACCCACAAGTTCTAAGAATAAGTTCTTAAATAGGGGCAACATTACCTCTATTTACATGAGGCACAAGATCTCAATTAATTATTTTATCCCATTTTATTATCTATGTTTCTTATTATAAGAGGTGACAGACTATGCTTCTAGGTTTCATGCTAATTGGAGCTACCCTTACAAGTTTTGGATGACACTCATACCCTATTGTAATACATATTTATGGTGTACTAGGTCTAGGTATGATGAAAATTGGGGATCATGATATGCTATGTGCTCATTATGACCCTTGTCCCCATATTCTAGGCATAACTTAGGTACTGGTGCAACTAGTAGTTGAGTGGTGAATCCACTTTGCATAGTTTTCTATATTTTGACTACCTTAGTGCATGTAAGTTACACCTTTGGGGTCTATTTTTCTTTTTTTGACTCATACCTAATAATTTATATGCCCTTGTTTGCACCAAGTCTACCTTAGGTTAATTTTTTGTACAAGTCAGGGTATTATTTGACCTTATAGAACCCTTGACAATACCCACACATGGTATGTGTGGGGTAGTTGTGCTGAAAATGCTATATTGAGCCACACTTATAAAATTAGTATAATGGGAACCTTCTACCACTACATCCTCCACCTCACCCTCTAGTGCGTCATTATATTACAAAGCCTATGTTTTATTGGTTATAGCCCTCATTAACTTGATCAGCTTACCCCACAACTACTAAAATGGCTTGTCATGCACCTCTTTCTATGTTATCACATATTTCATCAATCACCCAACAATCAATAGTGGTATGTGTGTAGGCATCACACAACTAAAAATAGATGGTTGTGCTAACTTGGATGTTGCATTACAACAAAGGGTAGTTATGGACATCATGTACCTCTTAACAAACTTCATATCTTAGAAGTAGGGTGTGTACATTCTTTCATGGGCAATTATTCCTGTTATGGCCTTTTACTTCATAGTCAGTACACCATAATCCACTTCAAGCATCTTGCGATGAGTTAGTGGTAAGCTTTTGGAGCTAGGAGGCCATAGATGTAATCTACACCTCCATAAATGGGCTGATTCTAATATCTATACTTTTGACTGCTTCTACTCTAAGCATGGCTTCAAATGCTTCTTAAGGATCTATAAATGTCTTTATGGAAAGAACTCTTTGGAATAGCCTGAACAACCCTAAAATGAACCATTGTGCATGCTGGGAAGGGTCAATATCATATGGGAGCTTTGATAGAAGAGTTTTAAACCTTACATCATATAGGTGCACACTTTCTAAGAGTCTTTGGGTAATCTTTTTGATCATGGTGATGCTCTATTGTTCAAATTATAGTATGTGAAATTCATTTAGGAATGCATCCTTTAGGGTATCATAGTTAACCATAGCCTAGTTAGGATCAAATTTTCTATACCAGGTGTGGAAATGATCAAGTAGATTGGTTGTAAATTGGGTAGCATTGCACTTTGATTGGGTTATGCCCCATGTGTATTGTTATAATTCACACTTCAACACATATTCTATGACATTCTCTATGCTATGATACTCAAGCAAGTGTATAGCCATTTCATAGTAGATTTGTTGTGGGGGATTAGTTGGTATCTAAGGCACTTGTCCCCTTGGCATCTATCTTGGTAGCGGTCCTCTAATGCCTTCAACCACTGGGTTAGGCACTGATCCCATTATTACTATTGGCATAGTTAATTTTGATAGTGATATAATACCTATTTGTGACATGGGACTAATTATTATAGAATGCTACCCACTTTGCATTACTAACATTGGTTGAGTTGGTATGCTTGTTCTCAAGTTCTATGGTGGTGAGCTAGTGCCCATTAATCTAGAGGTAGTTACACTCACCTCCTTGCATGAAATAATCTGTTCAATCACAAAGTTGTACTCCAAGTCTACAAAACATCTAAAATCTAAGTCATCAATAGAGTCAATTATTACTTCTATACTTATTCAAGTGGGGGATCCAACATGTGAGTATGCACCATAGGTTCAAAGGGGGTGGGTGCATCAAGCGTATTTATAGTCACCAAATCTTGTATGAACTCAATGAATTATAAACCTATCAAAAGTTGAGCTTGATCCATCTCTTCATTATATTTCTTATCCTTGCACTAATATATTTCAATAGATCCTTTCCCATGCCCTTCCTGCTCGCTATGGGTTCTCTTAGCACTTTCAAGTTCCAAATTTCTCATCAGTTGGTGTCATCTCTTATTATAAGTCTATCTTCTAAGCTCTCAAGTGTTAATTTTCTCATCCCCTTCCATTATGCCTCACCTATACGTCCCCTTGCCCCCTTTTGTGCTTCTAATATATGAATGGACTTTAGTCTTCTATCCTTAAAGTTTAAAAATTGTAATCCACCATTAAATTTTTGAGCTCTACACTAAATTCATTAATAAATGTGCCTCTAGGGTTGCACAAAAATTGGTACTCTACTTCCTTAGGGCATGAATATGTTGAGATTATGAACTCAATTATGTATCTATTTGGCACTCCTTACCACCATTTATCCACTGCTTTAGTCCAAGTAACATCTAGGGTCTCAAGCCTCTCTAGGTGCTCCATCCACCCATAGCACTATCCATAACTTCTTCTTCTATAGGTTGAATATACAACCAACCATTGGTACACATGCTCAAGTATCTCATAAAAAAATACCTTGTATAAAGAATCATAAAGGTTATTCTAAACCCATTTTCTTGGTTTTTATCCTTTTTGGGTTGGATGCTTCAGTGCAAAACTATCTTCCACCTATTGCAACTAGTTCTTTATGTTTTCTAGGGACAATCAATACATCATTATACCACACCATTACAATAATAAAATTTAACATGGATCTTGATAATAGAACTAAAATGTTGTATGAAAGGGGGCATAAAGTTGTCGTAGTCAATTTTTGGTTTATTATAACTAGACACAAGCATGGGATATTCCTTTTGCACTCAACATTTGAACACTTGGCTACACTAACATTAATACACATAAGGCACATGCCTTATGCACTCACCCAAAGTGCAACTGAGAAGGAACTAGGGCCGGCATTGGGCTAGTTATGCCATGATGCAAAACATCAATTATGGGACTTAATCAATTCAAATAAATCTTAAAGTGAATTCATAGGTGTAAGCCTTTCATGGACTAAGTCTAGTAGTCTATAGGTGCATGCCTTTTGGTGGACTAATCCTAGAGTCATATAAGTGCTTAAAGGGGTAAAAGGATATGTTCACTCATATTACTCATGATAGAATCATGCTCCTAACAAGGGTGGAATCACTTGGTGTAGGATCTATACTTATTCTCTTTATAGATTTATGATGACATCACCATATATTATATGAACTCCATTAACAATGTGAACTAGAAACATTTCATGAACACTACTTAACATAATTAAATATGCCATTACATCCTTTACACATTTCATTATCAATATAAAAGATGCATAGACTATATTCATTATGTGTTGATGTAGCAATCTTCATCATTTATCAAGTTTAAGAATAGAGTATACAGTTCATGGTACAGTGTATGTTTAGTTCCTTCTATTTAATGACCTAAAAGCTCATAGACAAGCTTGGGAACTTAAAAATGGAGTCTCCATGGCATCCATACTACCCATAAGTCTAATGGTTACTGAAGCTATGTCTACCAAGGATTTAATTTACTAGAGCTTTGTTGCAATTGTTTCATCTCTCTACTCTAATTGGTTTGAGCTCCTTAAATATCATTCAAGAGCATCTTTTATAGGGTAGAAGGTGCACACTAAGTTATGAGCTATAACTTGATCATAATGCCTACCATATCCATAACCTTATGCACTCTATGCTATAGTCACCACATATCACCAATCCTAAAAGATGCCCTGAAGATCTAGGAGCTAGTTAACCACTTATCAGTTAGTGCAAGATATGTGTTGCATCCTCTAGCTAGTGCCAAAATGTCAAAATCCAAATGATTATGAAAAATGATCCCCTCATGTTGATGTAGATGTCATGTTGGTGTGAATCTAATAATTAACAAAATAAGGGGCCCAATAACATCACTCATTCATCAGATGAAAGTGATTCAAAAAGGTCCTAAAATAAACAATGCATGACTTCAATGAGATGTTTCAGAGAACATGGTATAGACTACCACCTCTTATGAGACCCCCTACAGGTTTTGTCTTCCCAACATACCTAAGAGCTATTAATACTAATATAGCTATGATGTTGTAGTCCATGGGTAGTTACACTTTGGCTAAAGCCTATGACATAGACATTAGGGCAAAGAATGGTTTAATATAATTTGGTAAAATCCCTTCAAAAGACTCTATGCCCATTTTACCTAATATGTCTTCTACTTCTCCAAGTCTTTCCCCAATTAAAAGTTCAAGAAACAAGTCTAGAGTTGCCCAAAAGAAGTCAAAAGATATCATTGATTGGGAGGCAAGATGTAAAGCCTTAGAGGCTCAAGTTAGGTAACTAAATATACAATATGAATTTAACCAAAAACCTGACCCCTATCCTCCAAAAGAAAGTTTCCACCTCAACAATATGGTCAATGGAGAGGGTAAGGCCATCCTAACTTTAACAGGCCACCCAATGCTTATAATCCAACCTCTACTCCCAACACAGGTTCTATGATTCCACTCCATAGTAATTTGGTTCAAGGAGAGGAATGGCAACCTCAAGGATAGTATATGGATGTGAATGAAGGTGAAGGATAAGCCTTGGTAGCTCAATGAGGACCTAATCCTCAATTGATAGTAGAAGATGAGAACTTCATGCAAGAAGAAACATATGAAGGATGGTAGCCCCAAGGAGTGAGTTTGACAAACTTTCACATGGTAGAAACATTTATCCTAAACCAAGGAACCTCAATTTTAGACAATACAAGGTTAAAGAGTAAAGCTTTGGGAGATGGTCATGGTGTTACCATAAGTCCAAATAACCCTCCTATAAGGTAGCAAGGTGTGAATGCAAGTGTGGTAACCCATACAAGTTCTACACCTCTTCAAAATTAGAATGTAGGAAGAGTGACTCAAAGTACTCCATTACCTAAATCCCAAGGCACTTTTTTGCCTTCTAGGATACAAAAAAGGTAAATTTTACTTCTTATAACATCATTGATTCTTTGAAGAGCACTAAAGCATATGTATATCTTTGGGAAGTGCTCCACATGCCCAGTCAAAAAGAACTTCTTAAAGAAGTGCTCCACATGCCCAGTCAAAAAGAACTTCTTAAAGAGCAACTTTCCTAAGTCCACATCCATCCTAAACGATCAAGACATGGTGATGTAACATTCACTAATGCTCTTACTAATATTGTTGAACCTTCCACCAATTCTAAAAAAACCCCACCCTTCTACCTCACTCTCATTATGGGAGACAAGCTTGTTCATAATTACATTATGGATAGTGGGGCAAGTACTTTAGTTATGCCCAAGCTTGTGGTAGATAAGTTAGGCTTGAAATATGAGCCATATAGTAAGGGAGTGTTGCAACTTGATTGGACACTAGATATATCAGTAGGGCTCATCAAAGGTTTAAGTGTCTTCTTACATGACTATCCAAGCTTTCGAATCCTTCAAGATATAGTAGTAGTTGATCTCCCTACTCACTTTGTTATTTATTTATCAAGAGATTTCACTACCAAGATAGGAGGATATATATCATCTAATTGATCCTTATTAGATTTCAAAATAAGGCATGGGGAATGGTGACTATTATAACACAAGCATTGGCTAAGTTTCATATTAAGCCATATGTGGAAATAAGCTCTAATCTGAATTGTACCATCAATGATAAAAAAGAGTATGCTATGGATGATGGAGCATCCTCCAAAATTAAAGGTATATTTGATTTTTTGCTAGATGAGTATGGTGTTGATGCTTATGGACATGATCCATATACTTTCATTAAAGAGATTGACCTTGGCACATACAACATCCATGAGGAAGGTGATGAACATTTTGAGGTAAGCATTGATAATACTTTTCAACAAGTTGATGAGGGTAATTACCTTATTCATATGCATGATGATGATGGTTTTCAAAGTATGGTAGATTATGATAATGAGGAAGACAATGCCATTCTACTTGAATAAGATGGAGAAGTCCATGAATGTGACAACCATGAAATGGAAGACAATCTATGGCAACAATTCTATGCCATAGTTTAAGAGCTTGAATAGTTGAGTAAGTCAACTCCCCTTCCTAATAAACATGAATCTTATAGTAAGGTTGTTGATGGATAATATAAACATGAACGAGAGTGTCTTATTAAGAATGAGAATGAGTGTAAAACTACTATCAAGAAGGCTACAGTCATGAAGGAGTCCAATGAAGCCAAGGTAGAAATGTGTGTGGTTGAAGAGTAGTCCAAACCTCAGTTTGATGTTGAATCACTTTCAAACATGTTGGAGCAACAATAAGATAATCTTGATGGTTATAGACATCAAGTGCATCATGTTATATAAGAGGGTGAAGTTGAGATAACTTTGATGACTCCTAAGATTCATTTTGATAAGTGCCAATTGGACATGATAGAGGTCAAGCGAATTGTAAGCTTAAACAAGTCTCTTAGAAGGCTAGATGGAGTGTTCATGAGAGTTCCAAAAGACAAACTTGATACTAATATAAGGTCCAAAGATGGTAAGTCATTTGAATATCTCCATAAGCAAGTGTTCATTTATAAACACGAATCATATGAAGGTTTGTTTTCATGGAGTAACAATGATGCTAGGAGCATTGTCTTTGACCTTGGTTGAGGCAATGATGAATTATTATTCACCTCAAGTGTTTGAGGTCTTGTACATACTATGATAGGTATGTGTTTTGCTTATGTTGTGTGTTTATTCCCTAAGTTTTATTGAGAACACAAGTGTGTTTGATTTGGTGTTTTATCTTGTGTGTTTGTTTCCTATTGTTTGATGTCTTTTCATAGGCTTATAAGTGTCAATAACAATTCATAGGTACTCCATATCCCAATGGATAGGAGAAGGCAACTGGTCCTTATCATAGCTAGTTTATTACCCCTAAGAAATTGCTAAAATGTTGAATAGTTTGACCCCAAGTCAAATTAGGTCAAACCCATTGCATATTAAAAATTGTCATAGGGTCTCCTAAGTTGAAAAATGGTCCCATGGTCATTAATGAAGTCAAACAATATGTTTTTAACTTTGCCATATTTTTATAGTTTATCTCATGTCATTTTAGGACATCTTTTGGGCCATTTAATGAAATGGTATAGTTTTTAATGAAAGACAAAGGTGTAAATATGACATGTAATATACCACATGTTAGGAATGGTTAGAGAAACTATTGTGAAATTGATAAATTATAGGTTCAACATCCATCCAAGAAGATCAACTAAAAATAGGTAGTTTTAATAAATTATACGGCCTGAGTGATACACTTGGCATGGGAAGACTTCAAGAGGGTCTATTGAGATCCAAAAAATTAATTTCCATGCTTAGGTAGCTTTGATAGGTCTAAAAATATAAAAAATCAACCTCTCTCTCATCGCTCTCTTGGACAAGTCAAACAAGTCAACTAGTTTACACTTGGTACAGATAAGAAGGGTAGAGTTCAAGCAAGTGCACTTGGTGGGTGATAGTAGTAATTATGTGTTTAATTTACGTGGTAATATTTTTTGGTTTGGTGGTATATGATTCATGAACCATCGCTAATAATGTTAGTGACTTTAAACTACCTGAACATCCCCAATGGCTTCAGTTTTCTTCTCTGATTGCATTGATTTGAGTAAACCAAGTGGTATACATGATCTTGAAGAGTATGACCATCCTTATCATATGATTTTTATTATAGTTTAAATGAGTGGATATTAAATAATAAGTATGAATATCTCATTATGCTATTAAAAGACACCATTAAAGTCTACAAAATAGTGTTGCCAAGTTACAAAGTTTCACCCTCTTATAAATGGCTTCAGGACAAGGCTAAAATGTTTTATTTCAAAATATGAGAGCATGTTTGATAATATTATTCATGGAATTTTTGGTCTCAAAAGTGTCCATTATGAAATGCAAAGCCTAGGATACTTGATATAATAAAGTAGCTTTAGAGCAGGCATCTTCAGGTCTCATACTCAAATCTGAAAGAAGGATCAAGTCATAAAGAGAAGAATAATGGTGTTTGAAGGTTTTGAACGTAACTTAGATCTCCAAAAAATATCATGAACTTGGTCAAAGGTTATTAGGATTATGATAAGGTTTTAACTTAGAACACAATCCTATATTTGATGGCACCTATAGATAGACAACCTCAAACAGTGGTTTGAAGTCAATCCAAAAGATGCAGAGTAGTGTTGAATGGGAGGTGTTTAAACTCAATTGAGACCTTCAATTAGGTTTAAAATAATAGAGAAGATTATTGTGATAATTGTGAGGCCATTATATTCAGTTAGACTTATGACCTTGTTTACATGTTGAAAAAGTTACAATTGAGAAGTTTTACCTCAACTTCTCTAAATGAAGTTTTGCTCATACACTAGGTCATCCCATGGTGAAGTGTCTTAAGTTATAGATAGGACTAATAGTTTCTCTATCATAGCCTAATCCTAAAGATAATATATTGACATAATAAGGTGGTTTTTTGATTAAGAGAGAATGATAGCTGAGTGGTTTCCAACTCAGACAAGTTTTGACTTGAAACACTCAGTAAACATAATGTTAATATGATTAAAAGAAACACAACTTTTAGTGGACCATAATGTACTAATGGTAAGACATGAGAAAATGGTTTAAAAGTATCATCCATAGATGGAATGGACATAATGAATTTAATATGGAACTAGGAGAGAGAAACATAGTACTTAGGCACTAATGAGCACCTACAAGAGCCCCTTGAATTCTCCTTGATTACCACCTATAGATGTGATCCAAAACTCAAAAGTTCTAGTTGACAAATATTTCAATTAGCACAAAAATAACACAATAACAATGGATTCTCTGAGAAGAGACATCATATTACTTAACAATTGCAATACAAAACATGTGCTTATCTCTGTGAAGAGATGTCTATCCTCCCTTTTCGAGTTATAATACATTTATACATATTTTTGAAGGCCACCTCGGGAGATTGCATGGCTCGAGGAATTAATGGTGACAACTGAACAATACAATGCTCGAGGATATAATCACTTGCAGCATTAAAATAATACAATGCTCAAGGATATAATCACTCGTAGCATTGAAATAATACAATGCTCAAGGATATGATCGCTCGAGGACCAAAACAAAATGAAAACAATACAACAGTAGAGGAGATGACTGTCACCTAACTACCACCGAGGACAAAATGAAATGAAAATAATAAAAAATTTGAGGAGTTGACTGCCACCTAACTGCCACCAAATGGTCACCTCAAATGATTGCCTGGATCATTCCTCCCTCCTTGGAAAGCAATGGTCTCCATTGCATCAAGATTCCCCTTTAGGTGGGGTAGCTGTGTCTTGATGTGATTCGCTATGAGCCACTCACCTTGGTGGCTAAGCTGGCCTCTCCTGACCACTCGATATAGTAGAATAGAGCATCCTCGTGTTGTCTTCATCCAAGTATCCACAATTTGATCCTCTTCTACTAAAGCAAGACTCTATGGATTAAGCTCATTAATGTCTAGTTATTCTACCATAGTTGAAGTGTCCAATAGAGGTGGGTGATATGGTTTGAGGAGCTCCACATTGAATATTAGATGCAGACCAAGGTAGGTGGGTAGGTTCAACTCAAAAGCATTTTCTGCAACTTTTTTGGTGATGGTGTATGGACCATATTGTAGAGGCTGAATCTTTTTATGTGGGCTTGCAAGCCGTTCCTTTTGAAGCTATAACCAAACCTTGTCACCCAAGTAAAATGGTGTGCAATCCTATGTTTGTCATGGCATAGCTTATACTTTTGATTCATCTTCTCTAGGATGTCATAAACTTGTTCCTGGATATGATGCATGTATTCAATAAACTTGGTCACTTTTGCTACCTCAGAGCTTCCATGAGCTGTGTATTCCATGGTGGAAAATGGAATAGCTACATCAATTGGTGCCATGGGTTGGAACCCAAAACATACTTGGAAGGGACTGTGTTTGGTTGAGCTATGTAGTGCCTAATTGTATCCGTGTTGGATGAACAAAAGTCCCTCGTCCCATGTGCATGGATGGTTGGAGTGATACATCTGAATCATGTGAATAATCAAGCAGTTTACCACCTTGGTCTAACCATCAGTCTGTGGATGGAAGGCTATGGACTTCATCAGCTTAGTATCCATCATTTTCCATAGAGTGGACTAGAAGATACTCGAGAACCTGCTATCTCGATCTAAGACAATGGACTTGGGAAGACCAAAATGGAGCCATACATGGCTAAAATATAGTTGAGCAGTTTCCTCAGTAGACATATTTTTCTTACAAGCAAGCATAATAGCCATTTTTGAAAAGCAATCAACTACCACAAAAATATAGTCCTTGCCATGTTTAGAAGTGGGCAAACCTGAGAGGAAATCCATTGAGATGGACTCCCAAGGCCTGGTTGGTTCTGGCAATGGTGTGTACAATCCTTGCTTCTTATTGGTTGGCTTGGAGATTACACATGGAGTGCAAGATTTGAGATATCTTTTCACATCTTTGCACATATGGGGCTAGTAGAAGTGTTTCTAGAGAACTACCAATGTTTTTTCGATACCAAAGTTGCCAGCTGTCCTACTAAAGTGTGCTTCCCATATCATCTTTTGCTACTCTATAACATGAACATAGATGTGCCCCATATGACAGAGGACATTATTTTGCAAATAGAAGTCAGAAACATGTTCACCTTTTTGGAGCACTTGATATGTGTCAGCAAAGATAGGATCTGCTTCATACAGAGCACCCCAAGTGGCAGTCTCATGTCCGCACAGGTCAAGCACTATTGTGAGTGTAGTAATTGGTGGGTGGCTTGGGCAATTTATGGCTGTATTTGCGCTCCCCTTTTTGTGTTTGATTATCAAGTGGAATTGCTGAAGACATGTGGCCCACTTTGGTGCCTCTCATTTCATAGTTTTCTTTGCATCTAGATGAATTCCAATGGTCTATGGTCAGTGTGCATGACCGTCTCTTTCCCCAGGATGTAGTGTTTCCAGTGTTTGTAGGCTTATACAATGGCATAGAGTTCCTTATCATATGTTGGACATTTGATAACTATATCAGTGAAAGTTTCACTATGGTATGCAAAAGGATGGCCATGTTGCATGATGACAGCTCCCATGGCATATTCAAATGCATCTGTCATCAACTCAAATGGTTGATGTAAATTTGGGAAGGCAAGAACAGGGGCTAAGCAGAGTCTGTTCTTCAAATTCTCAAATGCCCTTTTCTATATTTCACACCACTGAAATGTAGCTTTAGCTCCTCCTTTAGTCACTTGGGTTAGGGACCAAGCAACATGTGAAAATCCAAGAACAAACCTATGGTAGAAATTTTTAAGGCCCAAAACGCTGTGAAGCTCTATGAGGGTCCTTGGCATGGGCCATTCTCAAATAACCTAAATTTTTTTTGGATCAACATGGACCCCTTCCTCATTCACAATGTACCCAAGGTACTGAATTATTGCCATTCTGAAGGTGCATTTGTCAAGATTTGTGTACAACTTGTGCTCCCAAAGAGTTTGAAGCACCTTACGGACATGTTGCAAATGTTCTTCCCATGTTTTGCTATAGATGAGAATGTCATCTAAGTAGACCACCATGAATGAGTTGGTGAAGGGTCATAGGATGTCATCCATCATCCTCATGAAGGTTGCAGGTATGTTAGTTAGGCCAAAAGGCATAACCAACCATTCAAAGAGCCCCTCCTTGGTTTTGAATGCAATTTTCCAGACATCAGTGGGATCGATGGGAATTTGGTGATAACCAAATTTGAGATCAATTTTAGTGAAGAACTTCACACCACGGAGCTGGTCCAGTAGGTCATCGATTATGGGGAGAGGGTGGTGATTCCTCATGGAGATTTTATTCAGGGCTCGGTAGTCAATGCAAAGCTTCCATGTTTCATCTTTCTTCGACACCAAGACAATTGGGCTACCACAAGGTGAAGAGCTTGGCCTGATGTGACCCCTTTTGATCAATTCTTAAATTTGTCTTTTTATCTCATCATTCTCCAAAACTAATCTATGATACATAGGACTGTTAGGCAAAGGTGATCCTGGGATTAAATTGATAGAATGTTTTACCTAGCAATGTAGTGGAACTCCCGTGGGTGACTTGAATAAGTTAGCATATTCAACTATGAGTCATCCTATCTGATTTTGTTGTTGTGTTGATTGTGTAGTTAGAACCGCAACATCAGCCTCCTTGGATCTCTGTGGTTTGACCATCATGAGAACAAATTGCTTTGTCTTCTCCATCAATCTCTTGCATTGCTTAGCACTGATCAGGGAAATAGATGTGGGAGGTGGTACCTTTGGTACCCTATAGTACCATGTTCCAAGAGTGAGGGTGATCCTTTGGGTTCAGGATTCATAGATGCCATGCCACTCGTACATGAATGGTTGACCAAGGAGGACATCACAAATGTCTAGATTTACCACATCACACAAGACTTCATCCTAGAATGGTTTTATAGCATATGAAAGAAGACACTGATGGGTGACGTGAAGGTCTCTCCCTAGGATTAACCACCCAATACTATATGGCTTTAGATGAGGCTTCATGGATAGACCTAGACTTCTCACAACTTTAGCTGAGATTAAATTCTTTTGACTCCCACTATCAAGAATGAAATGCAGAGGCTTACCTTTTACCCATAATTTGGAGTGAAACAATCTTTCTTTGTCATCTGGTCTTTCCTCATAGGTTTGTGATGAAGTGATGATGGTGTCAGGCTCAACATCTACAATTTCTTCTTCATCCTCTTTGATTGTAGGTTGTGTATGAGGCAGAGTAGTAGACGTTGAGTACTGCGACTCAGAGAGTAGCAACTTGATGGCTCGACATTCTTCTTTGTAGTAGGTTCTAGTTTTGTGGTAATCACACCATTTTCCAACCTTCCCCTTTTGGGATTTCTTATCTTGAAACTCCTTCTACTTCTAGTTTTGGCCTCATGTTTGACCGTCCTTGTCACTTTTCCCTTTTGAAGGTTGATTCTTCATATTCTTCCTGCCATGCTTCTATTCAATATTCACTGCAAATTTATATGCCTCACCAAGGGTTTCCAAATTAAAGAGTTCCATTTCCCCCTAGATGTACCATTGTAGTCCACCATGATACTTGAGAGTTTTATGTTTCTCACTGTGTTCAATGCCTAGTCTTACAGACAAAGAATGAAAAGTGTTTGTGTAATCTTGCACAGATTGGTCCTTTCCTTGGCGGAGTTGTTGCCACTATATGTACAGATCATTATACACACTGAGGGGATAGTATTCTTCTTTTATTGCTTCTATAAAATAATCCTAGGTGGGTTCCACCCTAAGGCCAATGATATCTGAATTGAACCTCTTTTTGTATACTTCCCAGTAGTTTTTCATGGGTAATGATGATTTCAAAAGAGCAAAAGTGATCGTTTCTCCATCGGTGAATTTATTTACTAAGAAGTAGGACGACAGTTGGTCCAACCAATTTTCCACTGCATCAGCATTGATTTTGCCTTCAAATGTGGGAATATCAAAATTTACCTGAACCTTGAAGGGTGTTGGGGCACTGAAAGGAAGCTCCCTCAATGAGGAGCCCAAATGTGTAGCTGTAGAGCCATAATTTCCCATTGAAAGTGTTTGAAGAATTTGAGCAAATTGTTGGAGCATCTGCACTTATTTCCATTGGAGGGCTTCATTCACCATTTCCTTGAAAGGATCAGATGTCTCAATGTCATCCACCATTTGAGGTCATTTGGGGCGCATAGGGGGAGCATCTAAAAGCTCTATTGCTTCCCACCCAAGTTCCCTGTATCCTGACCTCGTCCTTGGGAATATACACTTCTCAAGACAAACCGCTCTGATACCACTGATCCAAAACTCAAAAGTTTTGGTTGATGAATATTTCAATTAGCACAGAAATAACACAATAACAATGGATTCTCTGAGAAGAGACATCGTATTAGTTAACAATTGCAATACAAAACATGCGCTTATCTCTGTGAAGAGATGTCTGTCCTCCCCTTTCAGGTTATAATACATTTATACATATTTTTGAAGGCCACCTCAGGAGATTGCATGGCTCAAGGAATTAATGGTGATGACTAAATAATAAACTCTCAAGGATATAATCACTCGCAGCATTAAAACAATACAATGCTCGAGGATATAATCGCTTGCAACATTGAAATAATACAATGCTCGAGGATATGATTGCTCGAGGACCAAAATAAAATGAAAACAATACAACAATCAAGGAGATGACTATCACCTAACTGACACCAAGGAAAAAATAAAATGAAAACAATACAAAAGTTGAGGAGTTGACTGCCACCTAACTGCCACTGAATGGTCACCTCGAATGGTTGCCTGGATCAAGGTGACAATCAACACAATCTATGGACTAGCCTAAGAAAAAATAAGTGTATGATGGATAGAACATATTTAAAAAACTCTCACTATGGTAATGACATATTACCAAGTGTTCTAAAAAATTAAGGACCTTAACCTACAGTTATAACTCAAGGTTCTCAGGCCCAATATAAATTCTATACATAGTCACAATCTTAAGCTAGCGTGGAGAGTTTAAAGTGTTTAAAGACACTAGAAGTAGGATATAGATGTGAAAATTTGTATATAATGTCCTCATGACCTAAAATATCCATATATGGTCTTAATTAGGCCAAATAAATAGGGGAAGTGCCTTCTATTTTGTCTTAGATTGAGGGCACTTCACAATCAAGACCACCTTGCAGACATAGTGGGTGAATGAAGAAGGGAAGATATTTGAGTGAGTTTTGGTAGATGTAAAAAGTGGAAATGAAGATAAACAAAGGTTTATTATCACTCACATTTAATGAGAACACATACAAGTGGTCATACACACAAGTACATAATCTAGGTCCATTAGGCCTAAAACTAGGCCTAAACCCTCAGGGTGCCTAACTTGATTTATAGGACCATGAGATCCTTTAAAACACTTTGAGAGATTTAATGGGAGAGTAAAAGGCTGGTATAAACCACTAGTTTGTAATTAAAAATACAAAATTAGTCTTTTTAGCCTATTTTCTTCTTAGGGGTACTCAGAATGCATTGTAAGAGCTTGAGAGGCCATTTTATTTTGCTCACATCTATAAAAATGAACTTCATGAGACCTCAAGAAGATAGGGATAGTTGAGGGGGGTATTATACTCCAAATTTTTGGAATTGGTTTAGGGGTTGGATGTCTAACCTTTATGAATCAATGTTAGGAAGTTAATAGACCTAAAACACTTGTTTAAACCTGATGGAGAATATATGGATAGTTATGAATCTAAAACTTTCCAATTGTAATTAGAAGGGATTTTAACCTATTTAGAACTCTCCTAGGCTCCTTTACACCCAATTGATCCTGGTTTTCACTTGTATGAACATACCTAATTTTGGGTTTTCTCTTGGTTTTGAGGTTTTTCATAGGTACAACAGGGGATTGATGATTGAATATCACTGTGGAATGTGTTTAAGGAATTTTACTAACTCCATATAATAATATCTCACCTTAGATAAGCATGGAAACCTCTTTTCTAATCCATTAATTATAGGAAGTCTTAGACAAGTAGTGAGAAGGCAAAGTGATCACCTAAGTATGATGGTGAGGAAAGTGAATTTGAGTATCTTGAGGTCTATTTGATAGACCATAAGAAAAATAGGGATTTCAAATTTTTCTAATACACTTTAAATGCATCTTATTGAACAACTATAGGTTATTTAAGTGACAAAATGTGTGAATCAGGCCTAAAAGGCTAGTGAATAGTGACTATAAACAATGAAAAACAAGTGTCCATGAGGAGTTAATTAGTTTAGGGGTACATTATGAGTGTCACAAGGATTTTAACCTCTTAGGATAGTGTATATGTGTCAAAGACTCCTAAGGTGGTTTAAGACACTCAAGTGGAATCATCATCAAACAAGGTAGTTTCAAGAAGGCTAATTGAGGTCTCTATGCCAACATTAGGATAATGATGCAATTTTTATGGACACTTGTCCATGAAAACTTCCTAACCTATTTTATAGTTAATTGTTTTGAATTGTAACTAGTTTCTAAGTCTTGACACTTGGCCTTGTAAAGCTTCTACTTCTCTTCTTCTTTTTCCTCTTCTATGCTCTATATATGAAAGCCTTTTTGGGCTTTGTAATGGATCCACACCTTGTATGGTGAAGCCTTAATGGTTTGAAAATTGTAATTTCCTTTGAAATAAAGATTTAAAATTTGGTTTTGAGTTCATATCTTCTTGTCTAAGTGTGTGAATTAGTGAATAATGGAATGACAAGTGATAACTATCTATCCTTTTGTTCTCTTCACTCTTTCATGTTTGGTGTAAGTAGTTCTCCCTAACAGGTCACATGAAGTGTAGCTAGTGTATTTGTCTATCTGTAAGTGTAAGGAGTAGCATCAATGTTTGAAATATGTCCTCTTTTTCACTCGCCTTTAGAATTACAATGCACATCACCTTCATGTTTGAAACACTTATGTTGGAGCAATCTAGGATGTTGAGACTAGTATTATGAGTCATGTCTGATAGTTAAAGTGTATGGTAGTCTAGTGGAGATCAATCTAGGGTATCACCTCATTAGCATAGGTTAATTTTTTCTTCCTTCTATCCCTTTTATTTCAAGCAAATAAGTAGTGTAGGTGATAATCTATCAAAGACTAATTTAGGGAGATAACCCTTAAACCTAAAGGTTTACCTCTGCTATAGGTAACCCATAGGCCTAGTGGTAATCCAATGATTCACTCAATATAGAGAAGGATTGAACAATATTTATAGGGTGCAATATTTATTGTTGATAGTACAATATTTAGAATTAGGCATTTGATTCAAAATCTAGATCTAGCCTACTTCCTACCTATTCTAGATCCAGATTTGTAATAACACCATAAGCAACTAAGTATCTTATTTTTGTTATCATTGTAATATCTAACATAGTTGTAGTTTTTATATTTAACATCTCAACATAATAAATTCTATATATATATTCTATATAATTTTTTAAAATAGTTGACTTACCCTAGAGATAGTATACCATCCTTGTGCCCTAGACTATCTCTACCCATTTAATCCTAGATTCTTCCACATCTAGATTTTAGGGTTATAGAAAATCTTATTGTGAACACATAGTTGAATATATAAGGGTAAATGATAATCGATAATATGTTGGGAGGGTAAATCTTCCTTTTTAAAGGAAATATTATGTTCTGTCCATTTGATAAAATTTAGCACAGAGGCCACATATAGTGGCTCCATATTGCTTGGCAAGATTGTCATGTGTAATGCTATCAGGAGAATATCTTTATAACAAGAAGACTTATGTAATAAATCAAGGATTGAAATCTTATCATTAACCTTATCAGAGTGGTTTTCAATATTACATATCTATGATACTTGTTTCATACACTCCCTTTGATACTTAGGAGTAATAAGGAATAGCTTATGATAAACATTATGACAATAAGAGGTATGCATAAATACACTTCCTTTAGTTCTATCATGTTTTTGACCCCATTTGATTATGGTTTTGATTGATGTAGTAATGTATTACATCAATAAGTAATTACTAACATTATATATTGTACAAAGGAATAATTATTATATGTATTCATCTTTACAAATCATTAATTCCTTTGAACTTAAACTAAATTTGATTTTTTAAGATTTTTAAGAATTTTAGAAATAAAAAAATTCTAAGACCCTAGGGCAAGCTAGGATTGCATGAAAAAACTCAGAGGCTAAGTTCACCAAATGTTTAACCCTTTTTGGAATAAAATTAAATGAAAGAGAGTAGCCCAAATAATTAAGGAGTATGCCACTTTAAAATGTAGTCCAATCAAATGAATTTAGATTCTAATGATATTCTGATGAGATATACTAAATCTAAGCATATGGAAAATATGGAAAGTACAACATTCAATATTATAATAATAAAAGGATAAATTGTATTTGGATTATACACTTATATTCAAGCATATCTAAGTAGTCTAAGTGCAAAAGTGGACAATTTGAATATCAAGATCTCATCATCAAATTTTGGATATCTATTTTTTGTTAGCTTTGACAATTGTGTCATATTTTTGACACTAGCATTGATGATAATGTCCTAATTCTACCACTAGTGTCTTGTATAAAATATTGACAATTTTATGAAACTTCCACCTTTGCATATTAGGGTTGACTATCACTTTTATGATGATCTATCTAAATCTCACACATAGGGCTTTGATGTCAATGTGTAGCTCAAAAACACTAAATCCTTAAATTATGTCATGTGAGATTAAAAAACAAGGGTCAGTGGGCTCAATTCAATGTAAGTTGACCTTAAAGACCCCTTTATCAGTGATCACTACCAACATGGCCATATACTCTAAAGAGGGCCTTAGACTGATGTATTTCTCCCCCTTATGTGGGCTTATGTGTGAATAATGGTTGAATATGCTCTATGTGAGTGCATGTAATGATCTAGATTGTAAATTGGAAAATACTACTCATGGGTTGTTATTTTAATGCTTCAAAACTGTGATAAGACTACTCCAATGACCACTTTAGAAGTAGGAAAAATAGGGTAGAATAACTTAGTTGTGTAGTTGAATTTCAATAGTGTATTTTAAGCTTGAGAGGTGATTGTTAGATGAATAATGAGTGGGATTTAACTTATATTCATACCACACCTTTTGAAATGTTTCTCATAGAAGGGTTAAAGGAAAAAATAGGCTAACCCACACATATAAAAAAAATACAAATTTGGGTGCTTGTAAGGTTCCATTGGAGTAGGGACACTAGCATCCAAGTATTAACACAAGTGTCTATAAAGATAGAAAGTTATTGAAGTTCCATAACTAGCAAAGAAGGATATACATCAGGTTTTAAGCCTACTATGGGCCACGGTGATTTGGGTAATCACAATATCAATGTCGGAATATAAAATAAGCATTTATGCATAATGAGATGGCAAATGCAAGCCTTTTGAATATAAGGATGTCAATAACTAAAGGGTAGATCCATGATTGATATTTTCTAAGTGTATAAGCCTAGATTAATAGACAAATCTAGATTTGAGTATCTACAAAGGGTAAGTATGCCAAAAACTAGTGGGGTCCCTACCTAGTTAAAGACATCCTTAGACCTAATGTTTATAGATTATAGACAAATGAAGGACATATATTCAAGGAATTGACTAACTCTTAGTTATTGAAGTATTATTTTACTTAAATTCATGTTCTTCCTAGTTTCCTTATATTTATAATTTTCCATTTCCTATGAATGTTACTTGCATGCTTATATTTAGTTTAGATATTGAATTGAGTTAACATTTATTATAGTTATACTTTGAATCTATTATATTACTAAAATTATCTCCACACCTTCATGTTTACTTTCACATTATCCATAATACCTATACACAATCCTTAGGTTTTTTGTCATTTTCTTACACCTCTTGGTTTTTTAAATTTGTGAATTACATTATAACACCTTGGGGAATACAACCAAGCCTTCCTCATAAACAACCATCCCATTTCTATAATAATTTACTTCATCTCATTAGCCATTGTTTCCTTTACAATTATTTGGTTTATTTTATCATTATAAACACCATTCAGGTCTTTTTATATCACCCTTTGATTCATATTTTTATCTTACTTATGTCTCTTGGCTTTTCAATTTGTAAATTGCATGGTAAGACCTTGGGAATCAACCAACCCTTCCTCATAATATTCCATAATTTTTTGATACATATATTCCTTTTGCTCCCATATTTAGCTATTTGTATTCTTAGAAAGATAAGGCAATGGTCGAGAGTAGCATTTTCATCACTTAGAGTCAGTCATATTCTCTTGTAGTAAAACTATAACAATCTATCTTCATTTCCTCATCCACATTCTACCTTATCTTATGATGATGATTCATACCTACCTATCATTTTACCGTCTTACCTTACACATCTTTTGTAATTTGAGGAAACCCAAACATTTTATAATCTTTTCCATGAATCCCTATTTTTTTATTTCCTCTTAGGGTCACCAAGGCCAATTTCAAGATTTCACTCTTTTTTATGGTGAAAGTCTTGAATTCTTTAGGCACCATGGTATTTAGGTTCTACTCTCGAGTGACTACATGTAAGCTTTCTCGTGATAGTCATCTTTAGCATCCATGGTTTATTTCTTTGAATCCACATGGAGGAGGAAAATAAAAAAAAACCAAAAGAGTTAAAAACTAAATTGTAGTCATCTAAAATTTCACTTGAGTGCAATGAGTGTTACTTGAGACCACCCATCCCTAGCTTAGCCCTAGACTTATTGTAGGGCCTATTTAGACAATTATCCAACTTTTTTGTGGGCCTTACACATACCTAGACATCTTAAATGTAGTTTCAAACCCTACCTTAGGAATCTAGGCCCCTAATGACTTAGGTTTTTCCACTTGGACATTAACACTATAATTTGGACATCAACACCCCTGCTAGTGTTCCAATTTGGTGATATCATCCTTTCCCCTCTTTTTAGCCCCAATAGATATTTATTTAATCCCAAAGACAACTAGGGTCAGCCTAAACCTATTTCAAACTACACAAAATCACCAGATCAATACATACATGAATTATAGCCCTTTATTCACTAGATGGAAATCATATGCAAATACATACAAATAATCTTAGAACAAATGGTGCACATTAATGTTATTGATCCCTATTTTCCCCTACTTATACATATATTAATCTACATCCATCCCAAGATTAGAACATATATATTTCCAATCTCAAGCCTCACTCAAAGCACTCAAACTAACATTCATACTAGCTTCACTTGCACTTGCACCGTCACATAGGTGGGAAGAACTACATCAGGCTTGATCCCTCCTCAGAGTATTGATATGTAGACAACATCAGAGTAGGGTGTTGAGGATGTCCAACCTACCTAAATAACATCACACTTATGATACTTTTTCCAATCGAATACCCTAACCATATGGAGGTTTGAGGTTTACATACAAAATCAATCAAAATAAGTCATAGATAGTGAAGCAGGGTTTGTTTGTGTAGGAATAGGCTTAGAAAACTTAGACATAACTACTCCTAGGAGTAAATATCAACTCTTTCATAGAGGACATTAGGGCCAAAAGTGGACACTAGTGCCACAATGCTACTATCCAAGGTACAATGCTATTGTCCAAGAGGGTTTTTGATACCTGGATCCTATTTCTGACACTCAGACTAGCTTTTGTACCACTTTTCAATTTCTAGATCCTTTGTCTTAGGTAGTTTCTAGCTAAGTACTTATTTATATCATTCATTACTATTATTAGAAATATTAGATTAGGTTAATTATTACACAAATCAATGGCTATATTTATTGCATATTTTATACTCTTATTTACTATACTCAGACCCTTTAACAACCTAGGGCTTAAAATCCATAACCCATTTGTTATGATCTAACACACACACCCCATTTTAAAATAGGGACTCATTATTATAAAATATTTATTTAGGGAATTATGAACCTAAAAATATATGACTCGATCACCATGCATTTGTCATCTATGGTTATTTTCATAGAATCCAATATTTCACAAGTTCAAATCATGAAAATCTAAGATTAAACTAATATATTTAAATCATTTGGAACCTTGGGTTTTCATGAATTTTATTTCAATGTTGACATTCTGATTTATGAGCTAATGGTACCAATATTTCTATGTCTTAGTTGGTATATTTTAGATCATAGGATTAAATGTTGAGGATCATTAATCTTCTCCAATCAAGTCCATATTGTTAGATTTCACACTATTATGACATGTGTCACCATCACGTTACTCAAAGATTTAGATGTTTATAAGATTTATAAGTCTTTAGAAGATTCTACATTGTTAGAGGTTTAAGTCTTATAATCTCCTAGGATGAACAATATAACCAAGAACAAGATCAGGGCCACACTGAGGATCAAGACACACTACCTCCACTTAATGATAATAATATAATTATGAACAAGGATGAGGTATTAAAGGGATTTAGAGATAGAATTTAAGAATAGCCCCATGATCATGCACAAATTTTATAGGCCATATTATAAATCAAGAATAAGACAAATAATGGTCAATCTTCAACCCCTCTAGTTAACAATGTTGTTACACTATCAATGGGACCCACTCAACCAACTTAGATAGCATAACCAAAGATTATTATTTGACCATCATGACAACTACACTGATTATGGCTAGTTATTCTACTCCAAATGTACAATCCATTTTGTAGGAAGTTCTTACTCTATAGTTTAAGGTGTTACATCTTGAGTAGGGAGTAGCTAAGCCTTCACATGCCTTGGATTCTAACATTCTTTTGCATACACCTTTGGCACATCACATAGCAAAAAATCCTTTACCATATGATTTCATGGTACCCAAGCTCACATTATAGGATGGCAAGGGTGACCTAGAGCATCACCTCATATAATTTCACACAACATGCTTAGACTATGTGTCTAATGATTAGCTTCTTATGAATCTATTTCCATATAGTTTCAAGGATTATGCCCTATAGTGGTTATATGATTTTACAAATAAATCTATCATGACATTCAATCCTTTAGCTGATATATTCATAACACACTTATCTATCAACATCAATGATAAGACATGATATGCACAAGTGGCACAATTAAAGCAAAAGTCAAATGAGCCTATCACTAATTATGTCTTATGATACAAGACAATATTATCCAAATTGACTATCCCTATGGTAGATAGAGAGATTTAAGATATATTTAAACATAATATATTTACAACACTTCATGAAGCTATATTATTCAATAAGCTCCCCGCATTTATAGATATGTGCCACATAGTTAAGGAAAGAGAGGTTAAGCTCTTATCAATGTATAAACTCAAGTTCACAAATGGATCAGATTCAACTATTAAGAGTATAAACAAACCTATAGATAAGGTAAGGGCCAAAAAAAACAAAAGTGATCAAAAGGCCATAGTCAATGCAACTTTAGAGCCTTCTCTTAGATTGGTTTTATCTGCTCCTCAACATAGAGTCTTCACTAATCTACCAGAGTCACTAGCACAATTTCTATAATAACTATTGGAATGCAATGCCATATCTCTCCCTCCCATTAAAGAGGTTAATACAACACAACATCTTCCAAATATTTATTATTAAAATGCATTTTGTGAGTATCATAGGGCACCAAGCCACATGTCAAATAGATACATTATCCGAAAACATAAGATACAAGATCTCATTGAGGCTAACATTATTGATGTAGGCACACCCACAGAGGCATCAAAATAGAAAACAAAGGAAAAGACACTAAATGTATTTTTATATCCTTTCCAAAATCATATAACTAATGAGGTAGGGGTGCATTAGGTGTTCATTATACATACCAAGTTCATCCACCACTAGATTCCTATCACATAGTTATAGAGGAGACACATCCTCTACATAACGTTATTGGCATGTATCACACTATAGTGCCACTTTGACCATTTTTCACATTTTTAGAGTGAGATATTGTGGACAATGACATAGATTTACATGTGATGTTCATATGAGCATACCTAGACCACCATCTTATTCACAGTGTTATGGTTAAAAATAGATCAAGCATAAACATGTGCACCATGACACTTTTACAACACTTAGGTTACACAAAGTGAGATATATTCCCTATAGATACAACCATTAATGGTTTTAGTGGCCACATTTAGAGCTCCATATAGGAGATTTTACTTACATTGTAGGTTAGACTAGCACACATAGCCACTTGGTTCCTAGTAGTACCTAGTACAAGTGTATTCGATATATTATTGGGCAAGCCATGGTTACAATAACTCTAAATATTCCCATCTATAGTAAACTGATGCTTCAAGTATATACATGCTAAATAGGTGGTTAATACTAAGGGTATCCCATATGAGTATCCTCTTCCCATCCCATAGGCAATTCTATCATAGTTTCTAGCTATAGTTCTAGCATCAACATAAATTATAATTCCAACATTGCTATATATTACACATTTATCAGTTAAAATAGAGAATACATCTCCTATGCATACATCATAGTGTTTAGTAGAGTCCTTAGAGTAGCCCAAGTCTACTCCTATAATATCTGCATGCATGCATACTCTCCCTTAGAGATCATTACTAGAGAGATCTTTACATCAAAGATACATCACATATTATAGTGGGCCTTAATCTACTTATTTAATGCTAAGATTAGTATTAGGATCTAAGGGTTATCAACACATGACACCTACATCACCTACAAATTCTACTTCTACCAGATGGGTCCCTAAGACACTTATAGTTCACAAGGCATCTCTATCAGTGCCACAACATCATAACATCACTAATCAAGTAGTTTTTGACTTAGACTATATAACATACTAGATCATGGGCTCATAGTAGCCCTTTCACATCACCCACAAAATCATAGTTCCCTTATTCGACACAGGTCATGGTGATTGTGAATCTCCCATGAGATTCATAGGTTAGGATGGTTCATAACCTTGTACATACTTCCTTCTATTTCATTCTCCTTATACATAGATTATTTTCATTTTCTTGTACATATATTATACTAAAAAAAACCAAAAATAATATAACATGTAAAAATACAAAAATAATTAAATATTTTAAAAATTTAAAATTTTATAGATTGTATGCAATGCTATGTTTAAATTTCTACTACTTGCTAGATATTCCATATTACTAGCTATCCTAGTATAATAAATTTTATCATATACATATGCTTCACTTTTTATTGTAGAGTGCTTGTAGATTTTAGATAAGACTCTGGTACACTACACTGATCCAAACTAGTTATCATCTACCCAATGGGGGCATTTACATCAATCCAAGTTTTTACATGGATACATCCACCCACTTGGGGGCATTTCATACACAATTTATATAAATAGGATTTATATTTACATACTATACATTCTAGTTATGCATTGATTTATCTTGATGTTGACCATTGCTCCTCATTGCTCAATTTTTTTACTAACTATCACTAGTTAGAATCAATATATATATATATATATATATATATATATATATATATATATATATATATATATATATATATATATATATATATATATATATGTATCCTAGCATCTACATAGATTTTTACTACATAGTTATACATGATTTCATTTCTAGTTCCTATATTAGACTTGATTGTGTTTCTTATGCTTCTTCCATCTTCAAGAAAATTTGAATATGCCATTGTTATTTGAATTATACACCACTTCTCTATTTTTATGCTTTAGATACATGGCCATTTCCCTTGTGTATATTTTCCTACTTATATATGTCAACATTTAAACATGTCCTTCTCTGTGGATCTACACTAAATTACCTATTACTTATGTATGTGGACATTTGAACATGTCCTTGTATGTCTTCATTCTTAGAAATGATGGATTTATGGCCTACTTGAGTTCTTGAGCCACATACATGAGAGGACTAGACACACTTGTAATCTTATCTAAACTATTCACAAAGATCAAGATCCAATGAGAAGGTATGGGAAATGATGGAGTCAAAACTAGATTGACTTCTTGAGCCACCCATATGAGGATTGAGAAATCCACCAGCTCAATTTAAGCTATTAAATGATATGATCACTAAGCACACTCACACACACAAGTTGTCACTAGGTTCATGCGTTGGTTCATATACCTAATGAGGTGTACTCATTCCTTTCCTATCTCTTTACTTAGATTTACTCAGTTATAGTATTTCAGCATAGTCTTTTGATAATCTCTTAAGTAAGGATTGATTTTTGCATGTTTTATTACAAAAAATTACTTTGGATCATGTTCCACACACATAGAACCCAATTCACATACTCAAACTTAGATATGCAGTCTTCACTTCCAAGATATGTCCAAGTGCACTTATTTTTTTATAATAGTCATTTCACTTTTCTGCATTACTATCATAAAGGAGGGGGGAAAATGCAATCACCTAAAGTGGTAATTGGATGCTAAGAATGTCACTTGAGTTACCCTATTCCTAACTTAGACATAAACCTATCTTTGAGAATTAGGTTTACTTTTTCAATTATTCAACAAATCAAAATAAATTATAGCTAATCAAAACCTAGCCCCAAAATTGTCATCTCACATACTAATCCAAATTGCTTAGCAGTCTACAAAGAGGACATTAGTGCAACATTTGAGACACTACAACCACATGGCACTAGTGTCCCCAATTGGGTGCCATTGTCCTTATCCCTAGCTATTCCAAATGGATAATTTTTCAAATGTGTGCCCATCCTAAAGTTATCCTAAGCTCATTTTCTTATCCACACAAGCAATAAAGCTCTATAAATATAAGTTTAATTGATCTCTATTCACTAGATATAAAATAGCTATAAAAGCTATTCAAACCAAAGACAAAGTTGAGCAAAACCAAGGTATTTGATCCCTATTCTTCCCTAATTATGCATTCTATCATATATAACATCCCTAAGCCCAATTTTCAATCATTTAAAATCTCAATCACATTCAAGGCATCTAATTCCACTCTCATTCTAGCATTCACTTGCACATACATCAAGTACTAGGTGGGAAAACTACATCGAGCTTGATCCCTCTTTGGAGTATTGGTATGTAGGCAAATATCTACAAAATGGGGTGTTGAAGATGTCTAGTCCATCCTAATAACACATAAAAAATTATTACTCATTTCATACTTGAAAAGAGGATTAAGGTTTACACACTAAATCAAGTTTTTCAAGAACAACATAGATCTCCATATTTCATGCATGCAAGAACATGACATACATACATAGGCACAGGTACTCCCAAAAAACAAGAATAGTTCTATAAATGGGAAATTAGCACCACATTGAGGAAACTACACATAGATGACTCTACTGTACATACTGGGTGCTACTATATAATGAATAAATGAACACCAAAATCTTGTTGATGACATAGATAACTGCCCAAATGTTAAATTTTAGAACCTAGATCATCCATGATAGTTAGTTTTCAAATAAGTCTCTATTTATGCCTATTTAATGTTATTATTAGAAATTTAAATAGAGTCAAAGGTCGTTAAAAATTAATACTTAATTATTTCATATTTATTTAACTAATTTAGGCATCTCAACCCTTTAATCTAAACATAGGATTTACATAGTTAAACCCTAAAAGGTTAAATCATAAGGACTCTTACAATCCATTTTGAGAACTTGGTCATAGTTTTTGTTTTCAATCCTAAGAAGCCCTTGGTTCCTATGAAAATGTTGATCTAAATAGATCTCCCCATGCCCTATCCATTGGACATGCCAAATGTAATAATGAATACGAAAGTGACCTCATGTCTTATTAGATTCTTGGCAGAAGTAACACCTATGAAAGAAACATCCCCATGGAATAGGGTTACCCATAAACTTCCTCATTTCCCTATACAAATAATTTCCTCCCTACCAAACAATTTGATTACATACCTTTTAATGACCACTCCATTTTATGCATCCTTAGACCCCATTCAAGAAGTTGAAACATGAGAACTTATTATTTCGTAATGGGTGAGAGAGATGAAAAATGTTAATGATGAAAGACAAAATTTGGTCTTAACTAAGATCCCCATAGTTTTCACTTGGTTTGATAAATAAAGTGGGACTATTAAGAGTGTGAGAAAGAGGAAAATGGTGAATATGAGAACAAAGGGTGAAGTGGAATTTGATCAAAGAGATAACTTATTTTCTTTAACAAAGAAGCTTAAGAGAAATCTTAATGACCATATTAAATATATTAAATATTTTGACATTTTTGTGGATTCCATTGAGGTGAAAATGAAAAAAGTGCACTAGAGTACTAAGGAGGCCTTAAAAATATGGAAGTAAATGCAAATTACATAGGCCCCTTAGGAAGTTATTAGTGATGTTCAGAGTGTAGCTACTAAGTTGTACTATATTTTATACAACATCAAGGTTTATAGGGTAGGAAGATAGGCAACAAAGTAGATATTGTTACACTATGGAATAAGATGAATGATGTGAAAAGGAGATTGAATTTCCTAGTTTAGGGCTCAAGAAATAGTGATTTTGACTAGTTGAATCTCATGACTAGTAAGGATGCTTCTTGGTGTTTCAACTATGTGATTGAAAATAGGGATGATTACATAAATTGGAATAGATAGATGAAGAAGTTAATGGGACTTTTTATTAGTCATAAGAGTGAGGTGTTACAGATTTTGTTAGACATGAGAGTCACAAGGGTGATCAACCAAGTTGGGATCTTGTCAATAGGCCCAGTTTTGAGAATCTTCTCCATTTGATTTCTAAAAACTTTAGGAAAAAATTTAAAAGGACTATTTATAAAACTAATGAGGAAGTATTGTATTTGGTTAGTTTTGATAAGGATAGGGTAATGAGAGTATAAGCTCTAGCAACTAAATTCAAGAGCTCAAAGTCAAAACAAGAAAGATTGATCATTGATGCTATCAAAATATTGAAGCCTTCATTACTCAAATTTGAAATTATAGATAAAGATTTTGATGTAGTTTATGTACCAAGTGAAGATCTAAAATCCAAAGAAGCAACTTTTGGGTTGGTCCCATGTACACAATTGGCTATCAGTGCCCCCAACTTCACAAAGCTCTTAGTCCTTGCCTCAGTTACAACTATAACTACTCCATTGAATCTTCTAGTTAATGAGGCCACATCATCACTTTAATCTAATAATGATTATTTATTTTAATGTTATCACCAAGGTGGGATTTTAATTCCCAATCTATTTGTTGTACATGTATATTATATTTTTAGCTAGAGAGTCTATTTTGGGCATTATTATTGTGCATGCATCTTTGCATGATTTGTGAATGAAGGATTATAATTTAAACTTATAATTATAGGATAAGATTGAATAGATGAGGCATTCCCCATCCAAAGCTTATAAATATATGTAACCTCTCGATCTCAAAGGGAAGAGAATTTTGGCTATTTAAATTAATAGGAAATTTGAAAGAGTTCTGTGACTTTGTCTTTATGTGAAATATTGATTCTTATCTAATCATTTGTATTACTTGAGATGCTCCATCATTATAGTATCTTAGTGCTTTTATTGTGTATGAGTTATCTATTTTAAATATAGTCATTCATTTTTAGCCATAACTGATTTGAATATCTTTTGCATGTTTATCATAACCCCTCTTGTAGATGTGCAATAACAATCTAACAATTAGGAAACCTTTGATTTTTTGCATGTTTGAGTATAATGTGTTATGGTTCTATTAACTAATTTGATCCCCTAGTCAAATAAATCAACCCTCCATGTAATTTAAAACTTCCATAGGTCCCCCTAGGTTGATAAATGTTCATGATGGTCATTAATAAGGTCACAACTATTTTTCATCTTGATCACAATTGATAATTTGTCCTTATGTCATCCTAGGCTATATTTTGGGTCAATTAATGAAAGTGTATGGTTCATATGAGGGGAAAAGTGTGTCAAAGTTTTATTTAATGTCCCATGTGTTAGGGTTGGTTAGAGAATTAGTTTTGTAACTAACTTTTTCAAGTTTCACGGTGAAAATAAGAAGATATCTTGCAAAAAGAAGAGTTTCTAAGTTTGTACAGATTGTAGGATAGGTTTGGCACATGTGAAAGATAAAATAGTGTCAATTAAATTCCCTACAACTTTTATTCATGTTTAGATTACTTTGACAGTCCCCAAATTGAGCAAAACCATTCTATCATTTCCATCACTCTCTTGGCAAGTCAAGGCTAGTCAACCAGTTTCCCTTCTGTACAAATAAGTCAGTCAAAGTTGAGAAGAATGAATATGAGTGATTAAATTAGTATTTATGAGATTCATTTCCATGGAAATATATTATAGAATGGGTCGTGTATGTAATGAGAAATGCATCAAATCTAGAGATCAATCCTAGTTAGGAGAAGATAGATCCTACTTACACTTCTGACTGGGGATACATTATATAATTAGGCTCATGACCAATATGAATATAATAGACCTAATTAAGGGATATTGTATGACAATAATATCACTAGGGAGGGTTACAAATCCTCTAGTCAATTAAAACTATGTAATAACCTTAACTAGGTCCTATGTTTTCATATTCACTAAACTAATAACATGTAAAGTAAAAATATAATCTAGTGCTTGGCAAATATTTTGGCATAAAGTGGGGGGAATAAAAAATAAAATTAAAGATACATATAAGACATATCCTCACATAAATGTATATATAATCCTAATGCATGGAAGATAAGTGTAAGAACATATCTATCTACTCTTAAAAGGAGGAACAAAGTTAGGAATACTTACCTTTGAAGATGAATCCACTGAGCCTCAATCTATCCCTTAGCCAAGGTGCTTTGCAAGAGGTTATTATGGTATGTAAGGATGACAAGGATAAATTAGATCTAGACTACACAACCTATCAATGCATCTAAAAGACTTCTACACAAGATAAGATCTATATCTCCAAAGAAAATATGAAACCCTAAGATTGATCCTTAAGTACAATGGTGGAAAAGTAGATGTGAAATATATCTTACTTCTTCTTCTATTATCTTAAAAATGGAGAAATTATTATGTTTATATAGGTAGATCTAACCTTAAACTCTTCCAAAATTTTTGGTTGACAAGGTCAAGCTAGTCGATCTAGTATTATAATTAACAAAAACTAACTAGGTCATGGACTAAGTCAGCCAGGGGCTGACCTAGTCCCTAATAAGTTTTTTAAAATAAGGATACAAGGTCGATGTGGCTGAAATAGTCATGTAAACTATAAAAAAGGGATTTAGTTCAGGGAAAGGGCTAATGAATGTGGTAAAATAGTAGAGGAGGGTACAAACTGAGAGGCAAAGCTTAGGGTAATGGTTTTTAGGAGATAAGTGTGTAGATAACAAGTGGAAAAAGGGAAAATAATCCTGTGAAGCACTAATGGTCTACCCACCCATTTCTTAGTACACCCATTAAGGCATGCACTCAAAGAGATTAAGACTCAATAGGTTTTTTCAAGATAAAAAGCATCAGTAATTGATAAAAGTTTGAAAATATTATGTGTATACGTATGCCCCACTCAAAGCTCATCACATGTCATGTAGGTGCAACATGGGATGGTGATTCAATAAAAAGAACATAAGGACACATAATGTTGATGCTAAATAAAGTAAAACAAGGAGCAAATAAGATAAATTAAAGGATAAAATAAAAAAACACATACCTTTACTTACCTTAGTGCTATAAATAAAGAAGGAGATGTGGGAAATGTGAAGGTGTCCAATGTGAAGAACATTAGGCAAAACTATAGAGATTAGCAAAAAAGAGAAAAAAAATTGAATTTTTTACAACATAGGCATATAATAGTTAGAAAGATTTTCTATGACATCATGATTCTAGAACTTTTTATGATTTGGAAGAAGAGTTAGTAGAAATAAAGATATGATCAAAATAAGAAATATGATGGTAAATTTTTGAAGGGTAAATAGTTTTGAATTGTAAATATAAATAGGGTGAAAAAGAATTCATTTGCTATTATTTACTTTTCTTATAAAAATAGAGCTCTGAGAGACCTAGTGAGAGCCTAGAGAGCCAAGATGGTGAGGAGATGACAATTGAGATGGGGAGGACATATAACAGTTGTAATGAGTGCATCATAGGTGAGTAACTAAGAATTTCAAATTATTGAGCATTTTTCTTTGAAATTGATTATTTTATAGAAATTTGATAAGTAGGCAAAATCTAGATACCATAATGAACCATAGGAAAATTTTAGGGACACTAGGGAGTTAAACAAGGTATTGAATAGGAAGGATTCAAAGCAATAAATGCCCAAGGCATTTATGGCAATTAGTTAAAAAGTCATCGTAATGAATAAAAAAGGTCAACTAGGTAAAAATAGTTTACAGAAGATAAAAATTTAGTGGGCTAACTTAGTAGTACATGGCCAACTTAGTTTGTTGAGGAAGGGGGATGACATAGTACAATATGGCTGATTTAGTTATTTCTAAAATGGCTGATATAATAATGCAAGGTAAAAATAAGGTTGACTTAATTTGTTAAGGAAGGGGGATGACATAGTACTATATGGCTGCTTTATCTATTTTTGAAGTGGCTAATATAGTATTGTAACATAAAAAGAAGGCTAACTTAGTTTTTTAAGTCATAGGGTGGCCAACTAGTACTATATGGATGACTTAGTTGCTTACTAAGTGGTTGATATAGTACTGTAATGAAATAAGGGGCTGATATAGTACTGTTAAGACATAGGGTGGACGACTTAGTATTGAAAGGGATGATCTAGTTTGGAATAGGTTTATTTGGTATAAAATGAATAACTTAAATCAAATTAGTTTATTTTTGTGAAATTTAAAAGAATGTATTTTGATTATGAGTGATATGGAGATCTAATACATCCTTTGTTGTTTAATATTTTGTAAAGATGCTAGAGATTTTGGTGATTGGTTGATGCTTCATGGCTACTTGATCTATTGGAGTGCTTGATGAATGTGGACAAATCTAGATTGTTCATGTTGGGCTTGGGAGGCATCATGGAGATGAGGCATATCACATTGAGTGTTGATCTTATGGTCATGTTCCTTGGAACATGTGAGCATTTAACCAACACATTTAGATGGGTGGTGGATGGGGATACCATAGAGGTTGGTATCATGTTGGAGGACATCCATGCATTGTTTGGACTACTAATAGGGGATATCAGTAATCACAGGGACACCAGATGACCAGGAGGAGAGATGAGCACTAGCCCAATGGGTGACATGCTTAGATAGGATTTACTCAGGACTGAGGGTGAGATTTTTTGATGTGTATATTATAAAAATTCTAGATATCTAGAAGGCTATGATAGGACTTGTGATAGTATGAGTGATGTGTCACAAGTTGAATGATAAGGTACCACTATATATGATAACCTTATGTAATTTCATATTAGATAAGGGGGAACTCTATGATCTAGGTTCTATCATCTGGGTTCAAATCATTTATGATATATATGGGATGATATCTAGAGGGTAGAAGACCATGAGACCAATGGTATTATTGAACACCTAGATATATGAGAGGTTTTTAATGTATTATCTAGCTGGGTTGCCCCATGTGGTTGATGATCAGTTACCTTGGGTAGCAAGGTGGAGATAGGATCTGGTGGTAGGGGTTATGCCCCACATGCCATAATTATAGATAGTCATACAAGGAGAGATCATGTGGTATCCTTATTCACACATTATGATTGTTTGGTTGAGTTAGGCGACTATGGTTTTAGGGTTATCATAAGTGCAGATCATGGACCATTATAATTGGTGGGTAGAGCTACATCTAATGGTAAACATTTTAGGATAGTTTATAATCTCACACCTAGTAGCTCCTATAGTAGTTCCTAGATTTTGGGCACAATATTTAAGAGAGATGAAGGGGAGAAGAGGAAGATGAGATCTAGTCAAGAGATTGGAGATCAAACCATGATGTGTGAGACCATGGATTGGTTAAGCATGATAATTAGTAGTTGGAAGAGGAGAGGGCATAAACATGGATGTAGGGGTGTAATAAGAACCACAACTAGCACCATAATAGGAGTAACAACCACCTTGGTCACACCATCGATGGAGATGCTAACACTGAGATTGAGTATAGAGGGTGGTGATCTAGGATGATCCATCAATTGGCTTAAGACAAGGTTTATTTATAGAGGCACCACTGAGGAGAGGCCCAAGATGTGAACAAATGATAAATCTAGGTTTTTCTTTGATTGGGAGGTGTCCCATAGATGAGGTGATCAGGGGATGAGATAATGGAGATATTGTGCTTGATGGGTAAGTAAATAGGGAGATGGTGATTGGTGACACTAGGATAGGTAAGAAATGTTTAATTTTTAATTTTTAAAGTATAATACTAGTTGTGTATGATTATATATAGATATATTTTGAGATATATATGCAATCTGATATCTATCTACTTTAAATTTTATAGATCCTATAGATGAGGAGATCACATGGGGATCCCTAGTTATGGGAGTGCACCATGATATTCTAGATAGAGTGCTGACACTATATGAACCCACCATGCTAGATGATCCTATGGTACTATCTGCCCTAGCTCAGGTGGGCTAGTTTAGACTAGTGGGGGAGGATACAAGTTAGCTATAGGTATGAGGAGATGGATTTCATCCAATGATAGGGGTGGGAGCATGAGAGGCACATACATGGTAGGCCTTGGCTCAGGAGAGAGCCACGTATATGGATGCCACTATCTAGTTAGGATAGGTATAGGCCCAAGTGGCCAACTTACAGGGACAAGTAGTAGGTTTGAGATCATGGACAACCTCTTTATGGTACACTATTCAAAGGGGACATTCAGAGGCATCTATGGACAATGTGGCTAGACCATAAGATAGACATGATGAAGCCCAACCATAGATATATAATGATGTATTTTTGTGCTATTTTTATTAAAACATATGATATATATAGAGATATTTTGTTTTGATAGTTGGATGTTAATCTTATGGGTTATAGTGTGGTTGTGGTTGTTGATGCATGGATATATCTCTTTCTAGCACATATATTTTAATTTTTTTGTATATGTTATAGGAAATGTATGTGTGGTGTTTTATTTTCTAGCATTATTTAGTACACATTCATGGTTAAAAAGAAACATGCAAAAAAGATTTGGAAAAGTATAATTAATCAAAAACAAATGCACTACACATTATATCATGATGGGAAATCTATAATAACATAAGATGAATAAGTATAATAAACCAAAAATGTGGTAAATAAGAGGGGAAAAAAATGTTTTTAAACCATGAAAAAGATTGGCACCAAATTAAAACAAGTAAAATCACACTAAATCACGTTGGTAAGTATGAAAATAATGTAACAGAATGGAAATCACGTGAAAGAGGAATGGTATAAAAATAAATCAATTAAGTTAATCAATCATAATAAATCATGTTGGGAAGTATAAAAGAGAAACAAAAATTGGTAAAATGGTCTTAAATTAATCACACTAATTCAAGTTGGGAAGTATGAAAAACTTAACAAAAGTGGTTAGATTCTTACACGTAATTAAAAAATAAGAAGATAAAAATGAAAGATTATTGAAGTATAAAACATACTAAATCAAGATGGAAACAATGATGTGTAACTCATAATCAATCATATCTTATATCATATTTAAGACATGTAATTTCATTATGACTTGGATATTGGAAAATTTTATGAGGAAGGCTAGGTCCTATCCATGGTCTTACACTGCATCTCACAAAGGGAACACAAATGAGGTGGAAATAATGTGAAAATATGGTAAGAAGGGATGTTTGAAATAGAAAGGTTGAAAATTTTGGTAATTTGTGAGGAAGGCCTAGTCCTTTCCAAGGTCTTACAATGTAACTCACAAATGGAATCCCTAAGGGAATGATCAGTGAAAAAAATAATATTTCTAAAATGGAAATATTAGGATTATACAGAGTGAAAAAGGGAATTTAAGAAGCATAACATAGGTGTATTATGAGAAGACCTTAGGAGACATGAGGCACACTAAGGACATGAAAAGACACTAAGTGACTAGTGACCATCAATATACAAAGGATACCTATTTGATATATGCACAAAGATGTGTAGGCAAATAAGTGTGGTACTAAAATCAACTCATGTTGGTAGGTTTTAATAATAAAATTAAAATGGACCTACCTTCCCATAATGTGTTCCCCATTCCTTAGGACCCTTTATAGAGTTATCAATCTACTGTGAAGATTGGGTACTTGCATGAAATAATAGGTAGTACTGAAAGATTTTTCTATTCTCCTTTTATAATATATTGGCTTACCACACCCCAATGGACCTTGGATCTATCATGAGGCTAACTGTGGATTTTGAGCCTTGATTAAAAATAGGATATGTGCTTATAATCATATTTTTAGTGTGATTTAACTTTTGAAAATTGTAAATGTTACCTTTTTAGATCATTACCTTTTTTTAAATGATTTGATTTTGAATATTTTATGGATTTTAATATTCCTCCTTGATATGGACTTGGAATGATAAATCATGAGAGATAGAGTGATACACATGAATAAACTTTAGGCTTAGGCTAAATGAAGCTATGTATCCAAAGAGATGACTGATTATAACACTTAGGCTTAACAATGAACCAACATGTTATCTCAAGTCTCACCCATGTGTATGCTTAGTTTGTGAAAGGTAATAAAGGGGAAGAATGGGAGATTCAAAGTGGAGAGATAAAAAGAGATTGTAATTAGATGAATTGTTTGCTAACTGATAACCAAGTCATAATAATAATTATCCATGTTTACAGAGATAAGATAACAAATAATCATGAAAAAGAACAAGTGAATCATAAGAAATTAACTCAAGAATAACAAGTATGTAATTATTAAATAATAATCCATAAGATAATATAAGAAAAATAATGACAACAAAAGCAACATGTGGTGCAAAATACAAGTCACCATGTAAGATAGATAAGAGTATGATGCAATGTCAGATGATAAAAAATAGATAAATGTAAATTTGGAGCACACATATAAATAAAATGAGGAAATAAATGTAAGAATAGCATGGTTGTATTCATAAGTACTAATATATTTGTCCAGACACATTATCCATAACATCTAATAAGTCGCTATGAAGATAAATTTGGATTGCAACCAAAGTCTCATTGATCTTCAGGGAAAGTTGGGAAAATACTTCAAATAAAATATCCTCAATATAAAACATAATAATCCCATGATGATGAGGGATATCATGTAGGGGATGCTTAGGAGAAGGCATGGGAATGGATTCTATAGGAGATTAAGGGGTTACTAGTTGAGAAGGTGTCATCAAGGAAGGAGTCACCAATGGAGAGGGATCCATAGGTGAGGGACTCATTGATGGAGAAATAGTAGGTGAAGAAGGGACCATAGGTGCTAGAGCCATGGGGGAATAAGGGGGAACCTTCTTATGAGGGATACCTATGGGAGGAAGGATAATAAGTATAAGAATGGTCATGAGGTGATCCTTGAGATGCTACTAAATCATGTGGCAATGATCAGTATGATGAGTACCACATTAGTGAAAGAAACAATATACCTCTCCATATTTGGGAATATATTGAGGTAATAGTTTTAGTGGAGGTATAACCTTATCTATGGGCTGAGGAGTGGTGGGAGGCAAGGTGTTGATATATTTTCATAAATTATGATAATGTGTGGATGAATGATTATTTATGTCATGGAAGCAATATAAACACTTGTGAGTAGACTTGGTAGGTGTAATCATAGGAGTTGAATTAGAAGTCAAGGAAGGTTGGTATAATGAAAAATCTCTAGTTTAGTGATTGATAACTTTATGAATTTCATGATATGGTTGATTAACCCATTTGGTCAGCAAAGAAGCAAGTTGCAATAAAGGGTGAAAACCATCACCAAGAGAAGGTGGGGTTGGTAGAGAGACTAGACAAGGCTTGAATGAAGGAGAAATAGGATTGGAAATAGGAAGAGAATCAAATTTAGAGGGAGTGGGAATAGGATCTAAACTAGGCTCAGTTAAGGGAGGGGCAAGATGAACAAAAGGCTGAAGGATAATTGCAAGCATCTCAAGGATAAGTTGGATAGAGGGTTCTTAGTATTTGGTAAAGTGATAGGGAATAGTCATAGCATGATTCATAATTATAGTCAAATGAGGTTATTAAAAAATTGGAGGGGTGCGCACCATCTCTAACCTGTGATCAAGAGGAAAAATTCTAAAACTAGGAATGATATAAGATGGAATACTAGAAGATATACTAAAATACTAAAGTAAAGGGGAATGATAAAAAATAATTTCAGCATCTTGGACTTTAACAAGACCTCCTAATAATGGATCATCTAAGTGATATCCATCATCATAATTAGGTGTATGAAAATTAATGGTGTAGGCAAGGATGACCTTGTCATCCAATGTGGTGTGATGAATGGAATGTCAAGTCTTAGTTAAGATAATGGGTATATCATCACAAGGTAGTTGATGGGAATGAGGTTGAAAACAAGGGGGAAAATGAGAAATGAGATGAGGTGAGATATTCAAGGTTTTAATCTTGATATTTATCTCATTAGGCTTATCATCATCAAAATTTATGAGGTTAGGGGGTATATTCCTGATGAGTTTAGGGTGACCATTGTAACCTCAAGCGAAATTGATGGGAAAGTTAAACTATTGAGATTCAAAAAATGGAATGCTTGGCAAGGGTTCAAGGGTAGGAATCTTGAATACACCATGATCTTGGAATTATTTAAAATTCTAAGGATTAGTGTTACCTTGAATCCTATAGATGGCTCTATTGTGAGGAAATTTGAAACATTGGCAAGCAAAAGAGGCAACTACTCTCATGAGATGAGTCCATGGCCTACCAAGTAAAATGTTATAGGATAGAGGAAAGTTGAATATCATAACCTTCATGTGAATAATGATAGGTGGGATGGTAATGGGAAGCCACACACAACCTAAAGGAGGCATTTGCCTTCGGTTGTAACCTTGACATGTGCTACATGTGGCTTTAAGATTACATTCAAAATATCCAAGGGTTTTGATAAAATCAAGAGAGGTAACACATGTTCTATATCCATCATAAATAAAATCATTCTTTATTTGGATATAAAATATTTGGACACTAATTAAAATAGGAGGATCATTTGCACAAAGTAGAATCTCATTGGGGATCATAGAAATAGTGCTGAAGTTGAGGGAGAGAGAAGTGCTATTGTTTCATCAACATGTATGGACATCTCTTCACATTATTGTAAAATTATATCTTATTATTTGGATAAGGTGGATTCACATGCTATTAGAGGAGGATGAGGGATGTTTATTTCAAACAAAAGTTGCATAAGACGATTACGATGATGCATAGATGTTCACATAAGTTAGAGAAATGGTCTTTGAGATGGGAGATTAGTAAGTTCCATGATAGGATCCCATTCATCATAACCCATAAGGAATTATTAGAAAGAGGTTCATAGTATTGAAGGAAGCCTTAGAAGGAGCCAAATTACATGTGAATTTATGTTGATAAGATGTAGAAGATTTAATTGGATGACAAGTTTTTTGATTGTCTTGAGAAGATGGGTTAGTTGATGCAGGTTTGGTTTGAAAATAAATGTTTTTAGAATTTGGAGTATCATTGGTGATGGGTAAATAATTTGGAGGAATGGTAGAAATGGTATGAGAAGTGTTATCTAAGGGAGTTATTGAAATTGGTTCATCAAAATATATAAGTTCTTCATACCCCAACTCTATTGAGTTGGAGGAGAGTCTTAGATAACATGAAATGTGGGAGATAATTAGGAGTGTGAATGGGATGAGGATCAATGAAGGAGACCAATCTTCACATATTAGTCATATTTACCACATTCTCTTCAGAAGTTGGGTCAAAAATATTGTCAACATTATTGGTAGAAGGGGTAGGTTTGTCTTGGTTATCTTGGTGATTTGGAAGAGGATCTTTATAGATGTCTAAATGAACATTAGCCTAGTTCAAAGCTTGAGATTTATTTTGTGTTTCAAGGGATTTGAAGGTGATGTCATAGGCATGTTGACATTTATGAATGATATAATCATGGTCAAAATTGGGACCAAGAAGGAAATTCATACCTAAATTATGAAGTTGCCTACAAGTCTCATGAGAATGACCCTGACTAGCATGAAACCGACAAAATTTATTGGGATCATACCAATATTTCATGGGATGAGTGGGATCAAGTTCTCATGGAAGAGGTCTTGGTAGACACTTTTGTAATTATTCTAAAGATAAGGGTTTATGAACATTTATGTTATTGGTTGAAGATAAATGAGGATTGGTGATATGGTTAGGAGGGGAAGCTTGTTCTAGAGTCTGGTTGGGAACAACAACTTGAATAGTATGAATGGTATCATAAGAGTTGGTGACACCATCATTTGTAACATGAGGATTATTATTATTGATTAACATGTGAGTACCCATAGAAGGTTGGGATGGATCAAATTGACACTTAATGAAATCTTGATGCTTGGCTTGGTTAATGGCCTCTTCCAAAGTATGTGGAGAGAGAGTTTGGACCTGATATTACAACTTAGGAAAAAGACCATTGGTAAATAAATAAAAGAGGTTGTCATCTACCATATTATGTTCACATTTTTTAGACAAGGTGTTCCATCATTTGATGAAAGCTTGTGTAGTTTCAATCTCAAGTTACTTACATTTAATAAAATGGGCCAAGATATTCTCAGGGAGATCACTAGTTTGGAACTCTTGGACTAGAGCATTAATTAAGTCTTCCAAACTAGTGATGAAATGAGATTTGAGTTGGTTTTACCGATATAAAGCATTATTTTTGAGAGTCTTTGATAATAGATTGGCATCGATAAATGTATTTAACTTGGCCTAATCTTTATATATATTTCCAAATGTTTTTAAGTGGAGAGTAGGATCGGTTGACCCATTGTAAGTAATGGTAGGGGTAATACCTCATGTATCGACATTAGTAATTTGATAAATAAGAGGATCATTTTGAAGGTGATTGATTATTTGGTTAATAAGAGGAGGTTGAGGGATTAGATTACCATGGGAATACCAAAGAGGAGGTGGGGGAACATTTTGGTTATGCATGCCCCATAAAATCTATTGAGGGTGGGTTTGAAGATGGATAAGATGATTTTGCATTTGCATCATTTGATTTGCATTGTTAGATTGAAAATAATTCATTTGATTAAGAGTTTATAATAGAATTTGATGGGTTTGAGTTATATTATTGAAATTATTTGAAGCATTGGAATTAGTAGTAGTGGCTTGGGTACCACTATGGGTGTTAGTAGTAGCATGAGAATGATTGTTGGTAAATAAGGCACTAGTGGCATAATTTGATTCTATGGTAAAAGATGTACTCGTAGAGGGATGAGAAGAAGTAGAACTAGAGGCATGATTACCATGGGTAGTAAATGATTCATTACTAGAAAAATTTAGAAGGGTGGGTCTAAAAAGAGGCCCACTAGATGTAGAACTTGACATGTTAGTAGAGATACTAGGCATGGAGGTGGAGGAAATCAAAGAAGAAGATGTCATAGTATGATAAGGGGTTGAAATAGAGGGAAGAGGTTGAGAGGAAAATAATCTAGTGTCTCCAAATATATGTGAGAATGTGGGAGAAGGTGAATGGGGTTCCTCAAGTTGACCACTTATCATGAGATGGTAAATAGTATAAGGATATTTTCCTTGATGTTAGGAAATTCATTGATGAAGACAAAAATTTATAGTGTATACTCTAATTTAGGTTGATATGCAAATGAGAAGAGAGGATTATGAAGTGAAGAGGAATGAGGAGGGGTCCCATTATTAGTAGTGAGAGTGGCTACATGCACATTACTTTCATCTAGGGTAGGAGCTACAAGCTTCTTATGGGAGAACCTATTGGGGTTGGTAAGACTCATCATATCTATTGAATTCAACTCAGTGTTGTCTTTAAACAAGAAGTTCATGATGAATAAGGAAGATTAAGGAAGGTAAATATGATGTAAAATCAAAGAGATACAAAAGATAGATAAGAGTACTGATTTGATCAGGTTGACTTAGTTCTATTGGACAAAAATCAAAAGAGTATAAAGTTAACCAAGTTGACTTGGTAATGTAACTTGATTGGCAAAAAGGAGTACTAGGTTGACAATGTAGTACTATGGTCAAGGAAAAAGACAATTTGCAAGAGACTATGTCAAATAGAATGACAATGCACTAAAAACAGTAAAAAAATTTGTAATGTAATTTGAAATAAGAAATGAAAACAAACACACAAATAATTGGATCAATGAGAATGATTCAATTTTCATACAAAAGAAAACCTTGTAGCAACACTGGCCAATGAAAGTTTTTGTAATACAAATTATAGTAAGTAAAGAGCAAGCAGTCAACTAAAAAGTAAATGCTAATTAAATGGTCATCCTGAGTGTTAAATTATTATAAAGTATTATTTTGAGTGTGATAGAGAAGTTAGCTGAAATTAGAGAACTAGAAAGTAATCTAGTGATGGTTTCAAGATGTTTAAGCTAAAAGGGATCTATGTTGGTAATCATACTAACTTGGTATTGGGGCCTACCCCCCACTTCACAATCCCACAGTGATAAGGGTGTCAAGTTCTTTGCCAATATATACCATTAACCACATGTTTATACTTACACAAAAAACCAAGTCAACTTCCCTCTTGGTGATGAAATCCAAGTAGGTAGGCCTTGGTAAGACAAATTTTAAATGCATTTTGAAATTTAAGTGATTTGGTAGTGTGTGAAAAAAGAGAAAAATAGTGCAACTAAACAATATTTTGAAAAACCACCTAATTAGACTATGTGAGCTACTCTAAGCATGCAAACAACTAAAAATGAAAGTGTGAATTAATTACTAGCATATAATTGTTAATTCCCAAACTAAGAATGGTATAGAGTTAATTCAGATGAAGCTATATGCAAACATTATAGAACAGAGTCGACATGGTCGCTGTTATTCTGTAGAAGTAAGAGTCTTTAAGAACTAATTCAACCAGGTTGACTTAGTCTTTTATATAGAAGACAAGATACATAACTAAGTCAACCAGGTAGGCTTAGTTTGCTATAGTATTATAGTTTTTAAGACTAAAAACTTGAAAAAAATAGAATTATAATGATGTATTGAATTGAAAGAGAGAGAAAGAAAGGAACGTTGGTGGGTTAAAAGATGTTGAGGATTACAAATTTTTTGTTGAAGTGCCTTGAATGCTGCTTGCAAGTTCTACTAACTATGTCATTTGGGTTAACCTAATTCTATGAAAACATATTTATTGAAGCCTATTTAGATGACTAACTTGACCTGGTTAACTTAGTTTTTTTATCTAGATAATGATTGTAAGACTAAGTCAACCTATATGACTTATTTTGATGTTCTAGATGTTGACTAGGAGACTAAGTTAACCTATTTGATGTAGTCTATTATCTGGGACTGAATAAGAGTACTGTGTTAACCTACTTGATCCATTAACCTATATATAATGAAGACCTACACAAAATAATATAGTCATTTTGATGTGACTGTGTGTTATACTTGTGCACAAAAGTTAAAACTATACTAGCCTGGTCAACCTAGTGTCACAAATATAGAAAAATAATAAAATGATATAAAATAAAGTGTGAAATAAAACATGAAAGGGTTAGATTAATGTAAATTTCACCAGAATATATGCAATGGGAAATGTATTATATATACAAATCAATCCTAGTTTGGAGAAGATACATCTACTTACACTTCTGATTGAGGATACATTAGTTAATTAGGGTCATGACCATTATGGATATGCTAGACCTAATTAAGGGATATCTTACCATAATAATATCACTAGGGAGGGTTATAAAGCCTCTAGTCAAGAAAAACTAATTCACGTAAGATCATCCTTGTGTTATAAGTGCATAACATGTTGGTCTGTTGGATGGTGTTTCTAAGTTATAGAGTTTTTTTCCTTGTCAGTGCTTTCAAATCAAGTATAATACACTTGAGTTCTCTTATAAAAGCATGAAGGTCATTTATACATGAGGAGATATCCATTGAGAAACTTGGAGGTTGGTTGAGATAGGTCTCTCAAATCAAGAACAAAGAATGGTCATAACTCTATTATATGCAATCATATACAGTCATGTGTGAACTTGTACAAACTATGGAAGAATCATCCATAACCATAAGAGACTAATTGTATTCATTACATGATTTGAATGATGTTTTTAAAGTCATATAAGGTGATAGTATTAATCTTACACCACTTCAAGTAATGTTTACAGGTGCATAGTTTATAAAGTTTCTCAAAGGGAACATTTACCTTAATTTCTTAGAGTAAGGGATCTTGCATCACATTTTAAGCTCTATTGGTGAAGTTTCTTAAGGACTTAGTGGATCTAGTTGTTCATGATAGTAGTCTAAGCCTAAAAGAAACTTATTAACATGAGGGGAAGTGGTAAAATCAAGAATAAAGGAAGATTGAGTGACCCACAAGTTAGGTAAGTGTTCATTGTAGGTATTCAGTGAAATATAGTTTTTTTGAGTTCAAAGAAGCTTGTGGTTTGTAGTGACACATAACACATCGATAATGGGACATGAGAACATAGTTTGTAGAAATAATACAAGTATATATAGCTGAGATAAAATATTAGTGACCTTAAGGGAAAATAGCGCATGAAACAAAAATGATGCAAACTCATCTTCACCTATAGGAAGATCTCTGGTTTCCTAAGCAACAACACACATTATGGCTATAGGTCTATATTACATTAATGAGGACATGATTATAAGGTATGAGATAGGTTAATATAGGTGTGTATTTTAACTTAATGACCTCATAGAAAAGTATAGGTGTGAAACATAGAGTCATGAATGAAGAAATACTTAAAGGAATCTTTGTACCCCTAAGTTGCTACCATATAGTCTGACTGCAGACTAACCCATGCTTAAAAGGATTAATTGGTGAGTTGGTAGAGGTATGTATTAAAAAGAAACAAATAAAATTTACTCTCATAATGAAATCACACTTTCATTTTATTCTCATATGGTAGGAAATATATCATATTTGACCATACAGGGTTCTAACCTCACCTACAATCAATTGAACATTGAACACAGTCATATATGCAAAAACCCAATTTGAGAATTTGAGGTGTTGAGGCTGATATGGGTGTGATAAAGATTTGGTAATTGATATATAGGGTCAAAATTACCCAAAAAATCCCTTCATTCTTTTAGTTTAGTTAAAGATACATAGGAGATACTCTTTATTCTATCATAGACAAAGAGTACTTTAGCAACAACATAGTTTGCAGACCTTTGCATCCATGATGGAAGGATGAGATGAAGAGTAAAGGAAAATTGTGAGGATGTTTTATAAAGTTTATATTAAGATAAAAAAATCATTGATATACCTATACATCCATTGGAGACTTCCAAGTCATCAAATATGTAGTCAAACACAAACTAGGTCTATTAGGCCTAGACTAGGCCTAAACCTTCATGGCCTCAAACTCATCTAGATGAATTCATGGACCTATCCAAAAAATTTGAGGACATTAAAGGGAAAGTAAAAGGATGGTAGGATCCTTTTTTTATAGATAATATCACCAAGCTGGTCAATATGTCTGAAACCTCTATCAAACCTACTCAGAATGCAAAAAGGAGCTCAATAGGCTAGTTTCATTTACTCACACTTATATGAAGGGATTGCATGGTGCCCCAAGGAATTAGGGATAGTGTAATGGGTTTTATAGCTCATATTTAGTGATATTTTTTTGGAGTTTAAATTTTAAGATTTTATGAATAATCCTTAACAATTCAGACTACCAAAAACCCTCATTTTGACTTGATGGTGAAGACATGAAGGAATTTGCATTCAAATGTGGTAAAATTCTCAAGAAAGTGTTTGGAACTTATATATTACTCACTTAGGCTCCTCACCATCAATTTTTTCATACTATCACTTGTACAGACATACCTATTTCTTTATTTCTTATAGAATTTTAATGTTTTTTACAGGTGAAAAAAAGAATAGTGAGTGAGAGTCATTGTAGGAGGTCTGTGGGGAATTGTTTTGACCCATTATATTCATATATCATCATAGTTATGCAAGAAAATATATCTTCTAGATCTATCACTATAGGTAGTCCTAAATAAGATAGTGAGAATGAAATGACTGCCTAGTGTGGAAAGTGAGAAGTGTGACAATGAAGATTTAGAGGTCTATTTGATATAATAGAAGAAAATATATATTCAACAGGTGTTATAACACATATACAATACATATCAATGAGTAACTATAGGTCACTCAAATAACAAGTGTTAAGACAAACTGAGGAAGACTAATGATTGATTGCTAGTGAGTGAGCACAAGTGTCAAGAAAGAGACCACTGATTGGGGATGTGTATGTGGAATATTACCATCATAATTCCATATTCTCATGATAGTGGATATGTGTCAAAGACTCATATATTATTTTAAATTATTAAAATTAACCTCCCATTACCAAGGCAATTTCAAACAAGAAGATGAAGAGTTTTTATGCCAGATTGAAGGAATATGTCATACTTATGATGTACACTTGTCCAAGAGGAATTCTTAACCTCTTTTATACCTCATTAAATTTATTTTTAATTGGTTTATATGATTATAATCCTATATTGGTAACCCTTCTACTTATTTTCTTCTCTCTCCTTTCAAATGCTATATAAATGGAAGCCATTTTGGCAATTGTATCTAGTACACACCTAGTATGGTGAAGCGCTGCTAGTTTGACACCTTGTTTTGTCCTTTGAATAAGACATATAAAGTTGATTTGATCTCTAAAATATTTTACCTAAGTGTGTTAAGTGGTTTACTTGGAGGTTATATGATGAATATTCTGTCCTTACTTCCATGCAACCCTTGCATGTTTTGTGTGATGCATATATCTTCTAGCAGGTCTTATAAAGTGTATATGTTTGTTGAGTGTATCTTGAAGTATGAGAGAGACTAGTAGTGTCTATTATCTAACCTCCTTTTAAACCACCTTTATATGTGCATATAAATTTCCCTCTATAAAAAATACTAATGCTCGAAGGTGATAGAGTTGAGGTTAGTTTTGGTAGTCTTCATTCTTAGTGTATATGCAGGTGTGTTTATGAACTAATCTTTTGGTGTATCACCTCACTAGTATAGGTTTATTTTATTTTATCTTATTCCATTTTCACCCCCCAAGTGATTGATCTAGTGTAGTGTGTGAGCTTAAGAGACTAATAAATGGAGATATCCCTTTAACCTAGAGGTTTACCGCTATCATATGGAACCCATAGGCCTAAAGGTAATCCCATGTTATCCAAATATGGGAGATGATTGAACACCCTCTTCTAGGGTGAAATACTTTATTACAATAGGTTCTTTTTAGTCTTCTCTATATTTTATTGTTGGTGTGCTAAAAAATATTGCAACAAGTATTGGTTTATATTCCTTGTCCTATATTAGTTCAAGTACTAGTCTTAAAAGGCTTTATCCATGGTTGTCCACAAGCACTCTTTTCTACCTTACTTTTACATCTTCTGAAATTCTACCCACCTTAGTCATAATAATAATTCCTCTACCCACTCCAAGTAGATCCATGTTCACCCATAGCCAATTCACTTGTAGTAAACAATTTGTATCACTCACCGTTATTCCACCAACATATTGTTATAAAACTAAATACCCTGTAACTCATGCTTTGGAGTGTGTCTATTTATTGATCTTAAAACATTATAGGTTACCTTATAGGAATTTTTGGGGTGTGTATAAAACAAACATCAATATAAGTTTTAAATTGGCACTATAAGGAGGGCCTACACCTCTACCTCTATCTTAAGAAGTAAGAAGACTTGAGTTGTATTGGATGTGCCTAGATAACTAATAAAGTCAACCTCAAATAATCAACTATTACATACACTTTTGGAGATCCATAGAAATGTTAGGTTAGATAGAGATATTTATATAATAACCATTGATCAATCATCATCCTTAGGAATATAACCTCACATTTCAATAGTTCTAATAGCCCATCTCTAGAATACACCTCCTAATCCCCCATCTCTAGCCAATCCCCCACCTCAAGCCCTAGCTTGCTTGATTGGATAAACTATCAATGTCATAGGAGTAGTGCATGTTTTTCATATAAAAACTAAGAAGTATCTTCCTTCCTTCTCTCCCTTCAGAAGAAGGAATGTAAAAGAACATATAAACTCTTTCAAATCCACCTTGGGGATCCTGAATGTAACTCACAAAGATGTGGCTTATAGAGTGCTTCCTTTCACCTTGTAAGAAGTGGCCTACGTCTAATTTATAAATATTATAGAAGTGTCAATTAAAAATAAGATGGAATGTCAAGATACCTTCTTGGCACAATTTGACCAAGTTACCAGTGTGAGTGTTATCTATCAACACTTTTACAACATGAGATGAGAGCCCAATGAGCCAATCTGAGCATTCAATAATCACATTCAAAATATGTATAGTAGATTGGAATTTTCCTATCAACCTAATAAGCCATTAGCCCTAAAAATATATAAAAATGCCCTAGATTCTATGACTACTATATTTTTACATACGGCTATCAACATTGATACTTTACCCTTAGCTTACACAAAAGTAATCAATGTGGACAAATAACCATACCTATAGTTATAATCATTGCCTCCACTTATTCATGGACTTGTTTACCTATATTTCAACCTAATTCCCAATATAAACTAGAATGCTATGACATATAACCATACCCCAATGCTCAATCAATTACCATTAACTCATGTTGCCTGAAATCAACTCCCAATTTCTTGAACAATTCTACTTCTAACCATCAAATCCAAAGTCAACATTCTATACTAGATAATATCACTTCCACATAGGATAATTCTCTTAGCTCAACTAAAATAGATATGGAATCCATTTAGAGGATGGTACAAAAATTGAGGAATGAATTCCTCAACATGCAAAAATGTATGGGCAATATAGGTGGATAGAACTCTAATAAGAACAATTAAGGTTATGGGTTTGAGAGGTACAACAAGAATTTCAATAGGTCTAGAAAATACTCAAGAGAATTAGGTTTTGTATAATATGATACTAGCGATCAACATCATGGACACAACTCTTCTAAACTAGTGTTGAGTTCATAAAACCATGTAACACATGGAACTAAATTGTATCGAGTTCAACACTACTTTTGAAATCTTTCAAAAGGAAATGGAGAGTTAAGAAAATTATTTTAGTTAGCAAGAACCATGTTCATCTAATTCTTTGGGTAACCCTAGCATGAATATGGTATTTGACACTTATGAATTCCTCTTTCTAGGGGAAGATGACAATGCACCTAAGGATAACATTAATAAGGTTCATGATTTCTAGTAGTATCAGTAGGTTAGGAACAACTACAACCTAAGAAGAAAACAAATTATGACTTATTTATACTACTAATATTGATATGAATGCCAACAACAATCTAGCCCCACCAAGGAGAGATAAAACGCCTCCACCTAGGACTTTGGAGTGGAACCTACCATGAAGGATTCTCAACTCTACTCTATATAGCAACTCAACTAGAACAAAGCTTCAAATATTAGGGTAAGGGAAGATATAATATTATTGAAGACATAAAAAATATTATGTCTAATATTAATATTCATGAGCTAGCTCAAATCACTGAGGAAAGGGAGCTACTAATCAAATCCATAACATGGAAGACTTATAAAAAATCCAAGACTATTCATGCAAATGTGATGATGTACAAAGATAAACTAGAGGTACCACCATTCTTATATCTATTTGAATGCTCAATAAAAATGTGCAAAATTTCCTAGTTGATTCTAGGGCATCAACCAATGTGATGCTTATGACCATTTACCAAAGGTTAGGTTTGACTCCTGATAAGTCAAAAAGAGTGGTATTTTAGTTGGAAAAATCTTCAGCTCCATGCATTGGAAAATTGATAAACATGTACATATAGATAGCATTAGAGCCACATGTGCATAAGACTATTGGCATCCTGGTCATTGAAATTCCAAATGCATATGGCTTACTACTAAACTAAGACTAGTCAAAAACATTGAACGGGTACAAGGCCATGGATTTCTCTCACATGTGGCTATATTGAAAAGGGGTATCAAATGAAATCAGGGTGGATAAAGAGCCCAAAATAAAGTACATGATTTATGAGTACAATACTAAGAATAATCAATTCAACTTTCTATTGAAACATGTAGGCATTTACACTTTCACCACCAAAAAATAATTGCATGAACAAGAATTTGAAGGTCATTCTCAACTGTGGACTTTACAGTTTGATGGGGATCATTAGAAATAAGGTTTTGGTATGGGTGTGGCCCTGACAAACCTGTTAGTGCCCAAAATTACAATGAATCAATTAAAACCTTGTAAATTATGAATGCTTGAGTTTCTTTCCCAATTCTAATTTTCAAGTGCCTTTGGTCTGCCAAAAAAGCCAAGTTGACTTAATGTCTGTGAACTTTGAAAACCCTTGTTCCAATTGCCCTAGTCTAGACACCTTGAGTTAAAAGCAATTTTAAGTGAGAACATTTTTAATATGATATGGACTTAGTTTTATTTTTTATATTAACATGACCAAACCTTAGTCATAAAGTTCATGTTTGGTCCCTTTTACATCCTGTAGCTTGGTCCCTTTTATTTTATTTACATTGTCTGGCTAATGCCCATGGCTCATTTAATTTATTATCATGGTCCAAATAAAGATTGGTCCCTTTGTTATACACTTTGCATAAAAGTCTCGAGTACCCTTCGTATTTATAAACATCCCAAATTTTTAGACTGTCTTCTAAAATTTTATCCATGAGTTTTCAACACTAATTATTCAAACTTTTTGTGTAGCTTAGGATTTCAAACATTTTTTCTGAAGCATTTCAAAGCTCAGCCTTGAAACATTTTGTCTGAGAGTTTTAAATTCTAAGTATTTAGACATTTTGTTCAAAATATTTAAAGTCAAGGTATTCAGACATTTTGTTTAAAGAATCTGTAGTTTAAGCTTTCAAACATTTTGTCTAAAGAATTTGAAGATCAAGCTTTTAGAAATTGTGAAATTCAAGATTTTTGTATTTAGGATTTTTATTGTTTAATATTTTTTCTACAGACAGTTGTTCATAGAATTTGTACTCAGAGCTTTCAGTTCAAGCCATTATCCTCTACTTACCATTCAACATGTAGTCAAAAGAGAGAAAGATCCTAGTAGGTTTTATACAGTCTGAGTAGTTCAAGGTCATGGACAAGTTGGTACAAGCTTCAGAAGATCATTAAAGCTTTCAAGGATTGAGCAAAGTTCATAACACAAGTTTAGCTAGATCAAGCTATTTTGCACATCATACATAAAAAAATGGGTTAGTTCACTTGTGTATTTTTATAAGTTTGTTTAGAAATCATCTTAAGACAAAAGAGTTATATGGAAATGATGTTATTCATGCCATGAACATCTTCTACAAGTTTGGTGCCTTTATGTTTTTTTGAGTCAAGATGCAAGATTTTAAAAAGTTGAATAAGCAGTGTGATGACTGCACAGACATCCTTGACAATCACATGAACATTAAATATAAGCTTATCCATTATCCATTATCCATTATCTATTAGGGATTAAATTCGATGGTTTCATAGACATAATTGACGGTCATGTGAATGTCAAATGATGAGCATGAGATCATCAAATTTTAGCTATAATAATTATCCATTGGGGCTTAAATTTGATGGATGCATACCTATCAAAGACATTCATGTGGACATAAAATGATGGGTGTGTGAACATCAAAATTAAGCCATGATAGAGTGAAATTTTCAATAAATCCCAAAATGAATGCAAGACCATCATGTGGCAAAAGGGTGCTAGCCCAGGAAAATATTGACTATGTAAGGTGCATAAAGCTTGTAGATTCTCCAGGTGGCATGATATTAGGGATTGCAATAAATTATATGTTAAAGTTCCACTAGAGTTGTATGGCTCGAAAAGCAAGTAAAAAATGAGGGGTCAAAGTCCATGGGAAAGTATGGTAGAGATGCATTGCCCCAAACACACTTTCCTAAATACAACGTGCTCCTGTTGTTCCACATTTCATGGTAGAAAAGGAAATGGCAATGGGACTTGGTGGAAGGTAGAATCAAATAGGCACTTTTCACCTTCTCTTAAAGTGTAAAGTTCATTGGCACCTCCAAATTTCATGAGTAGAATAAATGAGCAGGAAAAGATAAAAGCAAATGCATGGTGGAGAAGGGAAATAATGAAGCATTTTGCATGTTTGGCAAGTGCAATGTGCTTATGGACCTTTACATCCCATGAAAGAGAACATGATGTGGTTGGTGGAAGGTAGATTCTTACATGCACTTTACACCATCACAAAGTGCATTCTCATTTCTGGATCCCACATGGATGTAAAGAAAATAATGCATGGATATTTGATAGAAGTCAAAGCATTGACTATAACTTTAAAAGTTACAAATAACACTATGGAGTTCCATGGAAGAAACACATGTAAAATGCAAACTTTCAAAAGACAACTTGTAATTTGTTCCTCCATTTTTGCATTCCATGAAAGGGAAGAGAAAATAAGTTTAGTGGAGAGTAGAGGTCGACATGCATTTTACACCAACATAAGGTGCAAAGTGCAATGTGCACCCCCACTTCCAGATCCCATGGAACAAGGCACAAAGAAGTGAATGAGCGAGAAATTGAAAAGTGTAACATGATAAAATTCAACTCAAGGAGCTTCAAGAAGATGTTGAGAAGAAATGTAATTTTACAATTTTGCACTTGTGTAAATTGTAAATTGCACATAGATCTCCCATTTCCACCAATCAACATCAGTTAATAATGGGAACTACAAGTGCAAATTTGTAAAGGGGGTCAAAATTTCCCCAAAAAGGTCAAAAGTGGAAAAAATGAATTTATGCATTAAAATTATGGAGGAAACCCTAAAAGGCAAATGTGAAAAAAGTAAACTATGAAAATACAAGTTGGAGCCAAAAAGTAAAAGGGTGAAAATAACCTAAGTTATTGTATTTTCATTTGATTTACTTGTCCAAGCTCCTCTATGGGAGAGAAATTATAGGTTCACAATTCCAATGTAGGCCACTCCAAAGAAGATATCTCGAGTAGCCATGGATCTGAAAAATTCCCATGCCATCATTGCAAGAGTAGGTTATTCCATTGTGTACATAAAGGGAAGGGGAGCTATCCAGGAGTTTCCAACTATGCAAACAAGTTGTCCAGGGCATCTTCAGGTAATTACACATAATGACAAAGTTTTTTTGGCCCTCTACCATGATTATTCTCCTTCAAACTCATGTGAAAGGCATCTCACACCATGAAATCAAAATATGTGCTCCAAATCTTCATCATTCCTCATAGAGGTAGTTAGAGTCATGATTTTTCTTGAAAATGGATGTATATTTAAAGTATGGTAAGGGAATATTTTCCAACTGAAAGCATATTTGTGGACTTGAAAGTTTTTTTTGCAATTTTGAAATTTGTGACCCATAGTTCTAGATTTAAAAATGTATAAATGGGGGGTTTCTCCTCTATTCAATGTTGTTGTTGGTCACTATTTTAGGTGTTCATCTTCTCTAAGTCTAGGTTTTGCAATAATTTTTGGGATCAATTACTGTGTGTAGATCTTGTCTCCCTTGCTAAGGTGGTTACAATTGTACAACCATTAGTGAGCTTTGAGAGCATCTTTATGTCTCCCTTGTCGAAAGATAAATCTCACCATGCTTGTCCCCATGGAAACATTTTGAAATATTTATTTTCAAGTTAATGAGAATGATTGTGGTTCTTTTTTATTTACTATTGATGAAGTGCAACAATCTATTTTTCAAATATTATTGACTGGATATCCAATTTTATGTTCATTATTGCTTATCATTTTGAGCATGAATCTAGGTTATAAAACCCTTTCTAAATTATTTTAGAACATGTTGTTAAATAGCTTGTTAGGGAACCCTAGGTTTATGTATTTGATAGGAAAGTGTTTTTTTAAAAGTTTTCTTTTAGTGTATGTTCTATTCTTTCAAGGATTATTTGGTATTTCCCACTAGCTTGTATTTGAGTTTTTTCTACATTTGTGCTAAGGAATGATGTCATGAATCTTGCAAGATACCCTACTATTTGACAGACACTAGCACACCACCTTCCTTTTTTATAATTATCCAACTTGTCCTACCCTATCCTACCCTACAAATAATACACCTTTTGCATTATTTACCTTATAAATGCATCAGATCTTGCATATTTGAAATGTGTTTATAGTTTATGTTTTAAATTCTAGCATTGTATTCTTTTATTTGACCCTTGCTATTGAAGATTATATATAATAAAGATTTCAGTCTCTTTACCATCTATCTTTAGTAACTTGTATATGACTTAGAGAATTTGTGCATTTCATATGACAACCTTGCATGGGTGAAGTGTAAAAACTTGGTTATGCCCTGATCATTTGTGTTCTTTGTGCCAAAGATCCCCATGGAGGTTGAATTGTAGAATCTATCCATGTGATTAAGATACCCATAGGTCCTCTCACCTTGGTTTAGGTAGAGCCAAAAGTAGTAGGGAGCTGAACATACCCTTTGTAGGTGACTCTTAGTCATTTTTTACATTCAGTCTAATCTTGATGCCAAACCCTTCCCCGAATATAATGATATACAAATGGGTTTTTCATCATTGATTGCCATTTTGTCTCAAATGTGAAACACTGAGTGTACAAGGTGTACAATTGGGAAAAAACACTTTATTGGTACCATTGCCAGGGACTAACTAATGTCCTAGTAACTTGTGTTGTTGGGGACTCTTGTAGAGATCTGCGAGTAATTCAAGTTTGAAAGTTCTTTGCCTATATTTGAATTGGTTTGATTATCTTTGGTTTGTCAATGTCACCACTCAATTGGTGCCATTGATGGAGACACTTCTTATCACCTATGTTACTGGGAACTCTTGTAGAGAGTTGTAAGTATTTCATCTTGTGAATTTCTCTACTATTACTACACTGATTTGACTATCTTGGCCATCAATGTTGTAACACTCTATTGGGGACATCCCATGATTGTTTTAAGGCTTGATAATTTGACTTTTGCTACATTTATTGCAAAGAGATATTAATGTGGCATGTTAAAAGGTGTTTTTTCCCTTTTGAAAATTATTCTAAAGATTTTAGTGTCTTTGTTTTTACTCTCATCATTAACTTCAACAAAGTATGTTGTCAGCATGCATCATGATCAGTTTGTTAACTGTTATATTCTAGAATTGTGATTCTAGTGGTGACTCTAATTTTTATCACTTGGTTTCAAGAATGATCAATGCTTGTTATGAATATTATGTTAAGTTTTAGCTTTGAGTATACTCTTGTTTACAAATTTGGAAGCATTGAGATAATATTTCAAAGGTGACCCATCTAAGAAACTTGTTCCACCCTTAATTATTCCTCAAAGAAGAGGGAGACATGTTTAGAACCCTATTGAAGGGCAAGGTTCAGCTACTAAGGACCATCAAGATTTTGATAATATTTTATTGTTTATTGATCCTCATATTATTAAGGACTATGATATATCTTATACTAATTATAAAATATATAGTCTTATTTACTATCCAACTCCTTCCCAACTAGCTGAATCCCCTCCCTAGTCTAACCCACCAAGTCCACGTTGTTCACCCCCTCATATCCCTTTACTAGTTTTTATTGAACCTCTTATTGAGCCAATCATGAGGCATAGGGATAAATATGAGAATGAATTCCCTACATTCCATGTTCCTATATTGAGGCCTAGAAATTTTGATGAAATGAAAGGCTATCCTAATTAAGTCCCAAATGAAGTAAGGAAATGCCTTCCAAAATTCCAAGGGAACAATTCAGTGAGTAGTGATCAGCACCTGAGGGGTTTTCAAAATATTATTGAATATTATGAGGTTGATCATGAGGATGTGTGCATCAATATGTTTGTGCACATGCTAGAGGAAGATGCTCATGAGAGTGGTTTAACTCTCTTCCCCTGGATTCATCGATTCATCAGAAAAGATGAGGAATGTCTTTAGAATTTAATATGGTGATAGAATTGATCCAAGGTTTCTTTTAGCTAAGTTTGAAAACATCAAAAAGAAACCCAATGAGTGTGTTTGGGACTTCAATACATGGTTCAATAAAGTTATGATGTGGCTATTTGAAAACATCAGGCCTAGTGATACAATGTGCTTGATAAAATACCATGATGCCTTTGATAAGAAGGCTATGTACTAATTGAGGGACAAGGCTCCCACTAACCTATGGTTGGAATTTAATATGGCCATCCAAATTGAGAACAACATAAAGGCTATGGGAAATCTCATGAATAAGTGGGTTGATGTAAAATTGGTCAATCTAGAAAAGACATAATCCACAAAAACTACCAATCTTGAAGAGCCTATTAAAACTTTGGCCTTTAATGTCAAAGAAATGTCATACAAGTTGGACAGAGCTGATAAGGGGATCCCTCATGCATTTATCAGTGAAGAAAGGCCTCCAAATCTAAATCAAGAACAAAGGGGGCTTTCTTTCCATAGTTGAGATAATGATAAAGGGAAGAGGTCTACACATGAAGAAAGAATGGATAGAAACCAGAATCTAGAGGCTGTAAAAGAGGTACTTGATCCTTTAAATACCAAGGTAAATACTATGAATTCTAATTTAAACATTGATTGGTGTGACAAGTTCTTCTTTCCACACCCTCCATGTGATATTGCTAAAGATTTAGATGAAATTGAGTATGCATCGTCTGAATATAAGATTTATGTTTGATAAAGTCCCTAAAGTAGATTGTTCACCTTCAAAGAAATGCTGAATGCTACTACAGTTGATCAGTTTTGGAGTGTGATCAAAATGGAGAATGTCCCAACTTTTGACTTTGCTTGTGATGTTAATATGGCACAATTATATTAATTACCCATTCATGATTTTGATCTCTTACACTCTATAATGATTAAGAAATATCATGAGGGAATTCCATCAGTTAAGGATAGGCAACTATTAATTAATGCAACAACTATCCAAAAGAAGGAATATTACTTGAGAATTAGGCAAGTAGGTACTAATACTCAAGACACTGCCCTTATAAATCCAAAGGTAGGGAATGCAAGTGAGGAAGCAAACAAAGCTAAAACAGTCTCAGAATCTTCCAAGATAACACCCATGTCCCAAGATGCTAAGCTTAGAAGTACTCCTACTAAGAGAAATAAAACACCTATCTTGTCGAGTATTCCTAAGGGTATAAGTGATGTTAAGACAAATCCACCCCTAAAGACTATTATAAAGAGTATTAATCTAGCCAAACCTACTCCACTTCATATATTATGTGATTTCAACCTAGCTGAGGGTGTTGTTACCCTTCCACCAAATAGACCTCTTCCTCAGTATAACATGTGTGATATGGCCTAAGTGTTAAGTCAAATAAAAATCACTGTGCCACTTATTGAATTATTATGAATACCTAAACATAGGAAGAGGGATTTTGAGTACTTGGAGTTTGGTGAGAGGTATGCTATGAATGAAATAAAATTACCCTAAGCACCCTTGGAAGAAGAAGAGGAATCAAAAGAGGTTATTAAACCTACTCCAAAGGTTTATTTGGGGACTGCATTAGTGGAGAGTCAATTGAATGTGGATCCATTTTGTATAACCCTACTAATAAATGGCCTAATTATACACAACTATATGTTTGATTCTAGAGATTTTTACATTGTCATGCCCTTGGGTGTCCTAAATGAGCTCAAAATGAAGATTACATCAACCTTTGGCAAATGTTATGCCATGGACTCATGAGAGGTACCAATTGTGGGACAAGTCAAGGGATTAGTTATAAAATTGGTAGTTCACCTTGGTAAGTATCTAAATATGGATGTGGTAGTTTTAGGCTACCTACCTAAGTGGGGGATGCTACTATCATGAAAATGGGTTTCTAGCATGGGTGGAAGTGTGCAAATGAACCTTTCCTACTCCACCATTCCATTGGAGGGTAAGATGGTCAAAATTTATAGAGATTTGAAGATGTTACATGTGATTGAAGATATAAAACATGATCTCAATGAAGTGCTATATATGGATGTTGAATTGGCAACTTTATTGGGAATGTTGATGCCAACAAAAAACTTGCTATTTTAGATGTTGAACTTGATAGTGAAAGTGTGATTTGGAAGATGTGCTTTGATAGGGCTTGATCTAATATTGGAAATGGATCTGGAGTTATTTTTTATGCCTCTAGATAAATGATGTAAGTTTTCTTTTCAAATTTATTTTGAGTGCATGAATAATACTGCTAAGTATGAATCACTCTTGCTTGGTTTAAGGATTGCATGTGAATATGGAATTAAAAGTTTGATTATCAAGGTGATTTTAGGTTAGTGGTTAATTAGATCTGTAATGCTTATGCAACTAATAATAAAAGGTTAAAATAATATCAGAATGTTATTTGGGATTTAATTGAATTTTTTGATGCATTCAACATTTGTTATCATGATAAAAGTTTCAAAAATGAAGATAACAAACTTGAAAGGTTAGGCATTTAGTTTGATATTGAAAATACAATCCCTCATTATTAGTATCAAGTGGAGGTGATTGTTAAGCCTTTAATCCCAGACAATGTTCATCATTGGTAGCTATTTGATGATGATGAATAGGTTAAGAGGTTTCTCAATTTTGAAGCTAAGTTCCATGATCAACTCATAGACTTGGAATTTATGGTTTAGGTTTATGATGGGAAAGAAACCCTATTTGGGAAAGACATTATTCAACTAAAGACAAACATCCTCCTAAGGGGATTGGTAAGCTTAGAAGAATATTTTGATGGAGCTGATAGAATCAAATCAAGAGATTCAATTATCTCAAAAGATGTGACTAAGTGCAACTTGGGTTCTCATGAGAATCCAAGAGAGGTTTAACTGGGTACTCACCTAAGTGTAGCTGAGAAATAAGTTTACATGCAACTGCTTAAAAGTTACCAGGACTATCTATCATGGTCTTATTTTGAGCTGAAAGCATATAGGGAATATTTGTTCTAACATGTCATCCCATTGTAGCCTAACAACAAACCCTTCAAGTAGAAATAAAAACATATTCACCCCATCTTGGCCACCAAGATGAGGGATGAGTTAAAGAAGCTGAGGGATAGTGGAATCATTCAACCCATTAGGTATTCATCATGGGTTACCAATTTAGTCCTTGTGCAAAAGAAGAATAATGACATATACTTATGTGTGGATTTCCAAAAATTGAACAAGGCTTACTTTAAAGATAATTATCCCCTACCCAATATGGAGAACCTACTATAAAGTTTTATTAGATCATAGATGTTGTCCAAATTAGATGGCTTCTTAGGGTATAATTGAGTTATGGTAAAATAATTTGAGAGACCCAAGACCACATTCACAACACCGTGGGGCACATATGTATATATGAGGATGGTTTTTGAGTTAATGAATGCTAGTGTAATGTTTCAGTGAGCTATGGACATTACTTTTATATGGATAATTAATAAGTTTATAGATATTTATTAGGATGACATTATTGTGTAATCCAATACTAGAGAAGAACATTTGGTGCATCTAGAAAAAGTATTGATCAGATGTAGGGAGTTAGGCATTTAATTTAATCCAAAGAAGTGCCACTTTGGAGTATAAAATACCAAGTTACTAGGACATATAGTGTCCAAAGATGGTGTCGTGATTGACCCTAAAAGGGTTGAATCCATTGATAAAGTACCCATCTTATAGTCCAAGAAAAGAATTCAGTCTTTCTTTGGATACATTAACTTTGTAAGGAGGTTTGTGTCCAATTTTGTAGAGATTACTCTACCTATTACTTCCATGATAAAAAAAGACCAGACCATCAAATGGGAGGAAAAGGATATGCAAGCATTAAATTACATCAAGGGAGCTTTAAGTTATACCCTTTTTTTGGTCATCCTTGATTACATTAAGCCATTTTAGATATTCTCTTTTGCATCATACAATACTGTTGCTGCTGTCTTGTTGTAAAATAATGAATATGGTCATGAGAAGCCTATAGATTTATTTAGAAAAGCCATGTAAGGTCTTGAAATGAACTATACCATCATGGAAAAATAATATTTCACTCTCTTAAAAGCTGTCAAGACATGCAAGCCTTATATTCTGAGTTCAAAGATTGTTGCTTATGTCCTGCATACCATGGTGAAGGACATCTTGACTCAAATTGAAGTATCCAACAAGCGATGTAGATGGGTAAACAAGTTAAAATATTATGACATGGATATTTAGACCACCAAGTTAGTAGGAGGGATGGGTCTATCCAAGCTTATGGCTGAGATCAGTTTATAATCTATTGAGGTAAACACTATTATTCTTAATGTTGATGATTCTTTTAGTTAATTTAACATGTCTTTGTGGTATAGAGATATTGTTTACTACTTAAAAAATATGAACTATCTTCATGACTTGGAAAAAAATCAAAGCATAACTCTTAAGCTTGTTTCCAAAAAATACCTCTTGACTGAGAATAAACTAGCATAGAAGAATCTAGATGGGGTTCTCCTAAGATGTGTGCTAGAAGAATAGACTGCTGACCTGATTGAATACTTATATAGTAGAGCATGTGGTGGAAATTTTGTGTCTAAAGTCATAGATAATACAATTATGAGAGCTATTTATTGGCCATCATTTTTCAAGGATGTTGCTTAGATAGTCAAAAAGTGTGAGAAATGTTAGTGCTTTGCTGGGAGGATGAAATCTTCAGGTTCTCTTCCCTCACATCTTATAACAATTGAAGGCCCATTTAGACAATGGGGAATGGATTTCATAGGAAAAATTATTGATTCATCAAGTCCTAGACATAGATGGATACTAGTTTCCACTGATTACTTCAACAAATGGGTTGAAGCAGTCCCTACCAAAAAGGCTACACACTAGGTGGTTATGGTTTTTTTGCTAAATTAGATTATTTATAGATTTGATGTGCCTATTAAATTTATTACTAAAAATGCTATGAAATTCAAATCCAAACCTTTAGTGGCATTGTGCGAATAGTATGAGATTAAATTGACCTATGCTTTTAATTACAACCCTCAGGGGAATGGGCAAGAAAAATATAATAACAAGAACTTGCTCAAAATCATTAGGTGAACATTGGAAGCAAATAAAAAGAAGTGGAGTGAACAACTAAAGTTTTCCTTATGGGATGATAGGATTAAACCTAAGAGAGCTAAATGCAAAAGCCCTTTTGAGCTTGTTTATGGAGCTCAAGCAATTTTACCTTTGAATTTATAGTTTCTCACCTATCAACTCATGTAGTAACTAGAGTATGATGAGTAGATCAACCACTATAAAATTAGGATGAACTAGATTATCGAGCTTGATGAAATTTGAAGATAAGATCATGAAATATACCTCAAGTTTAGGGAAAAACTAAAGAAGATATTTGATAGGAAGGTCACTCAAAGAACTTTCCAAGTAGGTGATCTGGTTATACTTTGGTATAACATGCATGAGGAGAAAGGAAAACATGGTAAATTTGATGCCTTGTGGATGTGTCCCTATTCTATTGACTATCAGATTGGGGAGCATAATTTATTCTTGAGAGACTTGGATGGTGAAATATTAGAACTTCTAATTAATGACAAATATCTAAAACACATTCTTGATTGAGTTCATAACTTATGTACATTATTATATAATTATATAGTGTTTTATCCTCTGTTGTTTCATTACTTCTATTGACCCTCTACTTTGGGCCTTGTTTATATAGTTCCTTTCATGTTTCTTATCTTGTGTTCATTTCTAGATCTTTCTGATCTATTTTTGTCAAGTCTACCATTATTTTGTTGAGCCTTCATAAATTTTTGCTGAAAATTGTTATGTCTTGACTCTGTGATCCAATGGATTGGCACCTGGTTTTACGTTTTGGGGTTCTTTGCACACCCTCAAGGGGTGTGCATCCCCAAGTGAGAGCAAGTGTTAGTGCCAAAAATTACATTGAAGTAATTAAGCCCTTGTCAAGTATGAATGCTTGGGTTTCTTACCTAATTATAGTTTTCAAGTACCTTTGGTCTACCAAAAACTCCAAGTTGAGTTCATGTCTATGCACTTTGAAAACCTTTATTCCAATTGCCCTAGCCTAGATCCCCTGATTTAAAAGCAATTTAAGTGAGAACATTTTTAATATGCTATGGACTTAGTTTTATTTTTTATACTAAGGATTGGTCATATTTATCAACATGACCAAACCTTAGTCATAAAGTTCATGTTTAGTCCCTTTTATTTCCCATAGCCTAGTTCCTTTTATTTTATTTACATGGTATGGCTAATGGCCATGGTCCATTTCATTTGTTAGCATGGTCTGAATAAAGATTGGTCCCTTTGTTATATGCTTAGCGTAAAATTCCTAGGTCCCCTTCATATTTATAAACATCCCAAAGTTCTAGATTAAGTCTTTGAACATTTTATCTGTGAATTTTCAAGACTAAATCTTTGGACTTTATATGCGACTCAAGTTTTTAAACATTTTGTTCAAAGTAGTTTAAAGCTCAAGACTTTAGACATATTATCCCAAATATTTAAAGTCAAAGTATTTAGACATTTTTTCTAAATAATTTCAAAGTCACGCCTTCAGACATTTTGTTTGAAAGATTTAAAGTCAAGGTATTCAAACATTTTGTCTGAAGAATCTATAGTTCAAGATTTCAAACATTTTATCCAAAGAATTTCAAGATCAAGCTTTCAAAAATTATGCAATTCAAGATTTTTATTTAGGGTTCTTGTATTTGGGCTTTTTGTTGTTTGGGATTTCTGCTATAGATAGTTATTATGAGTATTTGTACTTAGAGCTTTCAGTTTAAGCCTTTGTCCTCTACCCACCATTTGACATGTAGTCAAAGGAGAGAAGGATCCTAGTAGGTTTCATACACTAAGTAGTTCAAGGTTGTGGACAAGTTGGTACAATCTTCAGAAGATCATCAAAGCTTTTAAGGATCAAGCAAAATTCATAGGACAAGTCTAGATAGACTAGGCCATTTCACATGTCACACATAAACAAATGGGTCAGTTCACTTGTGTATTTTTATAAGTTTGTTCAAAAATCATCTCAAGCCAAAAGAGTTATATGGAAATTATTTTATTCATGTCATGAACATCTTTTGCAAGTTTGGTTCCTTCATATTTTTTTTGACTCAAGATGCAAGATTCAAAAAAGTTGAATAAGAAGTGTGACGACCGTACAAACATCTTTGATGGTTGTGTGAATGATAAAATTAAGCTCATCCATTATCCATTAGGGCTTAAATTTGATGGCCATGTGGACGTCATTGATGATCATGTGAATGTCAAATTATGGGTGCATGATCATCAAATTTAAGCCACTATAATTATCCATTTGGGCTTAAATTTGATAATCACACACCCGTCAAAGACATTCACATGCATGTTAAATGACAAGTGTGCAGACAACAAATTTAAGCCATGATAAAGTGAAATTTTTAGAAAATCCTACAATGAACATGAGACCACCACGTGGCAAAAGGATGCTAGCCTACGTAAAGATTTACTGTGTAAGGTACAAAAAGCCCATGGATTCTCTAGGTGGAATGATCTTGGGGCTCACAATAAATGTTATGTTAAATTTTTACCAGAGGCGTATGGATGGAAAAAAAGTACAAAATGAGGGGTCAAAGTTTGTAGGAAAGCATGGTAGAGATGCAACACCCTAAACACACTTTCTTAAAGTACAACATGCTCCTATAGTTTTATATTGTATGTAATAAAAGGAAATGGCAATGGGACTTGGTAGAAGGTAGAATCAAATAGGCACTTTGTACCTTATTTTAAAGTGCAAAGTGCACTAGCACCTCTAGATTCTATGAGTAGAATGGGTGAGTAGGAAAAGACAAAAGCAATTGCATGGCAAAGAAGGGAAATAATGAAGCATTTTACACATTTGGCAAGTGCAATGTGATTATGGACCTTTGCATCCCATAAAAGAGAACATGATAGGGTTAGTATAAGTGGAATATTAAATGAACTTTACACCATCACAAAGTGTAAAGTGCAAAGTGCATTCTTATTTTTGGATCCTATGTAGATGCAAAGAAAGGAATGCATGGAGATTTAGCAGAAGTCAAAACATTGACTGCAACTTTAAAATTTTCAAATAACACCATGGAGTTTCATAGAAGAAACACATGTAAAATCCAAAATTTGAAAAGACAACTTTTAATTTGTTCATCCATTTTTGTATTCCATAAAAGGGAAGAGAAAACAGGTTTGGCAGAGAGTGGAGGTAAACATGCATTTTGCACCAACATAAGGTGAAAAGTGCAATGTGCACCCCCGCTTATAAGTTCTATGGAATAAGGCATAAACAAGTGAATGAGCGAGAAATTGAAAAGTATAATAGGAGGAGAAAAGTTAACTCAAGGAGCTTCAAAGAGATGTTGAGGAGAAATGCAATTTTTCACTCGTGTAAATTGCAAATTGCACTTGGATCTCCCATTTCTACTAGTCAATGTTGATCAACAAGTGGAACTACAAGTGCAAATTGTGCTTGTACAAATTATAAATTTGTAAAAGGGGCTAAAATTTCCCCAAAAAGGTCAAAAGTGGAAAATAATGCATTTATGTATTAAAATTGTGGAGGAAACCCTAAAAGGAAAATGTGCAAAAAGTAAAATGTGAAAATACAAGTTAGAGCCAAAAAGTAAAAGAGTGAAAATAACCTAAGTTATTATATTTTCATTTACTTTGCTTGTTCAAGCTCCTCTATGGGAGAGAAATTGTAGGTTTTCAAGTCCAAGGTGGGAAAATCTAAAGAAGATCTCTCGAACAACCATGGATCCAAAATATTCCCATGATATCATTACAAGAGTAGGTTGTTCCATGGCATGCATAAAAGGAAGGGGAGCTATCCAGGAGTTTCTAGCTATACTACAAGTGGTTTAGGGAATCTTTAGGTAGTTGCACATAATGAAAAAAATTGTTTATCCCTCTACCATGAATATTCTTCTTCGAGCTCATGTGAAAGGCATCTCCCACCATGAAATCAAAATATTTGCTCCAAATCTTCATCATTCATTGTAGAGGTAGTCAGAGTTATGATTTTTCTTGCAAATGGATGAAGATTTTAGGCATGGAAAGGGAATATTTTCTAGCTAGAAGCATCTTGGCACACTTGAAAGTTTATTTTACAATTTTTAAAGTTGCAACCCATAGTTCCAAATTTGAAAATGTATAAATGGGGGCTTCTCCTCTATTCAAGGTTGTTGTTGGTCACTATTTTAGGTGTTCATATTCTCTAAGTCTAAGTTCTAAAATAATTTTTAGGATCAATTACTATGTGTAAATCTTATCTCCCTTGCTAAGGTGGTTGTAGCTATACAACCATTAGTGAAATTTGAGAGCATCGTTATGTCTCCCTTTTTAAAAGAGCAATCTCACCATGTTTGTCCCCATGGCAACATTTTGAAATATTGATGTTTGTAATATTTATTTTCAAGTTAATGAGAATGATTATGGTTCTCTGCTATTTACTATTGATGAAGTACATCAATTTATTTTCCAAATATTGTTGAATGAATATCCAATTTTATGTTCATTACTGGTTATCATTTTGAGCATGGATCTAGGTTATAAAACCCTTTCTACATTATTTTAGAACATTTTGTTGAATAAGTTGTTATGGCACCCTAGGTTTATAGATTTGATAGGAAAGAGTTTTTTGAAAGTTTAGTTTTAATGTATGTTCTCTTCTTTCAAAGATCATTTGGTATTTCCCACTAGCTTGCATTTGAGGTTTTTCTACATCTGTGCTAAGGAATGATGTCATGAATCTTACAAGATACCCTATTGTTTGAAGGTCACCATCATGCCACCTTCCTTTTTTATAATTATACAACATGTCCTACCCTATCTTACCATGCAAATGATACAACTTTTATACACTATAAGTGTTATTTACCTTGAAAATGCATAATATTTGCATAATTGAAATGTGTTTGCAATTTATGTTTTAAATTCTTGCATTACAATATTTTATTTGACCCCTATTATTGAAGATTATATAGAAAAAAGATTGCAGTCTCTTTCCCATATGTCTTTAGTAGCTTGTATATGACTTAGAGACTTTGTGCATTTTGTGTGATAACCCTTCATAGGTGAAGTGTGCAAACTTAGTTATGCCCTGGGCATATTTGTTCCTTGTGCTAAAAATCCCCTGGGAGGTTGAATTATAGAATCTATCCATGTGAACAAGGTACCCCATAGGTCCTCTCACCTTGGTTTAAGCAGAGCCAAAAGTAGTAGGGAGCTGACCATACCCTTTGTAGGTGCCTCTCAGTCATTTTATGTATTCGATCTATTCTTGATGCCAAACCCTTCCCTGACTACAATGACATACTAGAGGGTTTTTCATTATTACTTGATATTTTCTCTCAAGTGTGTAAGGTTGAGCATATGAGGTGTAAAATTGAGAACCAATAAGACCTAAAAGGTAAATAGTACCTAGTTGCTTACAAGTTGTGGTTAATTTGCACCAATAACAAGGCCAAGAATGAAGCCCTGATCTCAGGCTAATAGATTGCATTAAAACATAATGGTAAATAATTACTAGTGTTTGATAACTTAACTAGTTGTAAATTAGATTAGAAGCAAGTACCAATGCAAGTTTGCATACCTAGATAACTATAAACACCAATTTTGGGACTTGATTGAATCTTTTGAAGTATTTAGCATCAAGGCCATCCCAAGAGAAATAAATCAGACAACTAATTCATAGGAAGTCTTCCATACCAATTTAACACCACTCTAGGAATAAAAAATGCAATTTTTTTTGGTGAAACTAGTCCATGCCCTTCTATCCCAAATAATGTGGATAATTTATAGGTGTTTGATGATGATCAATAAATCATATAGTTTTTGAACAATTTAGGAGATTTTGAGGCCCATATAATAGATGAAGGAAATATCTAGCCTATATAGACTAGAGATATGGGGGAAGAGGATGTTATACAATTAAAATAAAATTAAATCCCTTTGGGCATGCTTTCCTTGGAATGAGATTTTGACATCAATCCTTAGGCCCAAAATAAAAAATAGATGAAAAAAATTGAGTCTGAATTCACCAAAAAAACTTGGGGATTGACCAGGCTCCCCAATTGGTGAATATAGGTCTAAGCTATACTAAAAACATGAAACACTAGATGAAGGGTTTGATTACAGATTACAAGGATGCCATTGTTTGGACATATGATGACATGATATTTAATCCAAAGGTTGTTACATCTCAATTTCCTCACTAAACTTGATTTGTTTATTAAATAGACATTAATGGAGCTAATGTTATTTAATTACTATTGTAGAAAACTATTTTCATTTATGCTAATGTATAGATAGACATATAATGATTATTTTGTGTGCCATATTACTTGATTGATTATCCATACATGAGTTTCATATGCATGTGGATTATTATCATTTAGTATTATTGTGCTTGAACAACATTTTTATTGATTATTATTATTATGGGCTAACTACCATTTACATTTGTGAGGTGGATGCAGGTGAAAGTCCATTCTCTAAATAGATATGAAGGGAGAGTATCATCAGGGAGGATGATACAAATGAATATTTTGGAGGTGTAGAGATTTGACAAGGAACCCTACACACACCATGTAGTACAAATAAATGCATAATTACTTTAATTTCAATTATGTTTGATTTATTCATGCTTGATCATGTTGATTTGGTTTTGATCCATGTTTAGATGTTATTTTGGTATTGGTTTTAGCTATTACTATTTACTAAGATTATGATGTTTTTGTCATTATGTAGGATGATAATTGTAAATTTGTATTTAGATGACTATACTTACAAATTGCTAACTTTGTGATTCCGTACGAGCGTATACCTCCAAACATCCAATAGAAAAGTATCATTATTAAAGATTATACATGGCATATAAAAAAATTACATTGTATATAATACAAAAAAAATATTTTATAAGCATTATCTAACCTAAACCTAGGTGAAAGTGACTATGGTGGTACCTAGGGTGACATAGTTTTTAAATACCGAAGGGTTAACTAGGTATGAAAGTTTGATTGTTTAAATGTTTAAAGTTTTGGATAGGCATTCAATTTTTTATTAAAAATAATAATTATTTTTATTGACATAACATGATGTAAACCTTAATTTTAGAGTCATCATTTGGTTTGTCTTTTTTATTTGAACCATGCAAACTCAAAATGGCTAGGGTTTGACTATGAATTGTGAGGAAATATTGAGGAGACAATGTTGTTTGGTGGTCAAGTTGTGACTTGTTGGAACATGCCATGAATTTATGGTGTCATGGCAAGTAATTTTTGGGAATTTATGATGGATAAGGGTTAACCATAAAATTAGAGATTTTTGTATGGCATGTAGATGACTGTGAAAACAATAAAGGAGGATGGAGTTTTTGAAATGCATAAAGGCTGGGTTCACTCTAAAATTTTATATTAATGTTGTATAGTTTATAGATGCAATGGTTATGGATTTTTTTAAAAATGATTGTTTTAAAATTTTAAACCCTTGAGAGAATCAAAGATTCAACCCTGTGAGAGGAGGAATCCCCCCACATAATTAAATCAATGATTCGATTAAAGTATAACATGGGTATAAAAGGTTAGGGTAACTATTGAATATGAAATCTTTGTGTGGATTATTTACATGGATGTATGTTATTTTTTGTGGTTTATTTACATGGATATATGTTATTTTGTGTGGTTTATTTACATATTTGTGTTATTTTGTGTGTGCCAAAATGACTGAGTGTTAATGAAATGACATAGAGACATTATTTTGATAGAGGGTTTGAAACTGGGTTTTTTTGGTGATCATTAATATGATTGTGTTTTACTTAGTTCATTTATAAATTGAAATGACTATGTAACCATATAGTTATATGCTTGATTATAAATAAATAACAAAAAACTTAGAGGATATTATTCTATATTCTAGTTAAGTTTGAATTTTGGGTATATGAATTAGGTTTTGTTGGATATTATTTGGTTATATTTAATTTCATTTCATTTCAATAATTAATGGTTGTGTGTTACTACTTTGATAAAAATTACGTATGATTTTTTGTATGGGATGACTAGGATTTGGAATCCACTTAACTTAGGTTAGTTAGTTGACTATGTATAAATAATTATTTGTTGACTACGAGTAAATTTAGTCAATTACCATACCACAAGATTAAGTTTATTTTGTATTGGATATATACGAGTGTTATATTATTGTAGGGTCATGATTTTGATATACATAATACGACAGAGTCAATATAAACTATAATTAGTTTGTATAAAATGACTTCTTTGAATAGAATTGTTATTGTTGAGTAGTCATGATGATTATATGTTAAGTAACATAAATATCTATTCAATGGATTAGCTGAGTAGTATAAAAATTACTATAAGTCACATCATCATAAGCATATATACATAGATGAGTATGAATATAGGGATATACATTATCAGTTGAATTTTTTTCTTTATTGATTGTGTGTAATATGGTTAGATGAATGATTGAATGATGTTGTCAAGTAGTGTTAGATGTACGGTCCAGACTGATTTTAAACATTTGTAAAATAGTTGAAGTTATACTATATTGGGGACATGGATGTTTAAATTAGGGGTTAATATTGTGTTTAATGATTTCAATAAGCTGATTTACCATATGGTACATACCATAATATTTCACATTTTGTGTTTGTATTTCAATGCATTTAATTAGGTTTTAAGTGTTGTTTGGGGTTAATGCAATTTATATTTTAGTTTTAAATTGAGTATATATTTATTAAGTGGGAGCTTAGGATATGAGAATAAACTTGAAAAATATATAAATATGTATATATGTAATTATGGATTATACATAAAGCCATTATAATATTATTTATGAATAGTTCATAAAAACACACACACACACACAGATACATACATATAATAAATACTTATAAATTATACACAGGTATATATATAAAAGTATGACCATACATACATACATACATACATACATACATACATACATACATACATATATATATATATATATATATATATATATATATATATATATATATATATACATATATATATATATATATAATACCATAGGGAAATAAGTGGCTAAGGTTTTAAAAATATATGAATATAAGTAGACATACTTAATATATATGTATATGTGTTAAATTTTGGTATGTAAGTATATGTTTGTCTATATTGAATAAATGTATTCATATGCAAAATGAGATGTAAACCATTAATTTATAATATGATAATTCAATTATAAATTATTAGGAAAATGAGTAATTACTGATTATAAAAAATAATTGTTGTGTTTATTATTATTATTTTTAGATTGGTGTTTAGCTTTTGACCAGAGCTATAATTATTTCTAGAGCACAAACTAGGGGCCCAATCCTTGAGAGAAATATAAAACCATTTATACTTTAATCACATTGAAATCATTAAGTAAATGGATACATTTAGCCTATAAATGCCCTCTGAGATTTAAACTTGGGTGGAGCTCGGTATAACTAAACCACTTCACTAATCTTTCTACATCTCATTGGCTAAATTTAATCTACAACTAAAGCTTGGTGGGGCTGGGCTTGGGTCCATAATTTCCACTGAATGATACACAATTGTATTACCCCACTATGATCCACGTGGAACACATGGACAAGTTTGACCCCTACCTTAAGGTATTCCCATGGTCACTTCTGATTATAGACTAGCATCTACCCCTAACCCACAATGCATCACAAGGTGTCTGACAAGAGTTGAAATCAAGACCTAGGTGACCAAAGTCATTGATCCTATCCACTTGAGCTAACCCTTTGGGATAAAAAAATTTAATCTACAACTAAATCTTGGTGGGGGTGGGCCTAGGTCCATAATGTATATTGAATGATCTACAACTGAATCACCTCACTATGATCTATGTGGAACACATGGATAAATTTAACCCCTACCTCAAGGTATCCCCATGGCCACTTTAGATTATAGGCTAACATCTTCCCCTAAGCTATGATGCATCATAGGGTTTTTGGTAGGGTATTGAACTCAAGACTTAGGTGACTAAAGTCATTGATCCTATCCACTTAAGCTAACCTTTGGGGCTTGAATTTAATCTATAATTGAAGCTTAGTGGTGGTGGGCTTGGGTCTATAATGTTCATCAAATGAATTACATCTAAATCATCTTATTGTGATTCATGTGGAACACATGGAGAAGTTTGACCCATACCTCAAAGTATCCCCATAACCACTTGAGATTATAGGCTAGGATCTACCCCTAAGCCATGATGCATCATAGGGTATCCATCAAGAGTTGAACTTAAGACCTAGGTGACCAAAGTCATTGATTCTATCCACTTGAGCTAACCCTTGGGGCTTAACATTTAATCTACAATTGAAGCTTTATGGGGGTGGGCCTGGGTCTATAATATCCACTAAATTATCTATAAATGAATCACCTCGCTATGATCCATGTGAAACACATGGAAAAGTTTTACCCCTACCTTAAGGTATCCCCATGGCCACTTCAAATTATAGGCTAACATCTACCCCTAAGTCATGATGCATCATAGGGTGTCCATCAGGTGTTGAACTTGAGACTTAGGCAACTAAAGTTGTTGATCCTATCCACTCGAGCTAATCCTTAGGGATAATTTTTTTCTATAATTAAATATTGGTAGGGGTGGGCCTAGGTCCATAATGTCTACTAAATGATCCATATCCAAATCACCCCACTATGATCTGCATAAAACACATAGAGAATTTAGACCCCTACCTCAAGGTATCCCCATAACCACTTCAAATTATAGGCTAGCTTCTACCCCTAAGATGCAACACATCATAAAGTGTTTGGTAGGAGTTGAACTCAAGACCTAAGTGACTAAAGTCATTGATCCTATCTACTTAAGCTAACCCTTGGGGCTAAAAAAATTTAATCTACAATTGAATCTTGGTGGGGGTGGGCCTAGGTCCATAATGTCCATTAAATGATCTATAGCTGAATCACCCCACTATGATCTGCATGGAAAACATGAAGAAGTTAGATCCCTACCTTAAGGTATCCCCATGGCCACTTTAGATTATATGCTAGCATCTTCCCCTAAGCCATGATGCATCATAGGGTTTCTGATAGGAGTTGAACTTGAGACCTAGGTGACCTTGATCCTATCCACTTGAGCTAACCCTTGGGGCTAAAAAAATTTAATCTAAAACTAAAGATTGGTGGGGTGGGCTTGGGTTTGTAATGTCCATTGAACAATATAAAGCCAAATCACCCCACTGTGATCCATGTGGAACACATGGATAAGTTTGAATCCTACATCAAAATATCCCCATGACCACTTTAGATTATAGGCTAGCGTATGCCCCTAAGCCATGATGCATCATAAGGTATCTGATAGGAATTGAACTCAAGACCTAGGCAACCAAAGTAATTGATCCTATCCACTTGAGCTAACCCTTGGGGATTAATTTAATCTACAACTAAAGTTTGGTGGGGGTGGGCCTAGGTTCGTAATGTCCACCAATTGATCTACAACTAAATATCCCTATTTGATCCACATCGAACACATGGATAAGTTTAACCCCTACTTCAAGGTATCCCCATGGCCACTTTAGATTATAGGCTAAGATTTTACCCTAAGCTATGATGCATCATAGGGTGTCTGGTAGGAGTTGAACTTGAGACATAGGTGACCAAAGTCATTGATCCTATCCACTCGAGCTAACCCTTAGGGATAAATGTTGTGTTTATTATCATTTGTTGGTTAGCTTTGGATTTATTGTGAGATTCCTAAATTGTGTTATTTTTATTATAATACCTTTGAAAAGGGGTGTTTATATGAAACTAGTAAATACTTAAATATTATGAAGATTTTTGGAAAATCATTTATTTGTAATATTTCCTTATTAGAAATAGACTTTTGGCTGTATTGGAATTTAGAAAGTGTGATATAAGACATTAAGTTGTTATTCTATAGCATGTAATTATTTCATGTTCTTTCTTTGTATTTAATTATTATGGTATTAAAAATAAACATATATAATAATTTTGTGGAAATATTTTACATGACTTATTTAGTAAATTTGGTATTAATAACACTAAGGAAATATTATTGTGTGAGAAGGTTCTCATGAATAGATTTAGAGTCATTAATACATGGAATAAATTAAATTAAATTAAGTGTGAGTGTGAATATGATTTATATATAGGATCATTAAACTATATAAATTTTTTAGCCAAAGTAATATTTATACATAAATGTTACATTTCACTTGTTTGATTAATATGCATGTATACACAATGTTATGTTAGAACATAATTATTTATGATATGATGCATGCCATTAAAATATTTTAACACAGGTTTTAGTTGACTTATTGATACTTGCACCATTATCATCTACTCATCAATGAAGGGAGGGCCATTCCTTAGTTGGGTAATTATGCAGGGGATCTATGGTCTATGGTTAGTGTGGAAAAACAGTCTGATGATGCTCTCCCTCTCCTTCAACAATCAATAAATATAGAATTTTACTAATGATTACATTTTTATATACATGATCTAGAGAACACTTCAGAAAATAATCTGGGTAACAATTCAGGTGACAATTCAGGTGACAGCCTATCCTAATTGGTGGTATAGCTTTAGGAAGCCATAAATTTTACACCATAACTCTGTTTGACTCCTTGTTTGAATCATTGGAAAGATAAGAATGAGGGGAACACCATGATATGGCACTGATCTATAATTGGTGGGTTTTGACCCCTAAAAACCAAATATAAGTGCCCTAAATTTTAATTTTAGTAGTACAGTCTAAAAATAGTAATTTCTCAAATTTTGTATTATTTTAATTCATGGAAGTAAAAAAATTTCATCTCCCTCGATATTAGTGACCTTACACATCCTCCTCCTAACTTCAAAAATAGGTATAAATAGATATGTAGCTCGAAAAGGAAAATAGACATTTCTTCCTAGAGATAGGCATAAGTTGTATCTATAATTTTGAGCAATAAAACATCTCTTCTCAGAGATAGCATTATTATTTTGTGTTCTTGAAATATTATTCAACCAAGAATTTCAAGTTTTGGATCAATACATATGAAGAGGTTGTAGATACTAATTAGTTTCATGGAACAATGCATATATTTATATTCACTCTGATGTAAAAACTTTGTATTATTATACTTTGATAACCAATAGTTGGCTAATCTTATTGTATAAACTTTCAATAGTTAGCTGAGTTAATATTCAACAAATATACTTTTTGGGATGGATTGAATTTGTAATTCTATTGAATGCATTAATTTGATCATTATATAAATGAATCATAATCCATTAATTATAAATGATGCATTTATTAAAGTAGTTTTTTGGGATAAATTGTGTGAAATTTTTATTGTTTCTCAATGTTTCGGATCCACATCATGTGATCCTTCCTCAAGAGAAAATATAACTTCAATGAAGAAAAAAATGACCTTGCACCCCATAAAAGATGTAGAAAAATGATAGTTATATATTTTATGGGGTACAAGGTAATGCTGTTCTTCATTCAAGTTCTATTTTCTCTTGAGGAAGGATCACATGATGTGGATCCAAAACATTGAAAAAAAATAAAAATTTCACACAATTTATCCCAAAAAAATACTTTACTATTTGTATCAACTATGAAAGCACAAAATCATTAAGATGCATTTAGTTAAAGATCAATTAACTAATATTAAATAAGAACAATATGGATTGGATTATGAAAGTAAAAAAAAAAAAAAAAAATACCAATTTTGAGTTAAATCTAGTGGGGTTATAACAAGTGTCATTACCCCCACCATCCCTTTAAGGCCAGAACACAAGCCATTCAAGTAAAGATAGAGACCAATGAACCCAATCCTAGAACCTTTCATAGAGATAAAAGTATAGAAATATAGATGGTGAGAGGTTCAAAGATGATGTCCTTTTTGGATGGATTCTTAGGTTATAACTAGGTATTGGTTAAAATAGAAGATAGGATGAAGACTACCTTCACCACCAAATGGGGAACATTTGCATATAAAAGGATGTCACTTAGCCTAATCAACACACAAGTCACTTTTTAGAGAGTGAAGGCTTTCAAAATTTAGGGATTGATGGGGAAGTGTATCATCATTTACATAGATGATCTTATAGTATTTTCCAAGAACAAATATGACCATGTAGGCCATCTATAGAAAGTCCTAGATAGATGCAAGAGCTATGGAGTTTATATCAACTCAAAAAAATACATTTTCATAGTTATTGAAGGAAAATTGTTGGGTCATATTATCACTAAAAAAGGGATTTCCATCGACTCAAATTGTATCTTAGCCATCTCTAATCCAACTTCACCCAACAATAATAAAGAGATAAGGTATTTCTTTGGCAAGATAAAATTCATGAGAAATTTCATTTTTGGTTTTGTAGAAATCATCAAACCATTAAATGACATGATGAAAAAGGATGCCAAGATTGAGTGGACAATAGAGGCCAATAAATCTTTCCATGACATCAAAATGGCAATAACTCGAGGCCCAATCCTAATTAACTCATATTTTAATAAATATTTTTATTGCTATGGTGTTGATGCAAAGGGTGGAAGATAATAAACATCCCATTGCCTTCATGAGTACCAACTTGAAGGATTGAAACTAAAGTATTCCATAATTGATAAGAAAAAATATCCCTTAATCAAGGTCATCAAAAAATTTAGGCATTATATTCTATGAAATAAGATATATGCCATTATCCCCAACCTAGTTGTCAAACTCATGCGTAGCCAGAATGAGTTGGGAGAAATAAAAGGGAAGTGAATGGCCAAACTTCATGAGTTTGACCTTGAAATCAAACTAGTTAAAATGGTAAGAGGCTAGGGCCTCATCCAATTGATGAATCAAACTAACCCATATATCCACATCAAAAATAAAAATGAGGCCCAAGTAATGGGTGGATAATAATACTCACATATAATCCATTATCTACTTACAAGGACATTCCTTCTACAGTTGAACAAAGAGCAAAAATGAGTTCTTAGGCTTAAATCAACTCATTTCATGATCAATAAATGGGTACTTTATAGAAAGAACTACAAAGGCATATACCTAAGGTGTATATCAGAAGAAGAAGCTAAGGACATCCTAGATATCCTACATCATAATATTGGTAGCAGGCATCCCTCTAACAATATTATAGCTCATAAAATTCTAAGGATGGGTTATTATTAGCCCATAGTCTTCAAATATGTCTATAACCATGTTAGATTATACCATGAGTTCCAAGTGTTTGCAAAGAGAGACGTGAATGTTGTTATACCTTTATAGTTGATCATTAAAGGATGCCCTTTTACCTAATGGGGCTTGGATTTTGTTGGGGTAATAAATCCAAACTCTTTAGCGAGACATAAGTTCATCCTCATAGTTACTGATTACTATACCAGGAAGAGAAAGGCTATTGATACTAAGAATTTTTGAATCATCAATTTTAAGGAGAGAAACATAGTCACCAAATTTGACACACCCATTTCATTTTTTTATGATAATGCTCCAACATTCTAATCTATTGAATTCATAAAATGGACCTACAATAATCAGATTACCATCAAGTTCTCTTCAAACCATTACCCATAGGAAAATGTAGTAGCTAAGTCAACTAATAAGAACCTGATGGATGCCATAAAAAAATTTTCATAGAAAAAATAAGAGAATGACATCTTTTATTAGAATATTCACTGTAGGTAGGTAAAACTAGATACATGCAAATTGTCAAGGATTCACCTTTTCTACTAGTATAAAGATGATAACCATTCTTCCCCATCAATATCAAGCTATCAATGTACCAATTCATGCAAGAGTATATGGGTGAAGATGAGAAAATAACTTATAGACTACTTGAGATAGTTCAGTTAGAAGACATAAGAACTAAAGCATTGTAAAATTTTAGCAAACATTAAGATATTGTCAAATGTTGGTTTGACAAGAGATCCAAAATCAAGGATTGTAGGCTTTTAGATCTATTTCTCCTCTAGGATAAATCACATGAGAAGAAAGGGAAACATGAAAATTTCAATCCCTTGTGGATTGGACCATATAAAGTATCTAAAATCCTTAGAAACAATGCCTTTTGGTTTAAATACTTCTAAGGTAAAGACCTTGCCTTTCTAGTCAATTGACAATTTTTGAAGCATTACTTCATGGTTGGGCCAACTGGAGATGCATAAGAGTGAACTATAAATGGAGATTTAGAGTAGGAGTATATTAAATTTACTATTTTATAGATTAGATTTATTATTTTTTAAATTAATTTTTTTCTTTCTGCACTTGGTTTCCTTTATGATAGTTTTGTTACTTGTAATGGCTTAGTTACCTACTTTCTAGTTTAGTTTTCTAAGTTGCAGAACTATCTCAAATAATTTTATAAACTAAATCCAAAAAGATATGCCAAAATAAAGGGGATGATACCTAAAGGGATTGAAATTTGTGCTCATGGAAATTTATTATGATAGTATTTGACTTTGTGGAGTTGAGGTATGTATTATGATTGAACTTTATTTTATTTAGATTGAATATGCTTACTCAACTATTGGCACTTGTTCTAATATACTCATACAAATTTTAGAAAATCTTCCCATTTATAAATATGTAATGCAATATCACATGCTAAAACTTGGGTAGGAGATGATAAACATAAGACTAGATACACACTGATAGTGACTTATTAACTAATAAGTTTTCTTATTCATATACTAGCCAAAGGTGGTTGTCAAGCTTTCTCTCTCTCTATATATATATACATACATACATATATATATATATATATATATATATATATATATATATATATATATATATATATATATATATAAACTAATAGAGGATATGTGATTCAAGTAAACTCTATCAGGACTATGGATGCTTGGTTGGTAGTAGAATAAGGCTTTGGGTGGAACTAGAGGTATCTCTGTTGGAGATATGGATGCCTGGTTGGTAATATAACAATATCTAAGATTTATTTTTTCATTAGTTTCAAAGTCAAAAGTCAAAATTAAACTTACAATGTTTATTTGGGTCTTTGCAAAAATATTCATGACCATGAGAAATTGATTTCACTGGATCACCCTCTAATTCAAGGAATGGGAAGGTTAGTATGTAACATTATGGAGTAAGAGTTTGTTCAATAAGTTTGATTTATTTATTAATACCAAAGTTTTGTCATAATATATTTCTAAAATTATGGGTTATCAAAATACTCAAGAGTATTTCCCCCTATGAGTTGCCATTTATTGTGCCATAACACACACACCCCATTTTAAAATTCTAAAACAAGGACCCATTATTGTAAGAACTTTTTTTGGGGAGCTATGAGCCTAAAAATCTATGACTCAGTCATCACTCATTTGTCATCTAGGGTTATTTACATATAATCTAACATTTTACAATTTCAAATCATGAAAATATAAGCTTAAACTAGTATCTTAAGTCATTTTGAACCTTGGGTTTTCATGAATTTTATTTCAATGTCGATGTTTTGATTTATGAACTAATGATATTGATATTTCTACATCCTAATTGGTATATTTTTGATCATAGGATTAAAAATTGAGGATCATTAATTTTCTCTAATCAGGCCATACTATTGGATTTCACACTATTTTGGCATGTGTTACTCTCACATCACTTAGAGCTTTGGACATTTACAAGATTTCTAAGTCTTTGAAAGATTTTGTGTTATTAAAAGTTTAAGTATTTAGGTCTCCTAGGCTTTGTGAACTCATCATATGGAATATTCTCATTAAAATGGAAACATAGAGACTTCATCTATTTACTTGAAAAATCTAATGGTTCTACATTCACATGTGTAATGCTCTTGAGCCTCTAGGGTTCTGAGCAATCAACACATGGGACATTCTTGTTAAAGCATACCTATGAAAAGGTTAAGCAATTCTTTGGTATACATTTTAATTATTCCAAACTTTCATGTTTTTGGGTGCTTGAGATCATTCCATGTGTCTCGATCATGGTAACCCACATCCATGGGAAGCTTGATGGTCAAAAGGCATATCAATCTAATGGTCTAAGATTAATTTGACATGAGACCACATGATTTGATCATATTAACTCACCACTATGGGACCTACCCAACATAGTGAAGAGATTTAAAGGGTTTGATTAATGAGGACCTGATAAGTGGCATTATTCGAGGAAGGCATGGCCAAAATATAAAAGGGGAAAGATTGAAAATATGATAAATAATCAATCAATGAATAAATTACATTTATCTCAAAATTGATGACTAAACACAAATAATTAACAAATGATTTCCATTTGGTAAGTAAGTGCATCCGCCAAAGTGGACTGACACATTCAAATTAAAATGGGCATTAAAGCAAACTTTAATTATCTACATTGAAGGTACATGGATACATTCAATCCTAAGGCCTAAGAATGATATATAAAAAATATACACTAAGGAAAATTCACTTTGTCATTACTCTTTCAATCAAATGGGTGTGTTTTTGATCTTTCCCAATGCTAAACAAGCCCTAATTTTCTTTGACTAACAAGTGTAAAATGAACTAGTCAAGACATCAAAATAATTACAAAGACCAAATGAGAACAATGTCCTCTTCTTCAAAATAGGGTAAGCCCTCAATTCAATGAACCATATTCATTTGTGAGATTGATAGAATATAAATATATGATATTCAAGAAGAGTGCCCTATTTTTCAAGTTTCCACATTACTCGATGTTCTAGTAAGAGGTAGAATCTATCTAGTCATAATTTATTGAAGATGAAATATCTCTAGAAGCTAATCAATATGTTGATGATTTTCTACCAATCAAAGAGTAAGGAATCCACCAGGTGGTGACCAAACTCAAGGTAATGCTATGTATTAACATCCTAAAAGCTTTGTTTATTAAAAAGACCATTGTTGGGGATATTATACATGTTATGAGAGTTAAGAATGCCTCCACTTATATTTCAGGTAGGGAATTTGAGAGATACCTTGGGCTTCCCTGTCATAAGACTACCTATAATCAAGTCTCAACCAATGTTTGGCTTAAGCACAACACAATAGATGGAAAACTAAAATAATAGATAATAAAAGGTTAGAGGATGAATCCCAAAGGGGTTATCTCCTCCAATTACATTATCAAATTCAAACCAAGAATCATGATAGCCATGGCCCTTTTGAAGAGACTATAGGGTTTCCAAAGTATTGCTTACATTCAAGTTAAATGAGTTTTATTGTTATATATACTCCTAACATCTAACCAGTTGGTGGCACTTGGGGAGATAACAAGTGATCGATTAAAATCATAGGTACTCTACCCTGATCAGAGGCATGTAGATGATAATTTATCTATGATGTCAAACCTATTGGACATAGTGATCACCATAATTTACAAGCCCTATAGTCAAGAGTGGTATCCCTTAGATGAATATTTGGCCAACAGGTTTGGAGAAGATTTTAATTTCATGTTAATTCATAGTTATAGGAATGAAATCAAAAGGATATGTAATGAGGTATATCCTCATATATATCAAGTAGTGTAGGGCACCCAAATACCTAGATTATCATAAGACATGATAAGGATCCTAAGTAAAATGGGAGACTATTGGTTATACCCAGATGCAATCATCATTCGAGTAGAACTAACCATGACTACTCCTCTACTACTGCCACATCATGTTACAAAAACTATAGTGAAACAAAAAATAACATATTAGGTCTTTAACAACATTGATGAGGAATTATGTTAAAAGGTATTTGGCATACTATTTCAAGACTCCTTTAAGCATTAGGCAACATCAATATGTGATCAGGTCGTATTTTATTCAAGTTGGTAAAAGATAGAACTCAGTATAACTTATAGCTTACACCTTTTAGGGAATGGGAACCTAGGAGGAAAGTAAGGGGGTATCTCAAATATATTCAAGAAAATAAGAAAGTGAACATCTCATATGACCACAAAGCATATGATTATGATCATATCTTTTTGAATGCCTCAGATGATTCAAAGGTATAGAAAAAGATGAAATATAAATAAATGTCTATGATACATGCCTAAGACTTTTAGTATAACCCTAAGGCAATGGAATAACAGGCACAAAATGTATAGAGTTATAAATAGCCCCCATCTCAGCGAAATGATTCTCAACCACAACATCAACCTCCTTCCCCTTTAACAGAGCTTATAGAGAGATAAATATAACTATATGAATATGGTAGTCAAAGAGAATCCAATCCTTAGATTAGGAGGGAAATTTTTAGAGGTTTACCAGGTCCTCCTGTCCCTTCCATAACAACATCTACCCATGTTTAGGTTTTGGGAAAATCTACTACAAGGGATAGGTCCATAGTTTCTTGAGATGGACATAGGAAGAATAGTTTTGTGATGACTCCTTCACCTCCCCTTACTAAAGTTACCCAAGTAAGTGTTATGAATAAATACATAAATCAATGTGAAACAATTTCATAGAATAATAATAATAATAATAATAATAGATATAAATAAAGATGTAGAAAGAATAGAAATAAAATGCACAACAAAAAGACCAGATTTAACATGGTTTACCTAATGTGGGATACATCCACTAAAAAACACTTGATCAAATTTTATTACAAGCCACGAGAGTAAAAACCACTTTTAGATCAATCTTATCATAATTACAATGCACAAATATTATTTGGAGCTGCACTCAACAAACCCTCTTGAATTTGCACTTGAATTCACACACTTTATTCTTCCTTCTCAAACCCTAGTTCTCATGATGTATTACTTATGAAATATCCATAAATACATAATACATCAAAAAATTAGTATTACAAAATAATGGGTACCAAAACCATGGGCAAAATTAACCCAAAATGGTTTCCCATTAAAAGGGGTCCATAAATTTTTTTAGGAGCTACCACCCTTAAACCCCTATTTATCGAGGGCTACCACCCCCAAACCCTTGCTTGGGGGCTCCTACCCCCAAACCCCTAATTTTTATAGTACATTTAAAATGTATAGTATTTGAAAATACATTGTAATTTAGAAATAGGCTCCAAAACACAACAATCTCCCACTTGGAGACTGATTTCCTTTGAGTAGGATTCTCAACCCTTCACTATCAACTATGAAGGCCAAATAAAAATGAACATAGCTTCAATTTCTCCTTTGTGACCACCTTGGTCATCATGTCTATAGGATTTTGACTGGTGTGAATCTTCTCCAACTTCAAATTCTCTTCCTCTAAAGCTATCTTGATGAATTAGTACCTTAACTATATATGCTTCATCCTAAAGTGGAAAATAGAGTTTTTTTCTAGATGTATAAAACTCTAACTATCACTATATATCTTCCCTTCATCCTGCTTATACCCCAACTCTTCCATCAATTATTGTAACCAAATCATTTCTTTACTTGCCTCTATGGTAGCAACATACTTAGCCTCTATGGTTGACAAAACCATAAGTTTTTGTAGTCATGAAATCCAGCTCACTACTGTGTCACCTACACTAGAAACATATCCTATTGTACTCATCTTACTTTCTAAATATCCAACCATGTCCAAATCTACATAACCATGAAAAGTGGTGTCCAATCTACCATAGCTTAAAACTATCCCCATGGTCCCTCTTAAATACTGAAGGATCCACTTCACTACCTTCCAGTGTTCTCTACCTAGATCACTCATGTACCTGCTTGCTACTCCCACTACATGGGAAATATCTAGCCTAGTGCACACCATGACATACATGAAGTTACCAACAACTGATGAGTATGGTACATGTGACATTTGGATTCTCTCATCCTCTGTCTTGGGACACTGCTCTTTTGATAACTTGAAAAGACTTGTCAAATGATTCCCAATCGGTTTAACATCCTAATTACTAAACCTCTCCAAGACCTTTTTGATGTAATCTTCTTAGGATAAATTCAACTTTCATTCTTTCCCATCTCAAATTATTCTCATACCAAGGATTTATTTTTCTACTCCCAAATCCTTCATAGCAAAGAAATTACTAAGTTATTCTTTAAGTACCTTTATTTCTACATGTTCTTACCTACAATCAACATATCATCCACATACAGGAAAAGGATAATGTAATCACCATCATTAAATTTCTTGATATATATGCAATGGTTTGAATTACATGTAGAGTATCCCTGTTTCATCATAAAACTATCAAATTTCATGTATCATTGTCATGGAGCTTATTTCAAGCCATACAAGCTCTTCTTCAATTTGCACACCATGTTATTCTTCCCTGTGACATCATATCCCTATGGATGATCTATATATGGGTTCTCCTTAAAATCACCATGAAGGAACACAATCTTCACATCCAATTGCTCCAAGTGTAAGTAATCTACTGCCACTATCCCAAGAATAGTCCTAATATAAGTGATCTTTACCACTGAGGAAAAAATCTCATCAAAATTAACTCCCTTCTTCTTTGCAAATCCATTTACCACCAACTGGGCCTTGTACCTTTTCTTTCCTCCATCATCTTCTTTAACTCTATACACCCACTTGTTCTACAATACTTTCTTACCTATTCCTCATCCATAGCTTGCTCCCACTTATTCTTGACATCTACCTGCATTACTTCTTCAAAGCACTCTTTCTCTCCATTGTTAGTGAGTAATAAATAATTAAGAGATGGAGAAAAACATTTAGGTTCCCTTCTTACTCTATAAGATCTTTTCACCACAAGATTTTGGGGTTCTTGTGGAGTAAGTACTTGAACTAGTTGTTTGGACACTTTATCATCTACAATGTCCTTTAGTACTGTGTCCTCTTTTCTAGAATCCTCTTTTGATCCTACAACTATTATTTATACATGACTTTTTCATTAAAGACAACATCCATAGACCTAAATATTTTCTTGTCCTTAAGACTCCAAATCCAAAAACCAAAGTCATCCTCACCATAACAAATAAAGGTGCATTTTTTAGACTTAGCCTCTAACTTGGTCCTATCATCCTTATCACTATAAATGAAGGCTTCAGAATAAAATATTTTAACAAATGAATAATCAATATTCTTACCAAACTAAGCTTCCTTAGGTATGCCTCCATCCAAAGAAGATGAAGGACCTCTATTTATTAGATATATAGTTGTGTTTACTGCTTCTACCCAAAATTGAAGAGGTAGTCCTACATGCAACCTCATGCTCCTAGTATGCTCCTTGATAGTCCTGTTCATCCTTTCTAACACTCCATTCTACTATGGAGTTATTATAATCATCCTTTGTCTATGAATTCCATTCCTTGAATAGTAATTGAAAAATGCATTGCTACAATATTCCTCACCATTATCTGACCTGAGACATTTTAACTTAAGACCTATTTCATTCTCAACCAAGGCTTTCCATCTTTCAAACATATCATATTTTCTCCTAATGCCATACACCCAAAGTTTCCTAGTTGCATCATCAATAAAAGTGACATAATAAGATGACCCACCAATAGAAGATGCTTGAGATGACCCCCATACATTTGAATGAACTAGATCTAACTTATTCTCCTTCCTCATAGGTCCAACCTTGAGAAAATTTACCCTTTTCTATTTTCCATACACATAATCTTCATAAAAATCTAAATCAAATACTTTCAATCTAGGTAATCAATCCTTTAAAATTTGCATACCCTTTTGGCTCATGTGACCAAGCCTATTGTGCCACAAAGTTGTATCTATATTTGTAACAACTAAATTAAAATAATCAACACTACTTGATAAATAAAGGGTACCAACCTTATTAAATCTTGATATCACAAGATCACCCTTTGTCACCTTCCAAGAATATATTGTGAATGTCACCATACAACCTTCACTACCTAACTGTCCTATGGATACCAAATTCCATTTCAACTTAGGCACATTCTTGACATCCTTCAGTCGCCAAGTGTTCTCATTTTACATCTTGATCTAAACACTTCCTTTTCCTACTATGCTACAAGGCTCATCATCACCAAGGTAAACATGTCCAAAATCCCCTTGAACATAATCAATAAAATAATGCCTATATGATATAGCATGAAGAGAAGCCCCTGAATCTAAAATCCAAGACTCAGTAATATTATCAATGGAGAGAATTAATGCATCTTGAAAAAAATTACCTATCTCCACATTCACCTCCTTGGTGTCTTCCTAATTTTTATTCTTGTTCTGAAGAGACCAATAATCCTTATTTGCATGCCCAGTCTTTTCACATTGCTAGCATACCATCTTGGCCCTTGATTTTGACCTTCTAAGACCATTTGACTTTGCATGCTTTCCTTTTCCTCTAAACTTTTATCTCCCTCTACTCTCCACCACCAAAGTATCACATAAAGTAGAATTCTTCTTAGAGCTTTTCTATCACATTTCCTCACTAACGATTACTCCTATGACATCCTCAAACTTCAACTTGGCATTATTATAGATGGAGTTGCTCATAACCATTATCAGGCTATTATAACTCTCTGGTAAGGAACACAAAATAAGCAAAGCACTAAATTTATCATCAAAATCTATTTTTTAAGAATTCAACATACTCACAATCATATTGAATTCATTTAGATGATCAACAACTGAACCATTTTTAGACATCTTCATATTAAATAGCTTTTTCATTAAAAATATTTTATTAGAACTAGAGGGTTTCTAATACAACTTCCCTAATGCATTCATGAAACCTTCTATGGTCTTCTCCTATGATATATTAAAAGAAACTAAAGATGTAAGGCATAACCTAATGACCCCAAGTGATTTCTTATCAAGTAACTCCCAAGCCTCATCTATCATACTCACTAGTTGATTTAATTTTCCTCCCAATAGAACATGGAGGTCCTTATGATAGAAGTAATCTTCCATCTGCATCTTCTATAGACCAAAGTTCTATCCATTGAGATTTTCAACCTTTGATCTGTGATCATCAACCATAGCTCCCACTTGAACTAATAACCCTTCCTATGATTCAATACTTCAGTAAATACAACTTGAAGCTTTGATACCAGTTGTTAGGAATAAATATATAAATCAATGCAAAATAATTTCATAGAATTGCAATAATAATATATATAAATAGAGATGCAAAAAAAACATAAATAAAATACATAATCAAAAGATTAGATTTAATGTGGCTCCCCTAATGTGGGCTACATCCACCAAGAAACACTTGCTTATATTTTATTATAAGCCATGAGAGTACAAACCACTCTCAGATCAATCTTCTCACAATTACAATGCACAAATATTTTTTGGAGCTATGCTCAACAATCCCTCTTGAATTCACACACTCTATATTTCCTTATCAAACCCTAGTTCTCATGATGTATTACCTATGAAATATCCATCAATAGATAATACATCAAGAAATTGGTATTATGAAATAATGGGTACCAAAACCATGGGGAAAATCAACCCAAAATGATTTCCCATTAAAAGGGGTTCAAAACATTTTTTGGGGGCTACCACCCCTAAACCCCAATTTGTTGGGGGTTGCCACCCCTGAACCCCTACTTAGGGACTGCCACCCCTAAACTCTCACTTTTTGTGGGCTACCACCCTTGAACCCCTATTCAGGGCCTGACTTAGCCCTGAACCCTGGCGAGAAAAACATATAGAGTATACAGTACATTTAAAATGTATAGTATTTGAAAATACATTGTAATTTAGAAATAGGCTCCACAACACAATAGTAAGTCTTTTTGAATTCTTGAAAATGTATTTTAATTCCATTATAACTACTCCAGACTCTCCTCAATCTCTTAAGACTCCTCAAGCAAGCCCTATGCCTTCCACTTCAGTTACACTTCCTACCATAGTCATTCCTACAACCCCTATACCATCTCATCCACATTCCACTCCACCCATATACACCTATCAAAGGAAGTAAAAGGACTCTCCTACTCCCATCCAAGATATAAAACTAGAAGAGAGGCCATTACTTGTGTTGATGTATATATGTGTCAAGGATATAATACAAAAACTAGAAGAATATTTCTTAGTTTATAGTGTAGGTACTAAAAAAGCTTATGGATTAATTTAGTTTTGATGGAATGATTATGTGGCTACCACCTATTAGTCTATAAGAAGACCCTATTTTAAGGACAACATGAATTAGTAGTGAAAAAATCTATCTAAAATTTCTTTGTGTTGTTATGATGAAAAATTGCTTTATACTTTGCCAATTTATGCCCAAACTTCAAACAAACAAGTGGATATTTACAATGAAAATTAATATAAAGTGATTCATGTTAAAAAAGTTCAACAAAGGAAGCAAGTTAGGGTAAAAAATAAGGTTTGCATTGCAATAAGAAAGCCCAACATATTTCTTTTAGTTCTTCCTAACAATAGTGCAAATAAAACTAACATTCATGAGATCCTAGTGCTAGACTCAAAATATCATAAATGGAGTGGGGATTCTAGGATAAATATAATGCATATATATGAAAAGTATGCTTTAAATCAGTGACCTATTCTAAATTTATTTAAGCACATTTATTTATAGAGTAGAAGGAAATAGATTATATAAAGGTAAACTTTCTTAGCATAGCAGAAAACACAAACTAACAAGCTGCATTTGAAACACTACTATCATATTTAACCATTAGAAAAATGAAGTCATGTGTCATTAGCAAAGCTTGATAAATAATAAAATATGAAAATAATGAAACAATGAACAAATTATAGAAATTCTTCTCTCTCTTTTCATTAATTTTACAAAAATTCTATTCTCTCATACAATTAAGGGAGAAAACCCCTATATATAGTTTTTTTCATACTAAAATGGTTACAAGAGAACTAGATATATGACATTTTTTAGAGGATAAAGTCACTTATGTCTTAAAATTAAAGAATATTCCCTATTCAAAATAAGAGAATTCTTCATAATTCATTGAGGGGAATTAGGACATGACATTCATAAAGAGAAATCCCAAAAAATGGCTATCTCACTCCTAAGGTACTGGGTTGGGATCCTGTTAGTGTGGTTGATGATGAATCTCCTAGTGTAGTAGAAGATGAAAGTGAACCCATGGTAATAGAATAAGTACTTCCCAGGGTGTCTAAAGAAGAAGAAATTCCAAGAGGGATTGAGGAGGAAGAAGCTCCTACATTGACCGTTTATGGCTTGCTTCTTGCTTGTTTCTTAACTTCTATATGCCCTTTTTATGCTTTAGAACATCTCTTATAATAATTGTTGATCAATTTAGATCTATAATAGGTTCCTTTAATAATTTGATTGTAAGACCTATCATTACATCATAATTACTCAAGAGAGGTTCTACAACCTCATTGATTACCACAACCTTTTCTGTTCTCTGATTGGTAGATGTTGCCAAATTTACCATCTCCTACCCAAAGGTCACCCCTCTAGCCATGGCCTATTTCCTAAAATTGATAATTTTTTGTGAAATTGGGGTAAAAAATCATCCTTGCTGATAATGGTTTGAAACCATCTTTGTTAGCAAGGTCCAAGATTTTAACCTCTTTAACAAGAGTTATGACTCTGTCACCCTACTGGGTGAGAGACTAGCCTAGGGTATCATTTCATTAATCCACTAGTTTAAATATTTCCTTCTTTTAATTATATAGGATTGAGCATTGCTCAAATCCTCCAAGGGGATCAAGTTTAAATATTCAAACCTTTTCATCCTAATTAATTTCACCAAGTTGATTATCTTGATGTCATATGTCATATATGCACATTCTGCCTTGAGAATCCTATTATAGGTTTCATCCCATTTTACCTTGTACTAGGCTAAGGTGTTTAATGTATCAAACATTACTTACACATATAATTATACCTTGGTTATGGTCTCCTTTAACAATGTGGATTTGTGATGTTATTCTAGATTAGTTTCTATTTACTACATTCCTTCTACCAATTTAGCAGATACATCACCATATGCCTATGAATCTAAGAGGGTTTCCTCTTCATCCTATTGTTATTGGCCAAGCATGGCTCTCTTCTTCTTGATTATCTCAAATGGGGTCTCTTCTGACTCATAAACAATTGTCTTGTTTGGATGGGTGACCTCTCTCTTAGTTAATCTCTTCATTGCCCCAACTTTATTTTCAAATTCCAATATGACCTATGGAGGGTCCACTATGACCAAATTCTAGTTCTCTATTATAGCCAACTATATTTGTTTTATGCAAGATTTATTTGAAGAACCACTTTGAGGCTAAGTAGATGATGGTAATGGTTGAGTTGGTGTCAATCCCTAGAAGGAAGATGTATGGGAAGTAACTCTGGAGGTGACTAGGACAAATGTAGAATTAGGGGATGAAGTGAGAAGTGTCATTCCTGATGATGAAGAAGAATTAGCACTAGTTGAAGCACTAGTTGGGATTAAAGGAACTTGGGGTATGAAAATAATGGGATTTTTATTTGGTAGTTAGGGACCTATCCTAAGCATAGGTCCAAGTAAAATTAGAGGTAAATTAGCCATCATAAAAACCTTAGAAGTAGAGGATATGACAAAAGGGTTGACAGTGGGCATTGACATAGTCATGGGCCTAATTATAGGTCTAGTGAGGGGCTTATAGGGTAAGAGGTTTATATGGTCTAGTGTTGGGGGTTCAACAAATATGCTCAAGGGTTGGTTATATAAAAATGAAGGAGGTAAATAAACACACTCCTAACCTGTTATATCTAATTCTTCTTTGATAGGAAGTAGGGGAGATAATCCTTATGCTAAAGCTGCTGGTGTTGGAATAGGTGTAACTATTGCCTCCATTGAAGGTATTGCATGCACTAAGGTAAAATTTTATACCTAGGATGGGCTATTGGATGTTACTCCTAAAATAGAAGCCTGCTTAGTATTAATTTTAGTATTAGCTCCCCCATTATCTAAAGTAGGAGATAATGCTTAAAATATTATTTGACTAAGATGGGGTTAGTTGGTCTTTCCACTTCAACACCAAAAACATGTACTGAGGATGTAGATTCTCCTACCTAAGTATTCTTATGTTTGAAAACCTCATAAAAACCTACATCTTCCAACCTCCCCTTAACCTATGAGATATTGATAGCCTTAAATCTTTGCTTCAGCTCTATGTCATTGACTACATTGATGTGGAACTTGTCTTCATCTTTAGGCTCATGATGCTAGGTGATGTTTAAAACTACCTTGTGCTTGATGCAGTGTTTGAAAGTCAAATGTTTAGGGTCCCATTCCTAATCGGTATCTCTTTCTAAGTCAAAGGTGGGTCTTTACTTGAAGACAATGATGATTGAGTTCCAATTTTTAATTCTAAACCAACCAATATTGGATAGTTAAAGATGAACCAATACTCTCTTATTATTCTTGCACAATCCATCCACCCTTGTGAGTAACTGAAAGGAAATTTATTATTCAACTAGTTTATCTAGCATTGTGGTGGGAAACCTAAAGGGAGATATCATAATTTTGAATATCCTTATCACTATGTAGTTTGTATGGTACTAGTAGGCTCCCAAGGTGCTTAAGTTTGTTATTATTTCCTCTGATAACTTGAGCATATGCCTCTCATGGATGGCCCTGTACATAATTAGGTGGAAGTGCTCTACTATGGACCTCATTTCTTATTTGTATTTGTAAACTTTTACCTTCAAAAAGGTGTGAGGCATAGTCCAATTTAGTTTTGGATCCCAATTGGTGAATGGGGGGAACTTATGTGTAGTAAAAATGGCATCCACTAGGTAGGAAATCATATAAAAATAATCCCCTTGGTTGGCAATTACCTTCCTGATTTGTGCTACCAGGTTGTAGGATATGATTTCTCCTAAAGGGGGAGTCTTTACATCATCTATTATAATTGATATAAGTGGAACCCACTTCTCATTTAAGTGGCCTGTGTCCTCAGCCCCATGCATCCAATTCATCACATCCATCCCCATTCTTACTTCTTTCCTGAATTGGGTGATGAGGTTTTGGCTGATTTTGGATTTACATACAGACTTAACCTTATTCTCTACCCAGTATCTCAAAACTTCTCTAATGTTATGGGTGTAGATCCATTGAGTCATAGTTTCTCAGTTGTAAATAATCTCTAGTTTTGGTAGATCATAATAATCCTTAAAGGCTATCCTGGCTATAAAAGTAATGGCTTGTCCTAAATTAAAAGACTTGATCATATTGTTAACACACCTGGATTGAAGAAAATTTTGGTAGACTAAGTCTACATAGGGTAGTACCTCTAGGTTAGATGCAACCTTATGCAGTACTATATATTTGAGTTATAAGATGTCTAACCTATTTTATACATCATTAGAGCCTTCTCATTATCACTATCTCTATCTATAGTCCTTTCATAAGAGTAAATAAATGAAACTTATTCCTTCTTATTGGCTTCAAATGTTCCATCTTTAGCCATGGTTCCAATTTTATGATTAATGAGCTTATGGATTGATTTAATGGTGAATAAATGCATAGAAGTTCTTAGAAACAATCATAGAATGCTTCAAACCTCTTTAACAAATAATAATTGAAAGTGAATATAATGCCTCAAGACAATGAGATTTAAACTCTAAATTTTAAAATTTGAACTAAAAGATATGAGTAATAAATGATAAGTATCTAACTTGCCTTGATTTAAATCCTGGGTGGCTCTTCAAGTTTGTTTTAACAACTTCAAAAATCCACTTTGAGGAATCAACCAATCACTACCTTCATTTTGTCCATGTGGCTGATCATAATAGGCTTGAATTTTCCAATGAAGTGACTTGGACTTATAACCATTGAAACAAGCCCTAACAACATTTAAATTACACCTAAAATTGATACTTTATGGATAGCTATGTGCTACCTAGGTGCTGTATTTGACATGTGCTCGACACTTGGTGCCTTTCATGCACTTTAGCCTAATATTTTGGATATTGGGCTATCCAAGTAGATTACATGATATTCTACCAAGTTTCACCTTATAATTGTATCATTATTATTTGATGTTGTGTGGCTTGACCCCTTTTATTTTTGGTTGACATGGTCTTGGTACCTCTCTATCTTTTTAGGTAGCTTGTACAAATTAGCTTGTGCTATCATATGACTTTGTTATATAAAACTTTTAATGGACCCGACTATCATGAAACTTTATAATATGTCATCTTTAAATTGGATTTATCTTCATTAGGTTTGATAGTTCCCTTTGATCATGTTATTACCATGAGATAAGGGGTCCATGTGTCCTCAACCCATTGGTTTCAACTACTAGATGTATTCCACATGGCATCTAATTATCCTAGATTTATGTGACAAGTTACCAGGTGTCATCTTTTTTCATAATCACAATATTGAGATATTAAACATTGCACCTTAGCTTTGAGGACATGAAGGGCATGACCAAGTGAAAATTGGCATGATGTGATTGGATCACTTTATTACAAGATTTTATAAAGTAATCAGGTCTTTGAAGGTTGTGACTAGGTGCCATGCGGTGATTTGATTGGTTTATAAATCCTTTATAGGATAAAACATAGTGATTGAATGACAAGTGGCACATTACCATTGGGTTCTAAAGTTACGAGACTTAAGAAAATAGTATGATCCTTAGAAGTCCATGATTGAGTGCTAAGTGGCATACTATGATTGGATCACCAATCGCAGACCTTTTGTAATTTATATTTGAACTTGAAATAATGTGACTAAGTTTTAAGTGGCATACTTTCATTGGGTCAATAGGTCATGAGAATTTTCAAGGTTAGAAAGATGCACGATAAAGCTTGGAACTTTATGTGGATGAGTGGCTAGTATATTCAACACTACTACATATCAACTGAGGGTAAGTTAGCATTAGGTTCCTACATAAAAGAAAGAATGTGAAAGTTAACAAATTTTGTGATAAAATAAAAGAGGCAAGTATAAATTCATAAACATTGAGTATAAAATTTGACTTGGACCCTAATCTAAAACTTAAAGTCAAGGTACATCATAGTATTGAATACAAATTTTGACATAGCCAAAGTAATACCATCATTTGGAAACCTTCATTAAGTAATATTAATTGAGTCTTAGGGATCATACCTTAGATCTTAGAATCATAACCCCTTTCAAGATAATTTTTTAAACAAGTTAGATCATTAAAAAATTCAATGAAATAGACATCAATGAAACATTTTAAAAGCTACTCATTAATATTTGTCATAGACCAACATGACTTTTAAACCTTTTAAGTCATACAAAGGGGTTATAGTTAGGTGATACCAAAGGTAAGGTATATCCTAGGGTGAATGACCCAAAATTTACATAGGGTCCCCATTTTTAGGAAAATGGGGTGTGTTGATCTAAAAAAATGGTGACCTCTATGGGAAATATAACAATATGTTAGAATTCAGATATCCTGGTTTAGAATGTAATCAGTGAGTAAGCATCCCTTGGTAGATGTAATAAATGTTATAATTGGTTCTCTATAACTAACAACTTTTCACTAGAAGGATTAAAGACTAAAAATATAAAAACCATTCATACTATGTGTGTGCTTTGAATTTATTGACCAACATGCCTTTGGGTTTTAGAATTAGTGGATTCAAACTTTATGACTTTGAACATAGGTTCTGGGCAAACCTATTAAGATATATATAGTTATGCTTAGATTTTAAGGGGATGGCCTGGGCATTGCTTTACTACTAGTTAGGCATCATTATCCCCTATAAAGGTACCTTTGGCTCCACTCTAGGCCTTGCTCCACTACCAACTAAGTGTCCGTAACCCCAGTGGAGTTTACCCAAATCACTTTCAAAGGAATGCAACTTATAGTGTCAATTTTAATTCAACTTGATCACATACACAGACACACACACACATGGCAAACCCTTGGATGTTGGGAAATAGTTTGTTAGCTAGGTTTTAAGGGATTTCAAAAATTTTGCTCAAGAACCATTTACTCTTAATGACTGAATTCTACCCAAACAATCTTATGATGTGGGATTAAGTGCCAATATGTATAGAATTTCAAAATTTCAAGACCTTCATTCATTCAAATATATGATTATTAGAACTAGATTATAATTAGAATAAAAACATAGACTCCTTGAAATGGAAACCTCAAAATTAGATCCTTCCAATCTTTTAAACCAAAATGTAGTGTATTTTATCACTTTGGAAAACTTTCTATTGGGATGTACATGGATTTTACTCCTCAAATCTTCATATTTTAGAACTTGGGATGATTGCAAGAGAAACTTGAGACCTTTCTTAGAGGGATTATTGATAAGCTATAATAGGTAGCGACTACTCTAAGGAAATAAAAGAACTGAAAGCAAACACATAATAAGGAAGAAAATTATAAAGGAAACTAATCTACCCCTACCTACTGTTACACTAGACAAAATCATAGTCCTTTGGTGGGTGTGTAAGGGGCATCTGAGAAGTAGTGCTTCAAGTACTATCCATTCAATATCATAGTTAAGTTATTTCCTTATAAGTTTTTTAGTCTGAATGCGTTATCACCTAGTATCTCTATAATTTGATATGGCACGATCCAAAGGGGCATGAATTTGTCATGCTGGCCTTTTTTCTCATGGGCTTTGTCCTATAGTAAAACCAAGTATAAAATTTATAATGTTTTAATTTTAGCCCTTCAGTCAAACCACCTTTTGACTACATCATAGTGTTTTATAAAATTATTGAGGGCTTTATCTCTAGAATCTTCCATTTGGATGATATTTAATATCCTTGATTGAGTTCTTTCATCATCATTCATGTATTCAGTGATGAACCCATAAGTGGGAAACTGCAATGTGATGGGAAATATTGGTTGCTGCCCAAACACTAGTAGAAATGGAGATGACTTTAAAGCTTGATTATATCTAGTTTGATCTACCCAAAGAGCATATTTTAGTAATGACTACCACTCCCTTATCTTTTTATCTATTAACTTCTTTATTGTGTTCATCAAGTTCTTGTTTATTAATTATACAACACCATTCCCTTATGGATAATGATTTGAGGAAAATTTGACAACAATCTTATTATTATAAGCCCACTCTATGAATTCTATGGATTGGAAATCCAAACCATTATCACATACCAAAGACAAAGGAGTCCCAAATCTAGTTGTGATGTTCTCCTCTAGGAATTTGATAACATCAATTTCCCTAAAGTTCTTAGTGATAATCACTTTAGTCTACCTGGTGCGATAGTCAATAACTTTCAACATGAATTTGTGGCCTACTAAAGAGTTTAGATTGATGAATCTAATGAAGTCTCATCCCCATTGTGAAAATGGCCTAGTTTCAATCACTAGTTTTAGGGCATGGCTTCTCTTACTTCTCTATTATCAAACACTTGACATTGATGACATGATCAAACATGAGCATGTGCATCTTTAAATATTGTATGACAATAATAGCCCACTCTAAGTATTTTATGGGTAGTGGTTATGCCTAAAGGATGTCCACTTCCCAATTTCTCATGGAAGTTGTTGAGTACATTTGTAACTTCCTTTTTGGAGATAAATCTTAAGTAAATTCCTTTATAGTTTTTTCTATGGAGCACTCCTATTTTAATCATAAAGTGTGAAATTTTAAGCTTGAGTGCTCTTATTTACTCTCTTTTTAATTTTAGGGGGCAAGTGCCATTCAATAAGTAGTAGATGATGTCTTTATACCATTCTTCACTTGAGACCTGGTCCACTTTTACCTACAAAACATCAATCTAAGGATCAATCTTGGTAATTAATTAGATTAAACCTTAGCTATGCACCATCTTGGCTGAATTAATTTCTATATCATATTCTTGGAGCTTAGTCATCCATTTACCTCATCTTTCCCCTAACTCATTTTAGTTAAGCATAAGCTTAATGATAGGGTTAGGTATGATAACACGAGTCTTATTTTGGAGGATGTAATGTCTAAACTTATTTATAACCTTTACCAAAGCATACATTTGCTTATCCAAGATTAGGTATCTCAATTAAACATCCTTTAAGTTTATACTCATGAAGGAAATTGGATGTTCTTTGTCATCTACTCTCTATGTTAAGATGAAAATAATCATGTGGTTAGAGGAAGAATAATAAAGGTAGAAATCTTTTTCAAAATTTGGGCTAATTAGCATGGATGACTGTACTATGCTTCCTTGATGTCTTGGAAATATTTCCTAGCCTTGAACATCTATTCAATATTCATGTCCTTTTTAAACATGGCATTTAGAGGTTTGACAATTTCATCAAAACTTGAAATGAATTTACACACAAAGTTATTTTTTTGAAAAATGATTTTAACTCTTTTTTGATATTAGGAAAATTAACCTTAAATATATCATTAATTATGTTAGGGTTAATAGCCAACCATACTTTGTGATTACGTGTCCCAAGATGTTATCTTTATTTATGCAAAAAATACTCTTCTTCAAGTTTAAAGAGATACCAAAGGTCTTAAATTTCTCCAAAACTTGCTGGAAGTGCATCATGTGATCTTTCTTATTTTTACAAAAAATGATTAAGTCATCCATGCAGATAATAATGCGCTTACCAATCAGTATTTGGAATGCATGGTCCATGGCACGTTGGAAGGTAGCCCAAATAGTGATGAGTCCAAAAGGCATCCTTATGTATGTGAACATTCTCCACTTGGTCATGAATGCAGTCTTCATTCTATCTTCTCTATTGACCAACACCTAGTTGTAACTAGAGAAGCCATCTAAAAAGGACATCATTTGAGATTTGATAACCATTTGAATTACCTCATCCAAAAAGGTTAATGGGTAATTATCATTTTTTGAGGATCTATTGAGATTTTAAAAGTCTACATAGAGTATAATTTCACCATTTTTATTTTTGACCAGGATGGGGTTAGCCACCCATGTAGAGTGTGTAATCAAGAAGACTATCCTTGTGTCCAATAACTTCTTTACTTCCTTATAGATGAGAGGATCTAGAATAGGGTTCATGGGTCTCTACCTTTATTTGAAGAGTTTATGTGTTTCCTTTAAAATAATCATGTGAGTGATGACCTAGGTGTTGAAGAATTTGAGATCTTCATAAGAGCATGCAAGGACATCCTTAAATCTAAATAATATCTTAGTGGCTTTATCCAATTCTTCCTTGGTACAAACAAGCTCAATGTTTATATTCTAGGGATTGCTCAATAAACCTAGATTAATTTGCTTGTAATCTTTGCCACTTACTTTGGGCATCTTGGCATTGATGGTTGGCTTGTCTTGATCAAATATCTTTTCCAAAGAGACCATACCCTTAGGAATTCTATTCTTATTCAGCTATATTATGCCATCATCATTAAATTTAACCTCCTTTGTAGACTCTTCTTCATGTTCATAAATTATGTGTGATTCAAAGACTCCAAAACTAGTCATGAAGTTGATGATTTTCTTATCATCATTAAATACCTGGAAGTGATTGATGTTGTTTGGGAAATAAGGGCGTGATATATTTCAACTATAAACTTTTGCAATTTGATGGCCTTGTGTGGGACTATAATTATTGATATCAAAGCTAACATATCTGTAATCTGATTTTGATCCCTGGGTATAGAGGCAATATTAAATAATCTAAACTTTCAAACAAATCCCATGCTCTAAATTTATATTTCTTCAGATATGAAAGCTTACATTGGTATTGACTGTGTACCTATTTTATGACTAATTCTGAATCACCATAATGTGTAATGATGAGTTGAAGTCCTAAGATCAGGGCCTCATACTCTGCAAGATTATTAGTGTATAGAAATTGAAGTCTTTAATATGCTAAATATTGTTTACCAACTAGTTTTGTCAATATGATACCTACCCTTGAGCCTTGCTTAGATATTATACCATAAAAGTACATCATCCAAAATCCTTCATCCTTGGTCATCAAGATGCTTTCATTTGAATCAACATTATCAAGAACATATACACCTAAGTCGATGGACTAGAAATTCATGATTTTAGGATTTATACAACTTGAATGTTGATGAATTGATAAATCTAGGGTTCATGATCTAACTACATATGAACATTTAATAGTTATCCTACCACCTTGAATTTTCACTTATCCAACTAAATGATAACTCTATCAAACTTAATTGGAGTTAGTCCTAAATTTTTGTAAATACCTATAGGCATTATGTTAGAAGATGCCTCAAAATTGAGTAAACAATTATGCATATTCTTCTCAAAGATTCTAATAGTTAACAAAAATTGAGTAACCTCAGCCTTAATTTTATACATTACCACATTCACATTCATATATTTGGCTTTACCTTTATTTGATTTCTCGGTTAATGATTTCAATAGCAAATCACATTGTTTAGTGATTTGAGCAACCTCATGCAAAGTGATATTAGATTGAATATTCTCCATATCTTCCATAATGTTGTATCTACCTTTGGATCTAATTTTAGCTAATTATATAGCTGGTTTGGGTATCCTTTCCCTTTAGGGAGAAGGATCATTATTAGTCCTATGATATGGGGGTGTGTCAATTTTGTTAAGTAGTGTGGAAGTTATTTCAGGTTCCTTCTGGGCTCTATTCCTCAAGGCATATTACTTTTTTGGTATTGTTGGAAAGCATGGATCTCATATATATTAATTTTAGGCTCATTCTCTTCTTGGTTAGGAAACTCATAAGTTTCAATCATGAGGGCCATTTCAATATTGTTGGACCCATTGTTTGGTGCTTTTATATTTCAAAAATTACCAATATTACCTTGATTATTAGGATAACATCATAACTTTTCAGCTCACCTCAAAACATTTCAAAAGCATTACAAAATTCTATGCAATCTAACTCTCCACATTAGGCCATGATATAAACCCTACACCAATTAGGCAAGTCCAATTTGTAAATATTTATGTTAGGCATCTTATTGGCTAGAGGCTCATTATTATTATTGTTAGATCAATTAAAAGGTCTATTGTAATTTTGATTTGTGTAATTCATATTAGAACCTTCCACCATGTTTCCCATTTTCCTTTTCAAATTCAAAAAGTCATTGCCTAATTTTTGGACCATTCTCTAAATTAATTCTAGATCTCCCTTTGAGGAGTCAGGATTAGTGTTCTAGACGAGGCTTTGGACAATGCTTTGGGTGTTAGAGTTGTTAACAGGGACCAGAGTTTGACTATTGTTTTGGGGATGAGCCCCAACATTAGACTAATTGAAGAATCCTAGTTGTTGACTAGGAGCTACATGGATTAATGGTAATTAATTGAGGCCAGGTATTTTATTTAGTGTAGGCATATTCTGATTTGCTTTTGGAACTAGATTTAGAGCAGACAAAGTTGGGTTGATATTTGAAATAATGAAGGTAGGATTCCCCTATGGGTGTATTTGTTCATCAATGTGTATGGCCTCTACATATGTGAGTGGTATCATATGGAAATTCATGGCTCTACATAAAAATATAACATTCATTAGGTCCAAGGCATTTTTAGAAATTTCTACTACTAGGTCATCTATAAGTTGATAGGGAGCTATGGTGAGACTATAAATCTTATGGAAATTGGCATTAAAGGTCCTTATGGGATCATTAAAGTCTCACTTTAGGATGATGAAATGTTGATAGATAATCTTAGGGCTAATAACCCTTCCAAATTATGCAATGAATGTATTGTTAAATTGGTTCCACCTTGTAATGGAATTCTCTGGTAATTTGAGGAGCCAATCATAGGTTGCTTCCCTAAAGGTAAATGGGAAGAGTATATAGGATACATCTTCATAGATGACATTCAAAATCTTGAGATATGTCTTGAAAAAATTAATATGCTCTTCCACAATTATACCCCCAAATAGATTGAAGAGGGGGAAGTACATTTCAAGTTTCTTGAGCAAATCATGTATAGGGTCAAGTACATTTATAGAAGATCCTCCTAACCATGCCATGACTAGTCGAATGTAAAACAAAATATGTGGATGCTATTTTATTGGAGAGGTAGGGTGGGATTTAACATTATTACATATCCATTTATCGGCTCTAGCTTTATGATGGGTTTTTAAAGATCCAAGGGGAACTCTAATTTTAGAGTGGGATCTGGTCCAGATCCTTTGTAACTCTAGGATGCTAAGAACAAGATCTATGCTAGAAATGCAAAATAATATAAAGGTCCATGAAATATTATTTAAGAAGGTAAAGATTAGTGAAATTAACATAAAAAACATCATCGAAAGGTCCACAATTAAGCAGAGTGGTCTTATTTTACCTTCACTGATCTAGATCCTTCAAAGCTTAGAAGCCTGCACCAAATTTTGTTAGAAACTTGGTTTAACTTGCAAAGATCAACATTAGACAATCTATTTCAAGCAATATTCAATGTTCTAAGCTTATCAAAGTGATTTAGAGTAATTTTTATCAAATAATATCTTAATGCTATGTGAACGTACTCAATTTACACCTCTAAAACCTTGGCTTAATGATCTTTCATGAAAAAATAAACTAAACATTGATATTTATGCTTATTTGTTACATATATCATGCAGAACTTTGTAAATATAGATGAAACAAAACTTGATCTATTCAAATAATTTGCTAACACAACTATTTTTAATGCCCATAGATGAAATTTAAATGGATTAGAGGGGCAATGCCAAAATATATTTAGATTTTAGCCAATATTTCAAAGGATCTTTTGGAATAAACATATTTTCACAAAGATCTTTCAAAGGTTGAAAAGATCTTATAGAAGATGAAAAAATAAATTGTGGTGTTTATTATAATCTTTATGTATCTAAATAAATTATGCTATATTTCAAATGAAATACACTACAATTTTACTCAAAACAAACAAAGAGTCCCTCCTTCTAGCACCAAATTTATCCTATTAATGTATATCTATGTCAAGGATATAATGTGAATAATACAAAAATATTTCTTAGTTTATAGTGTGGGTACTAGAAGACTTTAGGGCTTAATTCAATTTTTCTTGAATGATTATGTGGCTACCACCTTTTAGTCTGCAAGTAGACCCTACTGTAGGGACAACAAGAACTCATTAGTTACACAATATATCTAAAATTTCTTTGGGTTTTTATGATGTAAAATTGATTTATAATTTGCCCATTTATGCCCAAAATTCAAACAAACAAGTGGATATTTATAATGAGAATTAATCTAAAGTGATTCATGTTTAAAAAGTTCAAAAAATGAAGCAAGGTGGGGTGAAAAAGAAGGTTTTCATCACAATAATAAAGACCAATACATTTATTTTAGTTCTTCCTAAAAATAGTGCAAATAAAACTGACATTCACGAGATCCTAGTGATAGACTCAAAATATCATAGATGCAGTGGGAATTCTAGGGTAAATATAATGCATATATCTAAAAAGTATGCTTTAAAATAGTGACCTATGATAAATCGATTTAAGCACATTTATTTTTAGAGTAAAAGGAAGTAGAACATACATAGATGAACTTTGTTAGCATAACAAAAAACACAAACTAACAAGATACATTTGAAACACTACTATCATATTTAACCATTATAAAATTGAAGTCATGTGTCATTAGCAAAGATTGAGAAATAAGAAAAAATGAATATAATGAAATAGGCAAAAAATAATAGGAATTCTTCTCTCTTTGCATTAATTTAAAAAAAAATCTATTTTCCCATATAATTAAAGGGAAAACCCCTACATATAGGCCCTTTCATGCCTAAGATAGTTACAAGAGAAATGGATATATGACATATATCAGTGGATAAAGTCCCTCATATCCTAAAACTAAAGAATATTACTTATTCAAAATAAGGGAATTTTTAACAATGCATTGAGGGGAATTATGGCATGACATTCATCAAGAGAAAGCCCGACAAATGGCTATCTCACTTCTAAGGTGTTGGGCTGGGATCCTATTAATGTGGTTGATGATGTAACTCCTAGTTTAGTAGGAGATGAAAGTAAACCCATGATATTAGAAGAAGTAATTCCTAGTGTGGATGAATAATAAGAAATTCCAAGAGGGGCTAAGGAGGAAGAAGCTCCTAAAGTGACCGTTTATGGCTTGTTGCCTGCTTATTTCTTAGCTTCTATATGCCCTTTCCATGCTTCATAACATATCTTATAATCACTATTGATCAATTTTAGATCTATAATAGGTTCCTTTAGTAATTTTATTAAAATAACTACCATTGCATCATGCTTTTTTAAGAGAGGTCCTACAGCCTCATTGATTACCATAACCTTTTCTATTCTCTGATTGGTAGATGTTACCAAATATATTGTCTCCTTCCCAAAGGTCACTCTTTTGGCCATGGCCTATTTCCTAAATTTGGTGATAAAGTTTTATAATTTGGATTTAAAAGCATCCTTACTAACGATGGAACCATCTTTGTTAACAAGGTGCATGATTTCAGCCTTTTTAAGCTGAGTTATGACTCTGTCACCCTATTGGGTTAGAGATTGGCTCAGGGATCTCATTTCATCAATACACTGGTTCAAATTTTTCCTTCTTCAAATATTATAGGATTGAGTAATGCTCAAATCCTCTAAGGGGATCAAGTTCAGATCTTCAAATCTTTAAATCCTAATCAACTTCACCAAGTTGATTATCTTGCTATTATATGTCCCATATACACCATTTGACTTGAGAATCATATTTTAGGTTTCATCCCCTTTTACCTTATATTGGGCCAAAGTATTTAATGTCTCAAACATTACTTCCATAACCCATTCCACCTTGGTTATGGTCTCCTCTAGCAACGTGGCTTTGTGATACTATTCGATATTAGTTTATTCTTTGCTATATTCATTTTACCAATTCAATAGCTACATCACCATATGCCTTTAAAGTCAAGAGGGGTCCCTCTTCATACTTTTGTTGGCCAAGCTTGGATTTATTCTTTTTGGTTAGCTCATATAAGGTCTCTTCTGATTCATATGTAACTGTTTGGTATGGATGGGTAACCTTTCTCTTAGTTAATCTCTTCATTACCCTAGCCTTCTTATCGAATTCCAATGTGACCTATGGAGGGTCCACTATGACCAAATCCTAGTTCTTCATTGTAGTCAACTACATTTGTTTTATCTAGGATCTATCTGAAGAACCACTCTGAGGTTGAGTGGATGATGGTAATGGTTAAGTTAGTGTAAATCCCTAAAAGGAAGATGTATGGGAAGTAACTATGGAGGTGGCTAGGACAAAGGAAAAATTTGGGGATGAAGTGGGAAGTGTCATTCCTGAGGATGAAGAAGAACTAGTAATAACTAAAACACTAGTTGGGATCAAAGCAAATTGGGGGATGACAATAGTGGGATTTTTCTTTGGTAATTAGGGACCTAGACTAGGCATAGGCCCAAGTAGAATTGGAGGCAAATTGGCCATCACATTGACCTTGAAAGTTGAGGATATGATGAAAGGGTTGACAGTGGGCAATGGCATAGTCATGGGCCTAATTGCAAGTCTAATGAGGGGTATGTATGGTAAGAGGTTAATATGGTATGGTGTTGGGTGTTCACAAAATATGCTCAAGGGTTGGTTATATAAAAATGAAGGAGACAAATAAACACACTCCTGACCGGTTATATCTAGTTCCTCTTTGATAGGAAACAAGGGGGGAAATCTTGATGCTGAAGCTACTAGTGTTGGAATAGGTGTAACTACTACCTCCACTAAAGGTCTTGCCTATAATAAGGTAAAAATTTATACATAGGATGGGTTGTGGATGTTGTTTCTAAAATAAAAGCATGCTTAGTGTGAACTTTAGTATCATCTCCCCATTCTCCAAAGTAGGAGACAATGCTTGTAATATTATTCGACTAAGCTAAGGGTTAGTTGGTCTTTCCTCTTTATCACTATAAACATGGAATGAAGATTTAAATTCTCGTACTTGAGTATCCTCATGTTCAAAAACCTCATAAAAACCTACATCTTCCAACCTCCCCTTAACCTATGGGATATCGGTAGCCTTCAATCTCTACTTCACCTCTGGGTCATTGTTTACATTGATGTAGAACTTGCCTTCATCTTCAGGATCATGATGGTAGGTGATGCTGAGGGCTTCCTTATGTTTGATATAGTGTTTGAAAGTTAAATCTTCAAGGTCGCATTTCCTATTGGTATCTCTTTCCAAGTCAAAGGTGAGTCTTTGATTGGCAACAAAAATGACTATGATCCAATTTTCAATTCTAAACTAGCTAATGCTAGATAGCTGAGGATGAATTAATCCTCTCTTATTATTATTGCATAGTCCATCCACCTATGTGAGTATCTAAAAGGAAATTTATTACTCATCCAAATTATCTAGAATTATGGTGGGAAACTTGAAGGGGGTTGTCTTAATTTTATCTAACCTTATCTCTATGCAGTCTGGATAGTACCAGTAGGCTCCCAAGGTACTTAAGGTTGTTCTAATTTCCTCTAATAACCTAGGAATATGCCTATCAAAGATGGAATTATACATAATTGGGTAGAAGTACTTGGATATGGACCTCATTACTTATTTGTATTTATAGACGCTTACCTTTGAAAAGGTGTGAGGCACATACCACTTCAGTTTTGGATCCCAATTGGTGAATTGGGGGAATTTCTAGGTAGTGAAAATGGCATCCACTAGATAGAACATCATATAGAAATGATACCCTTGGTTTTTCATGACCTTCTTAATATGTTCTACTAGGTTTTAAGATATGATTTCTCCTAAAAGGGGAGTCTTTGCATCATCTATTATCATTGATAGAAGTGGAACCCACTTCTTATTTACTTTGCCTATGTCCTCAGCCTCATGTAGTCGATTCATCATAGCCATACCCATTCTACCTCATTTATTTAATTTGTTGATGGGGATTTGGATGATTTTGAATTTTCATAAAAACTTCCCCTTATCCTCTACCTAGTCTCTCAAAACTTCTCTAATGTTATGGGTTTAGATCCATTGGGTCCCAATTTTCTAGTTGTAAATAATCTCTGGTTTGGGTAGATCATAATAAGCCTAAAAGGATAGCTTGGATATAAAATCAATGTCTTGTCCTAAATTAAAATAATTGAACATATTGTTAACACACATAAGTTGAAGAAACATTTGGTAGACTAAGTCTACGCATGAGAGTACCTCTAGGTTAGATGCAACCTTGTGTAATCCTATAGATTTGAATGCCAAGATGTCCAACCTATCTTCTATATTATTGGATACTTATTCATCATCAATATATTTATCTAAAATCCTTTCCACATGGTATAATAAGTTGTTATAATGCTTTTCTTTAATTTCTAATACAACAGAGTTAAAACTAGTGTCGTAGAAGATGATGTTTGTTCCATAGGAGTAGAGGAACAGAATTTGTTCCTGCTCACTAGTTCCAGATGTTCTAGCTTCAGCCATGGTTCCAAAATTTTTGATTAGTGAGCTTTTGGATTGAATTAATGGTGAATTAATGCACAAAATTTATTAGAAATAATCACATAATGTTTTGGATCTCTTTAGTAGATAATAATTGAAAGTGAATGTAATGCCTTGAGACATCAAGCTTTAAAATTTGAATTTTAGAATTTGAACTAAAAGATGTGAATCATAAATGGAAATTATATTTAACTTTATTTTATTTACATCCTAGGTGTCTCATCACTTTTTTTCTAACAACTTTGAAAATCCACTTTGAGGAATTAGCCTATCACTACCTTCACTTTATCCATGTGGCCTATCATCATAGGCTTGAATTTTCCCACAAAGTGACTTGGATTTATAACCATCGAAGCAATCCTTATCAACATTTAATTCACACCTAAAACTAGTACTTTAGGGACATCTATGCACCACCTAGGTGCCATACTTAACACGTGCTTGACACTCGATGCCTTTTCATGAACTTCAACATTTTATTTTGAATATTGGGCTATGTAGGTAGATTGTGTAATATTCTTCCAAGTGTCACCTTCTAATTGGATCATTCTTATTTTATGTTGTGTGGTTTAACCCATTTTATTTTGGGCTGATGTGGCCTTGGGAACTCTACTAAATTTCCAAGTGGCTTACTCTCATTAGATTGCATATCATACAACTTTTTTATATGAAAATTTTAATATACCTGACTACCATGACATTTTGCCATGTGTCATATTTTGATTGGATCAATCTTTTATATGTTTTGATATTACCTTTGATCATATTATTATCATGATATAAGGGGTCCACATGTCCTCATTCCATTGGTTCTAGCTACTAGGTGGCTTCCATGTGACATCCAACTATCCAAGATTTAAGTGAATAGTTGCTAGGTGTAATATTTTTATGTAATAATAGTATTAAGTTATTAAACATTACACCTTAGTTATGGGGGGTGTAAAGGGCATGACCAAGTGCCAAATGGCATGATGTAATTAGATCAATTTATCATAGGATTTGAGGAAACAATCAAGTCTTGGAAAGCTATGTAGCACTTTGATTATGTTATAACTCCTTTGTAGGCTAAAATGTAGTGGTTGAATGACAAGTGGCACATTCCCATTGGGTTACAAGGTTATGAGACTTAAAAAAATAGTATAATCCTTGGAAGGCCATGACTAAGTGCCAAGTGGCATGCTATGATTGGATCACTAGGTTGCAGACCTTTTATAACTTCTCTTTGAACTTGAAATGTTGCAACTGAGTGAAAAGGGGTATAATTCCATTGGATCACTAGGTCATGAGACTTTTCAAGGATAAAAATATGCATGAAAAAGCTTGGAACTTTATGTGGCAAAGTGGCTAGTGCATGAGACACTACCACATGTCAATCAAGGCTGAGTTGATGTCAGGTTCCTTTATAAAGGAAATAATGTGAAAGTTAGAAAATTGTGTGATAAAAGAAAAGAAACAAGTCTAAATTTATAAACCTTGAGTACAAAATCCAACTTAGACCCTAATCTAAAGCTTAAATTCAAGGTATGTCATAATATCGAATATGAATTTTGACATAGCCAAAGTAATACCATGATTTGGAAACCTTCATTGAGTAATCTTTATTGAGTCTTAGGGATCATACCTTGGATCCTAGAATTGTAACCCCTTACAAGATCACTTTTTAAATAAGTTAGATCATTAGAGAACTCAGTGAACTAGACATCAATGAAACATTTTAAAAGGTACCCATTAACATTTGTCATGGACCAACTTGAATTTTAAACCTTTTAAGTCATAAAAAGGGGTTATAGTTAGGTGATATGAAAGGTAAGGTATATCCTAGGGTAAATGACCCAAAATTTTTTTAGGGTCCCCATTTTTAAGAAAATGGGGTGTGTTGATCTTGATAACTTGGTCTCACTATTATAGAGGAAGTTACTAAAGAAGAGGAGGAAAAAGATAAAGAGGCTACAATAGAACTTAAACAACAAGAAGAAGATAAACAAGTAAAATCTTTGGTTGATTATTCTTCCAATGAGGAAGACTAGGAAATGAGAATTTCACAACTAAGTGATGAAGAAGTTGAGTTAGAAAAAACAAAATCTTTGAGTCTGGGTGAGCATGAAGTAAAAGACACCTTAGTCAGCCTAAAAAAAAAGCAAAGTTAAAGAATTAATGAGGTAATCTCTTCCATTATTTATTTAGTTTATAATATAAAAATTCTAGTTGTGAGTTTACCCTTAGTTATTCCTCAGGTTATATCATCTAGGTCTATTAGAACTACTTTTGATTATGATATTATTTCTTTAGCTAAACTAATAAGGAATCTTAAGGCAATCCATTTTGAGAAATTGATGACAATTTCTATTTTCAATCCCAATAATCCCTTGATTCCCAAGAAAAACTTGATCCAAAAAGAGATCCCCATGCCCCAACCATTGTCTATGCCAAAATCAAAAATGATTTTGGAAGTAATCCTGGGTCTTACTAGGTTCTTGGTAGAAGTAATGCCTATGAAAGAAACATCCCCATGGGAAAGGGTTGGCTAGAAACTTCCTTAGTTCCCTATCCAAATAAGTGCCTCCCCACCAACCACTTTGATTATATCCCTTCTAATAAATACTCCACGTTCTTAATCCTTAGACCCTACTCAATAAGTTGAAACAAGAAAACTTATTGTTTCATAATGGGTTAGAGAGATGTATAATGTTAGAGATGAAAGAAAAATTTTGTCCTTAACTAAGCCCCCCATAGTCTCTACTAGGTTTGATATGGAAAGTGGGACTATTCAGAGAGTGAGTAAGAGGAAAATGGTGAACGTGAGAATAAAGGGTGAAGTGGAATTTAAACAAAGATAACTTGTAATTTTGTAGCAAAGAAGCCTACGAGAAATACTAATGACCCTACTGAATATATTGAGGATTTTAACACTTTATGGATTCTACTAGGGAAATAATGAAATAACTGCACCAAAGTACTGAGGAGGCCTTAAAAATATGGAAGTAAATGAAAATTACACAGGACCCTTAGGAAATTATTATTGATGTTCAGAGTGCAAGTATTAAATTATATAATATTTTGTACAACATCAAGGTTTCTAATGTAGGTAATCACACCAACATAGCAAATATTGTTACACTATGGAATAAGATGAAGGAAGTAGAAAGGAGATTGAATTTCCAAGTTTAGTGCTCAAGGATTAGTGATTTTGACTAGTTAAATCTCATGACTAGTATGGATGCTTATTGGTGTTTAAATTATGTTATTGCCAAGATGGATGCTTCCCTAAATTGGCATAAACAAATGAAGAAGTTATTGGGATTTTTAATTAGTCATGACAGTGAGGCACTATAGATTTTGGATGAGATGAGAGTCATAAGGGTGATCACCCAAGATGGAGAGCTTGTCAATATACCCAATTTTGAGAATATTCTCCATTCAGATATTGATAATGTCAGGAAATAATTTGAAGGGATTGTTTATAAAACCAATGAGGAAATATTGCAGCTAGTTAGTTTTGATAAGGACAAGGTAATGAGAGTAGAAGCTCTAACATTCAAATTCAAGAGATCAAAGGTAAAAAAGAAATATTGATGGTTGATGCTATCATAATATTGAAGCCTTCATTACTCAATATAAAATCATAGATAAAGAGTTTGATGAATCTTACACACTAGGTGAAGAGCTAAAAGATAAGGAAGCAACTTTTGGGTTGGTCCCAAACACATAATTGGCTATTAGTGCCCCACAACTTCACAAAGATCTTAGTCCTTGCCTCAATTACAACTGTAATTACTCCGTTGATTCCTCTAGTTAATGATGCCACATCAATGCTTTAATCTAATAATGATTATGTATTTACATGTTATCACCAAGGTGGGAATTTAATTCTTAATCTATTTATTGTACATGCATATTGTATTTTATAACTAGAAAGTCTATTTTGGGAATTATTATTGTGTATGCATCTTTGCATGATTTATGAATGAATGTTTCTATTTTTTACTTGTAATTATAGAACAAATTTGAAGAGATGAGGTCTTATCTATCCCAATATTACAAATATATGTAACCTCCTGGTCTCACAGGGAGGAAAATTTTGGCTATTTAGATTAAGAAGAAATTCAAAAGAGTTTTATTTTACTTATCTTTATATGCAAATCTAAATTCTTATCTAATTTTATGGATTACTTGAGATGTTTCATCATTATGGTATATTAGTGATTTAATTGTGTATTAGTTATCTATTTTAAATAAATTCATTCATTTTTAGCTATATCTAAGTTAAATATCTTTTGCATGCTTATCATAACCCTCTTGTAGATGTGCAATAACAATCTGACAATTAGGCAACATTTGATTTTTGCATGTATAAGTATACTATGTTATGGTTCCTTTGAATCTTCACTATATTTGATTGTTGGTGTGCTATATCATCTTGCAACAAGTATTATTTTATATTCCTCATCCTATCTTAGTTCAAGTACTAGTCTTGAAAGGCTTTATCCTTGGTTGTCCACAGGCTCTCTTTTGTGCCTTAATTTTCCCCCTTTTGAAGTTTATTTTGATATCCTACCCACCTTAGTTAGAATCATCATTCCTCTACCCACTCCAAATAGATATAGGTTCACCCATATCTAGTTCCCCCATGGTAAACAATATGTATCGCTCACCATTATTCCACCAATAGGTTGTTATAAAACCAAATACCGTATAAATCATGCCTTAGAGTAAGTTTTTTCACCGATCTTAAAATGTTAGAGGATACTTTGTAGTAATTTTTAAAGTGTGTATAAAACCCACATCAACAACCTTAAAAGTTAAATCATTTTTTGTATTGGACTTATTTTAAATACTATCCAAATCCTAGCCCTATATGCTATTAGGGTTTGTATCATTTTTTTTGGTTTCCCTTGGATGTCTTAGGCCTTTCGTATTTTATATATTCAATTTTAGCATTACTATTTCATTTTATTTGTTATATGCCATCTCAAAATGTTATATCTCTTCCTTTAAGAAGTGCTAGGCTTAATGGCAATCCTATTGAGCATATTCATATTCCTTTTGTTAGATTTACTAATTTAGACTTGATTGCATATTTATAATTTTACATCTATTCAAGGGCATTTAAAGATGCAATAATTATATGGATCTATGCCACTTGCTTTAATTATATGTATGCTTTGGACATGTGCCCATGTCCTTGTGTGTGCATTTTTGATTGTGTATGTGGAGATTTGAATATGTACTTACATGTGGCTTTACACCAACTTGATTTATATTTGTGTATGTGGACATTTTAAAATGTCCTTGTATGTTTTTATTTCTCAGATTTAGTGACATGTTCCCATGTCTTTTATATTATGTCCCCTGGCTTGCGTTATGTGCCTCATGTGTGTTGTATGCATGCTTCATGGCCATGACACTTGTCTCTTCTTTGTTACATAGTCCAATTTTTTATGCCATGAGGGACCACATGCATCTCCCATTCTTCCTTGGGTACCTTGATGGACATCATGCCCCATCCCCTTAAGTAGTTACTTAGTTTATTACTCACATTTACTATCCATACACATGTTTACATTATTATATCTATCTTTATAACCTTGTGAATACTAGATCTAACATACATTGCACATTACCAACTTATGCTTAGATATATTACATTTTGATGCCATGTATACACATTATATTGGTTTATTACACCTATATCATATATGCCTAGGCTAACACATATCAGGTAGAGGTTTTTATTTTGAGGATATTTCTTGCATAGGTTCAACACCTCCCCTCAAAAGAGGAGGAATTAATAGAGGATTATCACATATATTAGACCATCTAAATGCACTCAAAATATATATTTTATCATGCAAGCACAAAATACAGAGCTCAGGATCAAGAAAATAGTTAGACAAAGATTAGAGTCAGTTTGGTAGAAAAGCAACATAGTTTGACATTGTGCCAAAAGTAGACATTAACACTATAGAGTTACTATCCAAGGTATGATGTTACTATCTAGTATCCCCAAAAATAGAAAAATCTATATTTGACAAAAAAAATTAATAGGTAAAATCTATGTTTACACATATTTAGTTATAGATTATCATTTTTTGCTTATTTTTATACAAAATCATTCCAATTTGTTTAGATTAGGGGCATCATTCATGGAATGATAACTCCCATTTAAGTTTTGTATACTCAAATATAGATTATTACAACTAAATGCAGAATCCATATGCTCAGATATCAAATTTTGGGGGCATGTATGCAACATATTATTTCTATATACTCACTTTTGTACCAATTGATCAGATGGAATGGAAAAATCCATGTCATTCTATATGTTATTAATTTAGACATCTTTTTCACTAGTTTATACTATATTTGATGCCTTAGTCTATCTTCAATGGTTGGCATTATCTATTAGTCCATGAGCTACATACCTAAATTCCTAAGAGGCTCCTAAGCCATTTTTCATTCCAAAGTTTATGATTGGCCATAGAGCCATCATATACAATTTTAGTATAGTCATATATCTTTATTTATATTTCATAATTAAATTATAGATTCCACTATTACATATGGGTAGGTAATTATGGAGTCCTAGTCTACTTGATTTTTTGATCTACCTACATAAGAGGGTTAGATAAGCGATCAGTCCAATCCAAACTATTCACAAGTCACAATCCACCAAAATGGGTGGGATTTAATGAAGTCAAGGCCAATATGAGTTCTTGATCCACCCACACATGGGGATTGAGTGATCCATTCATATCAATCCAAGTTATCCACTAATTAATTACTAGCTACACACATAGAGAATGTCACCATGTTTATGCATTAGTTCACATACTAAGTGAGGTGTATTCATTCCTTTCCTCTCTCTTATATCTTCACTCAATTTTGTCTTTTATTTTGATATATATTAAGTAAATATTGATCTATGCATGTTTCATTTTCAAGACATGTAATGGATCACACTTCAGATACTCAGATCTAGATTCATGGGTTTTACCTCTTAGGTAAGTCCAAGTAGGTTTCTTTTCCTTTAGCCTAGTCATTTCAATTTTCTACATTTATAGAATAAGGGTGGAAAATGTACTCATCTAAAATGTCACTTGAGTGCATTGAGTGTTACTTGAGACCACCCAACCTTGCCTTAGCCCTAAACCTATCTTAGGGCCTATTTAAACACTTATCTAGGTTTTGTGTAGGCCTTACACATCCTTAGGAATCTCAAAAGTAGTCTTAGATCATCCCTTAAGCATCCATACCTGTAGTGCCTTAGGTTCTACCACCTAGACATTAGAATCATAATTTGGACACTAACACTCCATGCTAGTGTCCTAGTTTGGTACTATTGTCCTTTTCCCTCTTTTTATCCCCAACAAATATCTATTCAATCCCAAAGATGCATAGGATCAGCCTAGATCTATTTTAAACCTAACATAAGCACTAGATCAATATATATACATGAATTTTATCCCTTTATTCATTATATGGAAATCATATACAAATACATATAAACAAGATCATAATAAGTCATGAAAAATCAAGGTTATTTATCCCTATTCTACCCTACTTCTATAAACAATAATTTAAAACCATCTTAATCTTAGAAAACATAGATTTCTAGTCTCAAGCCTCACTTAAATCTCTCAAACCAACATTCATCCTATCTTCACTTACACTTACATTAGCACTTGGGTGGGGATAACTACATCAGGATTGATCCCTCCTCAGAGTATTGGTATGTAGGTAACTCTCATCATAATGTGGTGTTAAGGATGTCTAACATACCTAGATAACATCACACTTTTTCTACTTGTGCCAATAAAATACCCTAACCATATGGAGGTCTAGGTTTTGCATATAATATCAATCAAAATAGGTTAGAGATAGTGAAGTAGGGTTTATCTACGTAGGAAAAGGCTTAGTAGACTCAAACACAACTACTCCCAAAAGTACATATAAGTTCTTACTTAGAGGAAATTAGTGCCATAATGTTACTAAGGTATAATATTATTATTCAAGAGGGTTTCTGACACCTAGATCCTATTTATGACACTCAGACTAGCTCCTATACCAATTTTTAGTTTCTAGATCCTTCATCTTAGGCAGTTTCTAGCCAAGTAATTATTTGTATCATTCATTTATATTATTAAAAATATCAGATTAGGTCAATTATTATATAATACAATGGATTTTTTTAACATATTTTGATTTATTATACTCAAACCCTTTAACAATCTAGGGCTTAAACTCCATAACCCCTTAAAATTTAAATCACAAATCATTTGAAAATGAAATATTAAAAGGTAAATTATATATTAAAATTTATATCAAACCAAAAGATGTGTTATTCTTTGCACATCTCTTATTCTAGTCAAACTTCAAACTCCACAATTGGCCTCATGATAGATTTTAGGTCCATTTAGGTTTGGTAGACTAGTATACTGGGTAGGATGTCTTGTTACATCATTGCATGTCTTCTTACATTCTAGTGTCACCTTCTTCTTTTACGTAAGTACCTAGTCTTCATAATAGACTAATAAATCTATAAGGGGTCTTGAGGAGTAGGGAAAAAGCTAAGGGAAGGTAGGACCCATTTACTTTTCATGCGTGCTAGCCTTCATGGGATGATATATATACTTCACTAGTTAGCCAAAGCTTAAGTTTTATAGGTAGGATTCTCTAGGGCCATTGACGATGAAAAATTTTAGTCTTGCCAACCTAATTCGAGTGTCTTGTTTCTGGCAAAGACCATTATTTTGCCTTGGTGACACCTTAGTTTACATCCCTCCATTTCCCCCCTTAAAAGGTAGGTTTATTTCTAAATATATCCCTTCTTCTTTACTTCCTATTATTTATCTCTTTCAGACATGGTAGCAATATGACAATTTTAGCTTTTCCATCTCTAGAATAGAAGTTAGATCTTTGATTTGTTTCAAGATTATCTTATGGTCATTATCTTATCTCTCTATAATTTCTCTTAGTATGTTTTGGACCTAGAATTTACTAGTCACTTTTTTACAGGCCATCTAGTCCCATTTTTCCATTTCATACTTTCATATTTCACATCTTTGTTTGAGTTTCATTTTTTACTTCTCTTACATTGATTTTTTTAATCATAAATTAGTTATACATGTCCTTTGCTTGATTTGGATTGTTACTTATATTACATTGGATATTTTTTGGGTTTTTTGGTCTTAAGTAGCCTTGGTGTTTCAACTTATTGATTTTCCTTTATTTTTATCTACTTCCTTAGATCTTTTGGTTTTAACTTAGCATTATCAATATATGCTTGATAATTTCAAATAATTTCAATTAGTTATGATATTTTTTCATTTATATACATATATTAACCATCATGCATATGAAAACATTACATCTATTAGTTTTTACCCTTGTATCTTTAGGGTTTCTCAAATGCAGTTACTGCATCCTGTAAAATTGAGACTATGGTATTTTTATGTAATCATTTAGATAAAAGGTAGTTTAAGGCAAGAATATGTTACTTTTAATTATTCATTTATCAACATTTCTTTTCAATTATGTTATTTTTTGTTATTATATATCTATCCTAAAACACCATATCCTATAACACTATTGTGACATGCGATGAGTTTTAGGTGTGGCATATGTATACATTAAATATTTTTTACTTTATCACTTTATTGAAACTTTATATTGAATTGGATTTTTGACACATAAATCTCCCTAAGTGCACACCTTAAAGGGTGCACCAAGAATGGGGTGGGATTGGTTCATTGTTCTTTATGAGATATGTTTACATACTATTCTATCACACTATCACTTTTATAATTCTAACCTCCTATAAGTCTATATTCTCCTTTCCTATCCATTTAATTTCCATCCAAATTTACTAGCTTCCATATATCCTAAAATATTGGTCTAGTTGTAGATATATTTTGTTTCATGTATAAGTTTTCCATGTACTTTATTAGGTATCTCGATACAATTCTAAGTCTATCTTCTAAAATTTGTGCTATATCAGCCTAACTAATACTGTACTATGACAAATAACATTTTACATCCATTTATGGTTGATTTTGAGTGTTGGAGAGATATATATTAGAGTAATATTCATTATTAATAAGATTTATCACATTCATACACTCTGCTTGTGCTCACAATTGTGCCCTAAGTAGTATTTAGGAGAGCTAGATGTTTATAACCTTATTTTGGAAGGAGTTCCTAATTAAATATATATAGGTCTTCATCATACCATTTGAGGTCTTTAACACAAATATCTCTCATAAATCTCCACTTGAGCCAAAGGGGAGATTGAAGTGTCAACGGCTCCACCCAAAGTTAAATACTTATATAACCTACTCTTTCCTTTACTTAATTATAAGTTAGATGTTTATTATTTCTTTGTGGATGCATATGGGTATAATTTATTAGGCTATTACTTATACTAAATAAGGTGTTATAGATATAAGTTTTCTTAGGCTTGCCATAAATCAACTTAGATTACATAGACACCCATTTGGTTGATCACTACACCTTTCCTTCTTTAAAATAACTTAAATATCATTTAATTTAATTGTACCCCTTTACACTAATTTAATTTACTTGCATATTTACAATCATAATAAAAATCATTTACATTTGTTGAGGTCTAGTGATAGCTATATACCTATGTCATAGGCTTAGTATGTGGATCCCTTTCCTCTTGATATTTGAACTATATATTACCATATATGATGCTATGAATTTGAAGATGGAGGGGAGGTTATATCAAGTGTTAGTTTTCATAGAAAATAAATGAAATTAAAAAAACACACTAACAAGCTTAACACCTCCATGCCTAGATCATAGGGGGAGATTAGTGAACAAAAAATAAATGATAAAGCTCAACTAAAATACAAAGAACTTAAAAAGTTTCCTTACCTTCCTTGATGATCTAAATGATGCGTTAATTTGGTTTTCTTGGCTTGTCCTCAAGAAGTCTATGAAAATGGAGCTTGGATATCTCCCTCTCTCTTTGGCACCATGGTTGGTTTAGCTTTGGCTTGATGTTGTTCAAAGTGGCTTGGCTTATGATTTTGGAATTATAACACTAATGTCATGGAATTTTTCTCTAAATCAAACATTATGACATTACTATGTCCAATCTCTCTAAATAGAGAGGTAAATTCAACTAACCCTAACTCAAGGTGAGTTAGTGGGTAGTTAAAGCTTGGAATGGGTTCAAACCTAACCTTAGTGAATTAAATAACCCTAGTAGAGTTAAAAAGGTGTCAAATGGTCATTATTATCAATGAATAGGTATGTTGAGATATTTTTAGGATATTTGACAACTCACAAAAAGGTAATTATGAATTCCTAGGATATTCTTTGATTTTTCAATTTCCTTTTTGATAATTCATTTAATTGTTCATGTATAATTCAATTAGGCATTTTACTAGTTTTTGCATGCTAATTAATTTTTTAAAGATTTTTAGCATTTTACAAGATTTGAATTAATTAATGTGTGCATTTGCCCCATTTAATAGGTCTAGAGGCTAAATAGTATGTTATGAAACCAAAATTTGAGACGTTTAGTGATTCTTAGGTTAGATTTTCAAAGGTTTGTAAGAATCCGTCTAAAGTTTGGTATGAATCCATTGGTGGCCAGTTTTAGGTGTCTATATTTTTCCCTTATTTGGGAAGGCATTGCAAGCTATAAGCATAGTAACATCTTCTCAAATATTTAAATGGTCATGTATGATTATGACTATAATGATAATGGATGAAATATAATTTCCCCCTTAAAAGAGTGATTGACAAATAGTCGCTCAAAAAAAGGGAATGAGTGGACTAAATAGATGAAAATGATCATGTGGATGGGATTGATTTGCTCAAAGGTGGTTATAATTAGTGGTATATGGAGCTACCTTGGTTAGGGTAGACAAATAAGATGATTTAACCATAGGCAATTATAATCATCAACATTGGTGGGGATAAAGAAGGTGATGAATTTTCCAAAGGTGGTTATAATCATCAAAAAAGACTTAGGGTAACAAGAGATTAATTTGCCCAAAGGAGGTTATAAACAATTAAAGAGAAAATAATGATTTACCCAAAGGTGGTTATAATCATTGGTAGGATAAAAAATGACCCAATTGGGTAGAAGAAAGTGAATGATTTGGCCAATGGTGGTTATAATAAACTCTCAAATTAGTGGAAATCCATTGATTTGCCCAAAGACAGTTAGAATAATTGGTAATGCAAGTGGGATGGTATATAATGATTTTTACAAAGGTAGTTATAATCATTATACCCTAATTATGGTAAACAAGTGTGATGATAAACAATGATTTGCCCAAAGGAAGTTATAAGCATTGTATCCTGATTATAACAAACATGATATGAAATGATGATGGAAAAACAAAGGATAAAGATGAATTGGGTAACTTGCTAGTAGGGAGATGCTTATTTAAACTGACAAGGGAGGAAAATTATTTCATTGTTTAATTACTTTGTTTGGGATATGATTTGGATTAGATCAGGAATGTTGTTGGTGCTAGTGCTGAGGAGATATCATTACTACATTGCTAGTTAGATTTATCAAAGCTAATTTTTGTTGTAGTACATGACATTAGGCATTATGATAGAACACCATGAGGACTTATCCAAAATATGCATAAGTAATAACTTCCAATCTAATTACTCAATTGAAAATAATGAGCTAATGATAAAAACCATGATGACAATGTTGACATATGAATATGGATGGATTCAAGAATAATGTGCAAAAAATCACCTAATAAATGCATGTATACTAAATCAAGGTAACAATACTTAAATTAAACAAACATGCACATAAAAAAATAAACAAATAATGATTAGTTACAATGTTAGTACAAATAACACAACATAAATAAGGTGATGAATATTTCCCTTAGATGAGAAGAGACAATGAAACAAATGAAAAATATGGGGGAATAAAAGAAAATGAAGGGGGTGGTTGAGCTGTCTCCATATGCACTAGGCAAGTGGACACTACCTATAGGGTTCCACGAACATAATATCTAACAAAAAATTTAGGCCAAATGTAGCTCTCCTAGGATATGGGATAGAAGAAAATGATGAGAAAAAAAACATGATGAATGTTATAGAAGAGTATGGTAATGATCTTGAAAAATGGTAAGAGGGTAGGACAAGGTTGAAAAGGATGGGGAAACTAAATGACAAGTGGTTTTTTTATTACTTAGTAAGGGTTCCCATAATCCTTATGGCAAAGAAGTGGTCAATGTTTTTAGTTTTTCAAAATTGATTTTACAAATGCTTTTGGAATTTTTGGAGTATCTCAACTTGATCAATAATGGTGAGACATTAAATAGTCCAAGCTTATAAAATAGTGAGAGCATTCAAAATTAAGATGTTCACAAAATGATGAGATCATGGAAAAGGGCTGAATAAGATGACCTCAACAAGTATTGATCATAGTACATATAGTCCCATTATAACCTGAAGTCATAATAGTTCTAACTTATAATGGAGGAATCTGACTAGTGTAGCAACCAATTCAAACAAAGCATACATAGTTGGCATATAGTACAACTTAGGAATGCTAAGTTGGTATGTCAAGGCACAATAAACATGTGTTGCCCCTAGTTTTCCCATATGTGGTTTTAACTAGGAAATAATGACATAGATCAATGATACTAATTTACCCATAGGTGGTTATAATTAGTATCAAGATCCGTGAGACACTGATTTGCCTAAAGGAGGTTATAATTAAGCCCACATAAATAAAGCATGGTATGGAATGAAATAAGAAATGAAGGATGAAACTAACATAATTTTGTCATACTAATCCAAAATATGGCATCTATCTAGAATACTTGAAATACTTGTTGAAACTGATTTGATTCTTCTTGCTAAAAGTGGAACCAATGAATGAACCAAGGTCAAATGGGTTAGGTAGGGAGGATCAAAACAAGGTTGGTTGATAGAAAAGGTATCGTATAAAAGAATGGTAGAATGAAAAAGTGATATAATGATATAATGGTATGGTATAAATAGGAATGTTGATAATATGGTACAACTTGAAATGGGTCCTCCTAGATAATATACCAAGTCATTCAAATAAAGTAATGCTTGTGGTTTATAATGTTCATCGAATCATTAAGTTCATTCCCATCTAGTGTGGTGATATTTTATTCTCCTACACCATAGTATAAAATAATGATGAAAGGACATACCCAATTGGGTTTAAACTTGATTTTATGTTTCTTCTCGACTATGGTATTATTTTGGTTTTCTTTAAGAACAAGATCACCAAGTTCAGAGTCTATGTTTTTTGCACTGATTATAGTGGCCATGGAGTCAATTTTGATATGATTGAAGGTTATTTATTGTGTCCATGCATTTTTAATTAACTAACTATAGTTATTCTAGGTGAGCTACTCAATAGTCTTCATCGTCCAAGACATGCTTCAAATAGATGCATAATGAAGGTAACTTGACCTCAATGGGAAGAATGGACTCAATACTATAAACACGTGAGTATGAAGAGGAAATTTTAGGAGTATGGTAGTTGGTGTGTTACTCCCAAAGGGCATGGAATATTTAGAAGTTCCAATCATGATCGACATCATTGATAATCTTTTTAAAGATGTTGATAATGGTTTTGTTTGATGCTTCTGCCTAGCCATTACCTTGAGCATAATATGCCATGGAAAAATGATGTTTGATATTATACTCAACACATAATTATTTGACATATTTGTTCTTGAATGATCCACTATTATTAGATATAATGTTAGAGGGTATTCCATAATGGCAAATGAGATGGTTAAAGATGAATTTGGAAATTTTCTTTCCAGTCATGTAAGTGAGGGGTATAGCTTCAACCCACTTAGTGAAATATTTTGTGGTGGTAAGGAATGTTTATGGCCATTAGATGAGGTGAGTTTTATCTTTCCAATGAGATAGAGACCCCATGTAGCAAGTATAAATGGTTTCATCATTGGTTGCAAAGTCTTGGCTGAGGCATGAACCAGATTTGCATGTCATTGACATTTATCACATCTTTTTACATATGTAGTTGCATCTGCATCCATCATTGGCCAATATTACCATATATGCAATATATTTTTGGAGAGGAAAAACCTACTAGTGTAGGATACATATACTCCTTCATGAACTTCCCATAATTCTAGTGTAGATTATATTAAAGTTAAATAATGAAGTAGAGTTTCATCAAAACTGTGGAGGTATAGGGTTGGTCTGAGTTAGGTATAATATTAGGCATTGTGGATGAAGGATTTATATTATTTTCATGATAATTATAGTGGCATAATATGGTCATGGAGGTAAGTGTATAGGTTTTAATACTAAGTAGAACTAGGACCAATAATATCATATATCATTACGATGGTTGAAGGTTCATGAGCTAACGCTAGTAGATTTTCAATGAAGAATTGGTATTCTTTGGTTGTGTCTATTTTTGATTCAAAGATCTAATAGTAGCCATGAAATATGATATTTTATTACTATCCCTTGGTATGTTTTCAAATTGGACATCAACAATCTACTATTTGAGAGTGTCAACCATGGCCTTGTAGGAAACCAGCTTGTCATCTTTGGTCTAAAAATGGATTGTAACCTAATTAATTATTAACTAAGAATCACCATAAACATTTAGATGATGTTTTTTCCATTATATTTTGTATCAAATCCCTAAAATTAGTGTTTTATATTTGGCCATGTTGTTGGTACAATGAAAGATTATCTTGAATGACTTAGGGATTAGATCCCCCTATGGAGTAATAAATAAAAGGTCTACCCCTGAGCCATGTGTAATGAATGATCCATTAAAATACAACTTCTAATTATAATCCTAAAGAGGTTTTTATATAATGTTCATAATGGATTCATCAATAAATTGGAATGTTAGTGGCTTTGTATATGCAAGGGGTGCTTTAACAAGCTGATCTATAAGAACTTACACCTTGATGGATTTTTGGTTGACATACTCTATCTCAAACTCACTGAGAATCATGGCTAAGGATGCTATAAATAAAATTTAGGATAAGGTATGGCAAGATAAAATGGCTAAGGATGCTATAAATAAAATGTGATAACTTGATTTAGGTCTTTAGTATGTTTTAAGGTCTTTCAGTAGATATTAAGGTAGTCTCTATTTCAACTTTTACTTGTGATCATATGTATTGCCTTAAAAAATGGGTGTTTGACCATGGAATGATGCTAGTTTGACCCCAAAACATCACTAATCCTATAAATTATGCCCTCAAAGGTCCCCATGATCACCATAATTCTATGATACAACCATTTCATATGCAAAGGGATGTCTTTTCATAAGTCAAATGCTTTTATTTTCCACTAAAGGGGCCCACACATGGGAACTAATGTATTTTCAACTTCCCTAACCTTAATTAATGTTTTTAAATGTTTATTAACCCCTCATTTACCTCCTCATACCCACCAATAAGGTTTCAAGATCTGAAAACCTAAGAAAATTCAATAAACTAGTGTTTTGCAAGTGTTTTCAAGTAATTACAGATTTGTATGGTATCGTCATGGTTAAGAAAAGTTAGGGATATAAAGAGGGAGATTATTTTAGACACCATGTAAGATAACCCATGAGTTTCAAGTCAAGAAAGGTAGAAAATTACCCCTCCTTTCTATCATCCTCTTTGGTAGCTTTGGATGGCCTCTCAGGTTCTTGTTCAATATAGATAAGAGAGAGTAGATGGTAACCTAATATCTTGGCCAAAGGAAGGGGGTATAATGCCATTTTTATCATTTTAATTGGTTTGAATACTTATGTACCATTATTTATGAACAATGGTTAAGAACATGAGGCAATCAAACTAGTCTTCTACATCTACATAGGGTTAAGATTGAAATAGTTTCAGTGTATTTTTGGCTTGTTTGATGAAAATTATGATTGTAAATGTATTCTATAATCCTTAAAGGTCCTAATAATTCAAATAATAACAAAAATTGGCACATGTGATATTATGGGAGCAAGGAAAGCTTCATATGGTCACATTTTTAAACTACAAGAAATGTTTCTTAACATTTTGGGAGCTTTCAATGCATAATATATGTCAACAATAGCCTATTCATTGTGATGATGTCTTCTTAAGAATATACATTCAATTTTATCATCATTGATAGTGTACCTAATCACAAATGGACCTTTAACTCTCCTAAGATTTTGTATTTAAATGAGACTGCCTATGTAGTTGATCTTCAGTATAGATATGGATTGAGTGTTCATAGTGATGGCTATTAAAAGTCACTAGACCACCATCAAGGCAATAAAGGTATAATGAACACATGTGGAAGAGTATCTCTTTCAAAAATAACATACCCCTTTATGGCTCTCAAGGCCAAGAAACTATGAACTAGTCTTCCCATGCCTTCACAAACTTGTTTAGCAAATTTTAAGGTCAAATAACAAAGTTTAAGGTATTAATGAAGTCCTAAGTTTCATTTTATACCTTCATATTATTGGTCAACCAATTCCAAAAGTTTTGCCTCATTGAATATATGAATAAGGGTGTCTAGGGTCTTCATAGGTCATCTTGAGTAAGAGTCAACAATCCAAATGGCATATCTCAAAGGGTATCTATTGAGTGATGGTCTTATCAACAAATTCCACCCCATAGTAGGCTCTAAATTCCAAATTTATAACTTCATAGAAATATGTGACCATCACTTAAAAGTTTAATCCTTTATTCCCAAGGCCAAAGAATAGAAACAAGGTTAAATTCTCTATAATACTATTAATGATCAATGGGACTATGAGAAAATAGTCTATTTAGTTGTGGATTATATTGATAAACTATGACCAAGTATAAGAGATCAACTTAGGCCCAACCTTCAATGGTTTTCAAAACCATCATATACAACAAGACCTAAAGGATGCAAAGAAGGGTCATAGGTTGTGAATAAGACTATATTAAAGAGTGTGGTTTGGATTCAAGTAAGGTCAATTGGTCCTCAAGCATGGCATGGAAGCACTCGTTTGATTAGGGTCCTATTTAAGGACCTCCTTGATAGTTAAAACACCTAGACCACTACCTATAGGACTATATGAAGTCTATAACCAATAGTAAATATGAAATTATATAGACACATGAAGGAGGAAGAGATCAAATAGAGAGGAAAATCATGGAGGTTATGTTATTGAGAAGCAAGGAAACTTAAAGGGATGACCAAACAAGCTCACGAAAACATGAGTAGTGGCCTATGTGCATCCAAATATACCTAGCCAATTAGAATTCCTAAATAATGTGAATGATAAGGATAAATAATGGTTAGATAATTCCCCCTTTTTATGGTATTCATCCTCCTTATTATCCCTAAAGGTATGATCAAGCTTGAATAGCTACTTGGACTAGGTTGAACATCCATAACACACAGGACTATAGGTATGATTATGTAAGTAAGTTTGATAAGAGAGATAGGGGAGGCCAAGTCCCAAAGGATATGGTTAGATCTTGAGAAAATGTTACATGATCCCCCCCTTAATATCACCCATAGTGAAGAAAATAAGATAGGTCCTACCTAGGCCTCTAACACAACTGACTCAAATACTTAGGCTAACCAATAACACTTAGGGTAGACCTAAGAGAGTTAGGAATTAAGATGGTGGTCAGGTTAGCTCATGACAAGTATATAAGGTGGAGATTAGGTTTAAAGTGATGCCATGGTGACATTGAATCCATAAATGACTACCTATAAGAGACTCAAGGCCCTGATAGTTAGTCTAATCCTATAAGGCCTAAATCCCTCTTTTAATCCTCAAGATCCCATCTCTATCTTAGTGACATATCCTAACCCCTAAGAAGAATTAAAGCCATGATAAGGTGTATGATGTTGATATAGGTCCTGAAGTAGGTGTTTGTAATAGAGGAATATAAGGAAATGGTCAACTTGGTCTCATTACCCTTCTTGAGCTTAATCAAGCCAACACAAATGATCTAAAATCCCTAAAAGATATATTTCATACTAGAAGGGGTGGCCCAGTGCCTCATAACTCTAGTTTGGATTCAAGATACAAGAACCCATTTATTAGGCCTACTAGTCTAACACCTTTCTCAAGGCATCGTTACTTGAAGACTAAAATAAAAGGACAAGAAGAATTATATGAGACCTTATATCATCGTGGATAAGTACTTCAAGGGATTTTATGTGTATAAGGTGTTAGTTTATATAAAGAAGCCCATAATTAGTCATTTTGGCTTAAAACTATCTTGAGAATGCATAGAATACATGATAGTCACCTAAGAAGCATCTTGATGAGTTTAGAATTATATAGAATAGTTGCATGGGGTTATGAGAACTTGGGTAAAGTTAAGGGGCCTTGTTTAGAAGAAACTAGTGGCATTAGTTTTTTAGTCAGGGGTGTAACCTTTATGAACCATTACTAAGAACCCAAAGCACCCTAAGCCTCCCTAAGACCCTAATAGTGACCCAATGGAGGAAATATTGAGAAATTTGCATCCAAATGGATTATAATGGCTTGGAAGACACCTAAATCTCATAGTTCACTTTGAGGAGATCCCATCAATGGCATTGGTCTATATGGACAATTATATGAACCCATCAAAAACATTATTTTTGCAAGGTTTAGTGATGAATTTAGGGTACATAGCTTGATGAAAGGTATCAAATATTGTGGAAGGTAGTATAATGGGTATTAAACCCTCTTAGGCCGTAAAATACTCACAATTCTTCATGAAAAAGCCCCTGTAGGTCTACACCAAAGAGCCAATCTGCAAGTGCTAGTGAGAGGTGACCTAGTCACCTAAATGAGATAAGGTTACAAGTGTGCACTAATTGGGAGACAAAAATCATGGTGTAAAATGTTTTTCAATACTTGAAACATCCTCACTCATTCATCTTTAAGGGTCTATTCAATCCCCATGGTCATCCAAGTAGCTAACACTAAGAGACTAGGCCTAATTACCTAATAAGCCTACTTGGTTAAGTAAAAGATGAGACTATTGGTGTAGATGAATATTAAGGAGATAAATGTAGGATATGGACACATTTTTAATTGCCTCATGAGGTGATTTTTTTTTTTAAATTTATGAGAGAGGATGGGGTAATTTTCCAAGTCATATTGGCATGCAAGAAGGGGGTAGGCTACTAAATGCTTCATTAGGGGCCTAATTAAACCAATTTGATGATTTTTAATTTTCAAAATTAGAGGGAATTTAATAGGTTGGTGTGATAATCTTGTGTATGGGGTCAAACTTAGCCAAATATAGACATCCAATGCCTCAAAAGGCTCATTAAAGGCCACTCATCACCAAGGTAATGCATGAGATAAGTGTGGGACTACTTGTAACTACTCATGGAGTGGATTATGGTCATTCATGACCTATTAATCAATTATACATGACATATTATCATATACCTCTTGTTAGTTTTCTATAAATTGAGGCTATAAGGCCATTATATTCATCCCTTAGCTAGGATGATGAAACTCTACCCAAATTATATCTTACAAACCTTTTGAATCAATAAAGTAGGAATGTTTCAGATTTCCTTACTATATTAGTGTGTTATATGCTTGTTTATTTATATAAGTGGTGAATTTCCATTCTCCTTTGTAGGTCCTTGTCCTCACCTAGTTGCTAGGATATGATTTTATGTAGGTTATGTGATGTGTAAAGTTTTGGTGACTATGTTTTGAAGTGTAACCTGGTTGATAGTGACTTAAAATAGACCTTTCATCCATCACCTTCAAGTTTCATCAATCCACATAACCTTCATATGAATTAATACTACCTAGGAGCCCCTGGAAATCTTGTTTTAGTCACAAATCCTTGCTTGGTTCATAAAGTGTTGATTAAGGATTAGTTAGAGTGGATAAGACATTATGGTGCATCACCTCCATTTAGATTATGTTTTATTTCATGTTTCTCTATCCATTTTCACCACAAAAAAATATTAGTATCAGTGATTTGAGATTAATTGATTCACCAGGGTAGCTATCCCCAAAATTAGGGTTTAGTCCACCTATAGGTCACACACAACCTTTGACTAATCCCATGTTACCCCAAACTTAGAAATGTCTAAACAAATCTCTCCTAAGGGTATAGTTTGGTGAGTTAACAAGAACAAGGTGATATGAAAGAATCAGATATAAAATTATTTTATATGCATAGATTTTATAGACTCACTAAATTATTTTCCTTTTAGAGTGCATAATTGGTAGGCTCCATTATTGAAATCCTTTGTTACTAAGTAGGGGCCTAACTAGTTGGGTCTAAATTTTTGACTTTCTCCTTTATTATTATCGATTCAACTATCAAATCTAAGTATGAGGTCTCCTTCGTGAATTGGGAATTTTTGGGCATAACTATAGAACTTGTAACCACATAATTAACTCTGGCTACTTGATTGTGGCATCTAGATGTGTGTAAATAGATACCTCATGGAATTTAAACACCTAGTTGCCATGATTTTCCCTAAAATATGAAATATCCTAAGATAGTATTGTAGTATATAGAACTGGTGGGAAGACATGAATAATTTTGCATCCTCAAATGTTAGGTCAAAGTGTTCGTATGATGGCCTATCAAGATGCATTCCTAGATTGATTGATTCTATGAGAGGGGGAGGGTGCCTGACTTTGAGAACATTTGGGTAATCATGTATAAAAATGTTGATCTTGATGGTGTTTATAATTAAGGTATGACCCCTTTCCTCAAACATGGGCATTATTGAGGGAAAATTAATGTCACAAGTATGTGGCCTAAAACTGATGGGGTAAACTAGACTACCTCTTGATTTTGTGTGGCTAAACTTCAAATGATCACAATTGTAATGGAAATATGAGTCAATGAAAACCCCATTGTCCTATGTTTTTCATATCATATGGATATTGTGAATGATAAAATCTAGGAGGCTATCAAGGGACAATAGACTATTACCCCATCCTTCATGGGTGGCTACTTGGTCATTATATATCTTGGGGATGAGAGACTCTATTCCATCTGAGATTATGAAATCAAACTCTGGTATCATTGAATTGGGAATGAAATATGAAGATGATGTAGACATAGAGATGTCAAGTTGGCTACTTTCTCTAAAGACTACTTCTATATAAATAGTTGAAGTCCTTGGTGACCTCATGGATTGTAGTCTTGTATAGTTGAAGGTGATCAGTTTTGATCTAATAGACTTCATAAACATGGTTTGTAACTAGTTATGAGTCACCCTATATCCTTATGTTTTGGACACCTAAGTGTAGACATCTAATTCATAACACCATTGTGTTGAAATTTTCAATCTTACTTGAAGTACCCTCAAATGCACAATTTGGGCCAAAATCACCTAAATGTGTTAAATGGTTTGAGTTTATTGTATACTAGTGCCTATTTAGGCTAATGGTATCCATAGGTAATACATTTTATGTGATTATTAGTTTCTCCCAAATAATTTCACATCAGAATGAGAAAAATGTATTTTAACCCTATAAACCACTAAATTCTTCTAATTTAGAAGCACATGGCAAGTGCATGTGTTATTTCATGTCCACAATGTGCTAAATGGGATATTGGTCCATATACAACTGACACATTCTAATTCTACTCTAGCCAAATTACAACCTAGTAATTTAACATTTTGACTAGTTTGATTAAGTGAGCAACCAATTTCCAAAGAATTATATAAAAATTAACTAATCTCACTTAAGGAAATTAATCCAAATTAGGAGCTTAAGTGGGAAATCCATGAAAGTTATTTAATATCTTTTAATTAGAATTTGATTTCTAATATTTGCATCATCAAGTGACATCATCTATGGAGTGGCATCCATAAGCCATAAATGGAACAAATATGTGGTTTAAGGCCTCTCATGCCTCTTTAATGCCCCTTATTTCAAAATATTTATGAGGCTATATATAATTTGAGCCTCCAAAATTGAATGGATTCTTGGCCACACATCTTGATCTCAAGATGGATGGTCACAATTCATTCTGATCATTCTAAAAATATATAAATAGTAGGGCCATCAACATGATTATAAAGCTTCTTTGGTTAAACTTATTATGCAGATTTCTTTTCACAAGTTATTTTTGTGTAGTGTTATTATGCTTAATTTTCAATAGGATAGCTTCACTATAGGTAAAACATTGATCAAATATCATTAGCCTACTCTCATTGGTATATTTGAAATGATGGAAGGGAATTACCATTCATCATTGACAAAGACTTGAGCACCAAATTAAGGGGAAAATCATGTTTCAATCTGTATTTGGAGGTGGAATGCTCTTGAGAAGGTTGGATGTATATGCTTTCTTTCAATAGCTCTTAATTTCATTTTTAAAACCCCATTGAAGGAGTTGGATTAGTTAGTTATGTTCTTTATGCATTTTTTGAGTTTTTTTGACTAGTTCTTGATCTAACTCACTTTGTATTCCATCTCTACATATTGGCATGATCGTTAGGACCACACATCCCATAAAAGTAAGTAATCTAATTTGGTAGTCTTAGATTTGCTAAAAAGTTCTTAAAAATCTCTAAAAATCAAGTTTTATACTTATTTTTTCCATGTTTTTCTAATTTTATTGACACACAATTTACATAATGACCAGTATCGATTTACCCTAACTGGCATCAATCATATCTTAACTAGCATTGGTCCTTATGTAGGGTAGAACATTATAGAAAAACTTGGTTTTTAAGTTTCCTTGAAAGTTATAGGTTGTTTTTTGCGATTTTAGAACTTGCATGCTCTCTTTATAATCATTTTGTTATAGGATCCATAGGTTTTCTAGAGATTTTATACTTATTTGGGCTAAAAAATGTTTTTTGAAAAAACATGTTTTGCCTATGGGTTTGCAGGTAACTAACATCAATTTTTATTGACCGACATCCATTTTATTATAACCAACATCGGTTTTATTATAATTGGCATCAATCATTATGGATCAAAATTAGTCTCTATTAAAAAAAATAGAGAAACCCAAGAACAAGTTTTGAAATCATGATTTTCTCATTGATAGTTGTGATTCAAGGTAGACATAAACCCTCTAAAAATTTTAGGTCACATGTTGGAGAAAAGCATAAGTTTAGAATTGTTTAAGTCTTAAACTTCTCATTTGGTGCTTAAAAAGAACATAAGTGTTTATGCTTCATTTATTTTGTGAAAGTTTTTACAAATTTTTAATTAAGGCCAAGAATTTCACAAACACTTCCATTTGGTGCATTAAAGTAAATAATTGTTTGTTTTTTTCAAGATGAAAGATGTGTGAATTCTCTCCCCTCATCTCCTTTAGGGAACTTGGGTGACCAAAAGAACTCTTTCTTTGAAATTATGTCTTTTCCAAGGTGTGAAAATAATGTTGTTTATGATCTCCCCAGAACCCATATGTTTTGGGTGACTAAACACAACCTTTAGAGTTTTTTCATTTGGTCATTTATTTTATGTAACTTGGCATGTGAGTGGGAGTTCATAACCTCCTCATGAGTTTTTTAGGGTGTGTTGGCCTAGGCTTTTATCTCTCATGATTGTACCAACCCTGATCCATGGTGGGTTATATAAATCAAATCATGTGTATTATAATTATCAGGGGCTGAGTAGCTAGCCTCTCTAATTGTAATGAAAACCCAAGTTAGGTCTAGATAACTAGGGGATTCTAATAAGAAGTACATAGATGGAATCACTATGAAAAGGAATAGAACCTCGCATATTAAGTTAGCCAGTATGAACTCAATTGACATGAGGCATATTTAGTGTTAAAAACACTTAGGACCATATAGACATTTAAAAATTTAGTTTTAGAACACCCCCACTTGTCATAGACATATTGTTGATGCAAGATGAGTAGCCCAAAATTCCATGTCATCGTAAAATATCTTGGGAAAAGGGGGGTGTAAAAACCCTACTACTTCATGTGCTTTAATTTTTGGATTAACACTTAAAATCCTCCCAAGAGCATGTATATAGATGGAATTTAGTGATACAAATTAACCTTGTCAGTTTTAGGGCGTTGGATGTTATAATTAGTTGTATTTTGTCTTTTTATCCTTTATTTTCTTGGTCTTATTGAGTCTAAAACTTGTTTATAAACCAAAACACATCAACCAAACACCTTTGTTATCCACCATTTTATTTGAATACGGAGCCATTAAGCTGACCAAATCAAAACCTCTTTTTGTCATGTTTAAATCCTCATTTTAAATATTGTGTTTGTCTTTGTCTAAATAACATTGTTATGATGTCCATTTGAGTCTAAAACAATTTAAAAAAATCTTTAAGTCCTTCATTTTTAATTCAAATGTAAAATCTCACCTTTCTAAGTTCTAAGCCAAGGTGTTAATTAGTTCTCCATTTGCACTTGGTTTAAGGTAACTTGGGTACAATTTCCAATTTGGGTTAAAGGATATTATACAGAATCATCATCATTTTTATCATTGTGAAGTTAGGTTATCTTGTGTATCACTCACACTCTAAGTTTTAGAATAATTCTACTTCCTATTACCATGTGGCATCATTGTGCTACCCATTTGGTTGTAGTTTTATAATTAGGAATTATTATGTGTTTTCACATCTTGAGTTTCTTCATTCACATTATTACCTTTCTCATCAAAAAAAATTTCTTTTAATTTCATAATAGCAACTCATCAAATTTATACCTAGATTTTACAGTATTGATTTATCATTGGCCTAAGTTTGGTGTACTAGTTTACACATTAAGTTTCAAAGTTATCATAACCTCTTCTAATTTGATGATTTCAACCCACCAAAGTTGAGTAAATTGGTAACAATTAATTCTAATTATGTGGTACTACACCAATTTCTCTTTATTATAGTCTATTTTTGCCTTGTCATTTGTTTGAAGAAATTAAAACACAATTTGTTAATGTTTGAAAAACATTTTCCAAATCTTAGAAAATGCAGAGAACAAACTTCTAGACATGACATAAAGGTACACTCATAGTAGGGCATCTTACATCCTTAGCTATGAGGAAGAACATTTTTATGATGGAAAAGATAATCCTATGGTATTTTAAGACATTCCCATGATTGTAAGATCTAAATAATATTATTTTAAACATCAACCCCTAGTGGATAAAGATGAAGCACTCCTAATGTTGATTAAATCCAGTGCTAAATTTCAATCAGACTTTCTTATGGAATAATTACATGCCTTGGTTAGGGTAGAAGAACAACAATGAGAATAATCCCTCAATCATATTGAAAAATCAAACATTACATCTTATAGTAAAGGGAAAGAAGTGATCATAGAGTCAACACCTAATGATTAAGATATTGTTAGCAAGATAAAGAAGATAAGTCAATGATATGCAGACCAACTTATTACAAACTTGACTAACTCTTTGGTTACCACTTCCATACACAATGATGATTCCAAGGAGCAAGGGATTATGGTAGAACCAACACAACACACTTTAGTTGATAACACACCTATGATGGATCATGATGTCTCAATTAAACAAACCAAGACTCAAGAGGTTATACAACATGATTTTCCAGACATGGAGCATACATTTTTCAATCATCAAGAACCTCTTGTTCCTTTACATAATCAAAGAATGAAACATTCATTGCATATTTATAAAATTATTCAAAATAATTTGGAAAGCTTTTCCCAACCAATATGTACTTTGGTGAATAGACCACATATTACCCAAAATCAACAAAATACTTAAAATTCAAGGTGACCAACTTTGGGGAATGTTTATCAACCCAAGAATTAGTGGCTCACTTACTCAACTCAAGGAATGAACCAAAACAAAGTTGTATATCATAGGGTGTATATCCCTAATAGATACACACAACAGGGGAACATACCACCCCAATAGAATTATATTCCACCTACCAATGCACCAAACATGCAAGAGTGTAATTTGATGAAAGAAATTGTGTCACGATTGGAGATAGGAAACTGAATAAAGAAGTATAAATTTGATGAGATATGTCCATATCCATTTGATTTGAGTATTCTCCAAATCACCTTTCCACCTCTTTTTTATTTACCCAAATTCAAAAAATACAAAGAGAAGGGTGACCCTTGTGAACACATTCAAGAATTTTTGTATTATGCTAAGAGGTAGCTTACAATAACATTTATGTGCTTTGCTTGTTTTCACAAAGTTACCCAAGGGATAAGTGGTAGATTACAATGATCTATCTAAAAAATTTGTCAACCATTTATCTTACAATATTGAACATAAACTAACTATCATTGACTTGTGCAAAGCCAAAAAATGAGATAGGGAAAGCTTCATAGCATATCTACAAAGGTGAAGATCATTAGATAGATGCTTTCAACATAATTTTATAGATAAATAGTTGGATGACATCTTTGTACAAAATCTACACCCTAAGGTGGCACACAATCTATGGATTTCTTGTGCAAACACATTTGAAGAAATTATAGACAAGGGTGTGCAAATTGATAAGGCACTTATTACTAAAGACCTTATAAAGATTTATTCATAGGGTTTAATGTCAAATTAGATCCAATCACCAGTTCAAAATATTACAACTAAGAAACCTAAGGGATTTAATAAGAATAAAAACATGATGGGAAATGGAGTGACTAAATAAAGACATGTAAAAATGGTATAGGCTTTGCTAGCTCCAAATGTACAATTAACTCCACCTAATCCACCAAACACTTTGTAAAGAGTCCCTTCACAAAGGGAATTCAACAATAGGTATAAAGTATTCAACAAACTAGGAGAGCCTATGGAGGCTATGTTCTAAAAACTCATAGCATCTAATTTGATTATATGGCCTATACCAAGGCCATTCCTTGAAGATCAACCCAAACCCAACTGGTATTAGGAAAATGATTTTTACATGACTGGTATTAGGAGAATGATTTTTTTAACTTTCATCATGGTACTAGTCATGGTGCTTATATATGTGTTTAATTGAGACATCTCATTAAAGAGTTTATTGAAAGCACTGAATTTGAAATCAAAATTGCTTCATAAAACACTAATCAAGATATGCATATCTACAAAGATCCATTTCTTGGACATAATCAACAACCAACTAGAAACAACCAAAACAAAGGATAGAATCAGTGGCAAAATCAAAATCAAGGTTAGAATCATAATTAGCATGATCATAATTAAGATCATACTACCCATGTTAATAACCTGGGTTATAACAACATGCTTTATGACTACAATAATACCATGGAGAGTATTTATACAAACTAAATTAGCACTATCATTTCCAAAACTTGTGAACTCTCTCATGCTTCTCAAAGTACTGGACCCATTATTATAGGGTCAACACCCTTTCCCTCAAGTATCACCACTTCAAGAACAAACAATTATATTACTCCTCAATTTTTGTGGGTTATTATTTCTAGACCTCATCCTTCTTCTAATTATAATGACTCCCTGCCAGATCAAAATTACTCAAATATAACTAGGTGATCATAAGTCACCCTCCAAATCCCTTTACTTTCATATTCTTATTATAATGGATCCTTGACTCCTCTAGATTGTGCAATCACAATTAGATGCTCATGAGTTACTCTTTAGGGCCCTTTACCTTCATCTAACATTGAACCTAACATGAACATTATACCTTCAAATCCAAATTTAAACACTATGTCAGCTAAGGCTAAACCATCTCATCCTATTATTGAAAATCCTTATAGTCTATTGGATAAACTAAGTAAAACCCCTATGCAAATTTATATTTTAGATATTTTATGTATGTGTGAAGTCTATAGAGATATTTTAAATGACCTTATTCAATAATCTACTATTCCCTAAGACATTAACCCTAAGTATTTCCAAACACTTGTAGGGCATTTATCTTCATTTTGATAGGTCACATTTGATTAGGACATGTCCACTCTTGGTCCTAGCCATAATAACCCCTTGTATATAGAGGTCATCATTAAAAACCATAAAATCAAGTGGGTTATTATAAACAATGGTTTGAGGCTGAACATAGTGTCCCTTAAGATGGTATAGAGATTGGGTTATACTACAAAGGATATTTAGCTAGAGATGATCACCATAAAGGCATATGATAATGCCAAGAGGGAATATTCTAGTAATATTTATTTACCAATCATTGTTGGGCCTGTGTCTTATCACACTTTGTTACATATTATGGATATTGATTTTCCTTATAACTTACTTGGTCATCCTTAGATCCATGAAGTATAGACCATTCCATCCAATTTGCATTAGTTATTTAATTTTCCCCATGATGGCATCGAGGTTAGCATTCCTGTCGATCTACAACCTTATCATTATTATAGACATCTAGAGGATGAATTTCATAATTATAACTATTGTCTTTGTTCTTAATTCATTTCAAAGAAGAATAAGGAAATACTTTCACATCCACCAAAATCCAACTATATCAACCCTAGTGACCTTGCTTCTACTTCGACTGATCCATTTCCCATAATTATTACAAAATAGGTTATTATAGAAGATGTAGGGATTTATACATATCATCTTAAAGATGCCTTCCATATTGTTAAGTTTCCCAAGTCTCCTGAATCATTTGGTAAACCCAAAACTTCCAAAAGCCCTTGTAGACCCAACATGATTTCATAAAAGAATAAAGAAATGCAAAAACCACCAATGGTAGTTGTACCTACTACTTTACCAAATCAAGATAGAGAAGCTTTTATTGAATGAAACTAGTTATATTCTGAAGGCATTGCTAATTATTTTTAGAATCTAAAATATCCCATCCCTAATTAGATTATGGATAGTTTTGATTATATAGGAAAAGGCCTTAGCCCATAAGTGCAAGGAATATTTGAACCTTTATTAGATGGTAAAGCTAACTTTAATCAAGGTCTTAGATTTATACCACCTGAAGGTGACCTCATGAATTTTGATAGTAATTATTCTGAATTGACTAGTGATGAGATTCTTGGCAGTGATGTAACGTCCTATTTTAGTATTTTTGATGAGCTTTCTGACATGAAATTATTTTATTAAAATTCCATTATGATCATCACACCCCATTATTTTATTTGAATTTTTCATCCTAATCTCATTTATTGGAACCAACAAAATTTGATCATATGCCTTGATGAATTCCAAAATGAAAAATCCATTGTAGAGTATATGGGTCTCAGATACAGATTGCCAATTGGTAATCATAAGAAAGGATTTGATTTTTTTTATTATTCTACCTATTTTGGAGAGTAGAAAAACTCTCTTGGTCATATAAAAGATAAAACATTAAGATCTTTGGGTGAAAACCTCTTTGAGGCACTCGTTAGGGAAATAGTAAATAAAAAGATAAGCCCTTGAGTGAAAACTTATTTTAGTTAATTTTGGATGGGAAAGTTTGCTCATCACCAAAGGACACACAAGGTCCATCAAGTCCCAACTATATAGCCAGTACCAACATCAAATCAAAATAATAACAAGCCTTTGAGCATCTCACTCTTGATTTTACTAAAATATTTGCTAGTTAGCCATTACCTAAACTAGAAAATTTAGATTCATCACATTATCCAAAGCTTTGGGAGGAAAAAAAAGAAATTATAGTAGAATAATAAGATCATGATCACACATTGCCTACTATTATATAAGATGGTTCTACACTCCTTCTAGAAAACACTATTGAAGTGAACCTAGGAACATTTGATGATCCCAAAATTGTTTATCCTGGATCTTCCCTCATTGAGGAGGAATGAGATAACATTATATCTATTTTGAAGGATTTTATTGATATTTTTTCATGGGCATATTTCAACATGCCAAGATTAGACCCTGAATTGGTTGTGCATCAACTTGGTGTTCACCCAGATGACAAGTTAATCAAATAGAAATTGAGGAAAAAGCATCTACACACCACTCTTTTGGTAAAAGTAGAATTAGAGAAATTATTAATATCATGATTCATTAGACCATTGGACTATTATAAATGGATATTAAACATAATTATAGTCAGTAAAAAAACCATAGGGTATACATGTTTGCTCTTATTTCATAGATATCAATAAGGCATGTCCTAAAGATGATTTTACTCTACCCAACATTGAAATACTTGTACATTCTACTGATAGGTATGATATGATATCACTCATGGATGTATTTTATAAACATAATAAAATTAAGATAACTCAATAATACTAGCACAAAACTACATTCACCACACTGTGGGGAACATTAGGTTATCAAGTCATGCCATTTAGTTTGAAGAATGCTAGATCCACTTATAAGCATGCTATGACTGTCATCTTCTATGACATGATGCATAATATTATTTAAGACTATGTTTATGATTTATTAGATATATCAAGAACATATGATGGACATCTTGATGTTCTATGGAGAATCTTTGAGAGACTTCATGAGTACAAGGTCTGTTTGAATCCCAAGAAGTGTGTCTTTGGCATCACTTCAATAAAATTACTAGGGTTTATTATATCACAAAGAGAGATAGAATTAGACCTTGCTAAGGTCAAGGACATTATTTAAATTCCCCCACCTTTAAATCTTAAATAACTTCTCAACCTAAAAAGAAAGATCCAGTCTATTCATAGGTTCATCTCACAACTGGTAGATAAGTTTCACCCATTTACACATCTCTTGAAGAAAGGGATTATGTTTTAATGGGATGATGAGTGTTAATTATAATTTACAAAAATCATAGAATATTTGGTCAACCAACTAGTTTTGAGACCATGAATACCTAGACAACCATTGCTTCTTTACATTTCAATAACTAAACATGTATAGGGGGTACTTTTTGCCCAACATGATGATCAGGGAAAGGAACATGTAGTTTATTATTTAAGCAACACACTGGTGTCTTGTAATCATAATTATAAACCTATTGAGAAGGCATGTTTATCTATGGTATTCACTTCCCATAAGTTATGACACTATATATTGAACAACAAAACCATTGTTATTACTAAGGTGGATCCCCTCAAATTTTTATTATCTAAAGCAACTCTCACAAGTCACATGGCCAAATGGGTTATGATCTTAAGTGAGTTTGATGTTGAGTATTAGAATTAGAAAGATATCAAGGGGTAGGTTATTGCTGATAAACTTGTAGGATCCCCTATTATAGACACTCAACCACTCACATTAAAATTTCTAGATGATTTTATTATGATAATAGAAGAATTACAACATGAACCTAAATAATGGAAACTATATCTTGATGGTTCCTTGACTTCTAATGGATCTAAAGCTAGCATTTTATTGATTACACCACAAGGGGATATGATTCCCAAAGAATTTCATATCAATTTTCATTATAACAACAATATGGATAAATATGAGGCACTTATTATCGGCTTGCATTTTGTAGTATAGTGGGAACACTTAATGGTCTATGGGGATTCCCAATTGATTATTAATAAAATCACAAATCAATATCAAACTAGAGATGACAAGATTATACCTGATAGGCATATTTGGATAATCTCAAGGCTCATTTTAAATATCTATAGTTTGAATAAGTACCATGTGCTAATAATAGATTTGCTGATATAATGGTAATAATTGGGTCCATGACATAGATTGATAGCAATGCTAAAGAGTATTAGTTTATCATTAAAAATATTCTATAGCCTACTCATGTATTTCCAAATTTAGAAAAGGTATGTGTCATTAATGGTCCCAATCCCCCACCTGAATTGCCTTGGTTTCAAGACATTTATAATTATTTTCAAAATCATATTTTTCCACCTTACCTTTCCAATAATCATAAAAAAATCTCCTTCACCGCATATCCTATTATAACCTCTTTGGAAACATGTTTTATCAAAAAGGCTATGATGTAAAGCTACTTCATTATTTATCTTTAGGAGAATACAAGTTAGTGCTTATGGAGGTCCATGAAGGAATGTGTGGGACCCACACCCATGATGTAGTCTTAGCTAAAAAGCTCCACAAAATAGGTTACTATTAGCCCAAACTAGAGACAAATGCTTCCAATTATCTTAGGAAGTGTGTTGCTTGTCAACAACATGGTAATTTGATACATGCACCTTCCTTTCCACTACAACCAATCACTACACCATGGCCATTTTCTACATGGGGCCTTGATCTCATCAAAAAAATAAACCTAACATCTTTAGATGGTAATAAACATATTCTCACTACTATCAAATATTTTACTAAGTGGATTGAGGCCATTCCTTGTCCTTACATCATTGGGAAGAAAATTTACAAGTTTTAACATTACCATATCATCTATCAATATGGTTTCCCAGCATGCATTATATCTGATAATGGATGATCATTTATAAATAGAAATGTTAAATAACTTTGTGAAAAATTCAAAATCAAGCATAATAAATCCACACTATATAACTTTCAAGGTAAAGGACAATCTGAGGCATAAAAAACCATAGCTTGTATGTAGAACACATTTTCACATCCTGATATTTTCACAACATTTTCACATCCTAATCTATCCAACTAATAGCCATCCTAAATCACTATATATCTTGATAAATTCCTTAAAGCTTGTATGTAGAACCATAGCTTGTATGTAAAAGTGCGTTAATGAATTCTCACAACTTTAAAACATGAATTGGTATAATTTCACAACTTGAAACCTATAAAAGGGACTTATTAAATTCTCATAACTTGAAAACTGTGAACTTCACCTTCTTCTTCGCATTTATGGGAACTTCACCCTAATTTTACAATTATGATTCTCCCCCTTGATTTTAGAAGTTTAAGATGAAAGTTTCTCACCATAGGTCCTTAAGGTAAAATTTTATTTATAAACTTATATTTAAAACACATAAAATGAGAGATAAAATGGAGTTCATATGCAAAATTTATGGATAGAGGGAACTTGGAACCTACTTGGACATGCCTAAAATTTTGTCCTTCTTACACAACTATGATTCTACCCCTTAATTTTAGATGTTCAAGATTAAATTATATCACCATTGGTCATTAAGGTAAAATTTTATTCATCAAATTATCTTTCCAACTAATCAAACAAGAGCTAAAATAGAGTTTGGATTCAAAATTTATGGTAGAGGGAACTTGGACCCTATTTGGACATGTCTAAAATTTTTCCTTACTTAGACAATTTTGATTCTCCCCCTTGATTTTAAATTTTCAAGATAAAATTTTCTCAGCATGGGTCCTCAAGGTAAAATTTTATTCATCAAATTATATTTCCAACTCATTGAATGAGAGATAAAATGGATTTAATATTTGAAAGTTATGGACAAAGGGAACTTGGACCCTACTTGGACATATCTAGAATTTTGCCCTACTTGGACACATGGCAGTTTCTACCTTGTGTTCAAACACATGGGGGATTCCACCCTATTTTTATACATGTGTTATTTTACAAAGGGTGTATTTTCAATTATGTTGGGATCCAAGGTGTGTCTAAACACATGTTAGGATATGAATATGTGCCTAGTATGGGGCTAAATTCTTCTTGAGTCTATTTGAACTTGTCTACCAAGGATCTTTTAGAGATAATACATTTTAATCTTGAGAAAGGAAGACTATGTTTTCCCTTTCACTTATTTTATTATACACTCTTTGAACACCTAAAACTTAGAGTAACCTATGAACAATTATTAAAGTCTAAAATTGAAGCACAATTATGGAGAACTTTGCTTTGAATCATATTTGAGATATTCAAAACTTTAAATTTTCTTCTAATGATTGCATTTGAAAATTAATCACAAAATATTGACCCTTTATCTAAACATAGTATTATTTTAGTCCTATTGACCAACCTTCATAGCTTGATTTTATATAGAATAATATTAAATCCAAGGATTGATAACAGGGTCATTACAAGCCTTATTTACTACCTTGTGGGATTTATTTGATAGGAGGTACATTCTATTTGAAAGAGGAACTTATGATTTGTTGATTATTTCAGCCTTAATTAATTATCCTTTATACATCTAAGGGTTGAAAACCTTTAGGCATCTTTATCTAGCATCAAGCATCCTATTGTGACTATCTAGTTAGATCATCATCTATAACATTGTCTTCAAGTGTGGGACTTAATTTTGAGTGGTCTATGAATCATAGGAATGACTCTTCACAAACTTTTAGAATGTAAAAAATACTCTATATTATTCCTTATGAACTTACATTCTATCCAAATGCATAAGATGAATAATTCAATAGTGATATAAAAGTCTCTATCCTATTTGACCCTCAAAATATCACTTGAATCTCACATGTAAGAATAATCTTCATGTCTTATACTATTAATTGTATCCTTGAATTTATCTCCATTTTTAGCATGCTTTCCATGATGAAAAAAATATTTAAATGACATAATAGGAAATAATTAATCTAAAATATTTTCATACCTTAGGTTTTAATCAAAATGTTCACCTTATTCTACTAAAAGAGAAATTGTTAAGATATCCTCAACACCCCCAACTTTGTGATTCAATTCTCCCAAATTAGGGCCGACCAAAATATTCTCTTCAAATGCATATCCATCCATAATTTTACTCTAAAAAACATTAAATGGCTCACCATTTAGAAGATCAAAATATAGTGTAAGATTTGATGCAACTTCCTTCACCTTAAAATTTTCACATCCAACAAGTGAAACATTGAACAAGCTAAGCTTTTTCCATTGGGATATGGAGTTGATGTCCATTTTGAAAAAAAAATACCATCCCTATCATTAAAACGCCTCTAATTTCTCATGAGAGTGCAATTTATGGTGTTTTAGAGAAATGTAAAATTTCATGACAATAATCGGCTCTGATTATGGGACTGCATTTCCTAAGGGAATGTAGGAGAACTCTAAAATCTTAGATGACTAGTGCCTTATTAGCACAAATTCCTAAAAATTTGTATGTAGAATACATTTTCACATCATGATTTGGCCAAATGATAGCCAATTCACCTATCTCAATCATATGATAAATGAACATGTGTTGTCAAGATATATCACCTATTTAAAAATACTTTACATTTCAGGATCTGATCAGCTGACATCCATTTTGCCACTTTTAATCATATGAGAAATGTACACATTTTTTGGGTCAGATCTCTTGCTCTAAAATAACTACATTTTTACCACCTATTCACTTAAAGAGATCCATGAAAAACTTATCCATTATGTTTTTTGATAAACAAACATTCATATCACAATTTTTCATGATTACAAAAACTATCTTATGAATACATCATCAAATGTTTGTCTTGGAGACCCACTTAGCTAAAATGATTCAAAGAATTTATTTTGCATGTCATTATTAAATTTGAAGTAAATTTTCACTATAAAATTGACATGGGGTTGGATATGTCTAACTAATTTAGATTCAATGCATCAAACAAGAGATAAAATGGATTTCAAATTTAAAATTTATGGATAAAGGGGACTTGGACCCTGCTTGGACATGTTTGGAATTCTACCCTGCTGAGGCAATTATGATTCTCCCCCTTGATTTCATAAGTTCAAGATGAAATTTTCTCACTGTGGGTCCTTAAGGTAATATGTTATTCATCAAATTATATTTCTAATGCATAAACTATGAGCTAAAATGGAGTTTGTATGTGAAATTTATGGACAAGGGGATCTTGGATTCTGCTTGGACATGTTTAAAATTCTACCCTGCTTGGACACATGTTGGATTCCACCTTATCTTTAGACACATGGCATATTTCATCCTATGTTTAGACATATGGAAGGTTCTCCCATTTTTTCAGACACATGGAAAGTTATGAAGGGTTTTTTTTCAAGTATGTCATGATCTAATGATGTGCTTGGTGTGGGGCCAAATTATGATAAGGAAAGACTTAAATAAATTTTGTCTTTTGTTCTTTTATTTTTCTTGAGTTTGTTTTGACCATGTCTTCCAAGTATATTTCAAAGATAATATATTTGGAGCCTGAGAAAGGAGGATTCTATTTTCCCTTGCACTTCCTTTATTATACACTCTTTGCACACCTAAAACCTAGAGAAACCTATGAATAATTATTCAATTCTAGAATTGAATCACAATTCTAAAGAACTTTTCCTTGAATCATTTGTGAGCTCTTCATCACTTTGAATTTTCTTCCAATGATTGAATTTACAACTTCATCATAATCTCTTGACCCATTATCAAAATTCAAGTTTCTTATAGTCCTATCGACCAAGCTTCATAGCTTGATTTACAACAAAATAATATTGAATCCAAGGATTCATAATAGGCTCATTACAAGCCTTGTTTGCTACCTTATGTGATTTATCTAATATGAGGTCCATTCCATGTGCAAGAGGCAATTATGATTTGTTGATTATATTAGCCTTTGTGAATTCTCATTTATATATCCAAGGGTGTCAAACTTATATGTAGATTTATCTAGCATCAAACATCATATTGTGACTATCTGGTTAGACCATCATCTATAACCTTATCTTCAAGTGTGGGACTTAGTTTCAAGGAGTGGTCTATGAATGAAAAGAAATGACTCTTCACAAATTTTTTAGAATGCACAACACACCCCATATGATTCTTCATGAAATTTATTTCTATCCAAATACAAAAGATGAAGAATCAAATAGTGATATCCAAGATGCTATCCTCTTTGACCCTTAAAAGATCACCCAAATCTCAAATGTAAAAATAATCTTCTTGTTCTATACTAAAATTTCTATCCTTGAATTTATCTCCATTTTTAGCATGTTTTCCATGATGAAAATAATATTGAAATAACATAATAGGAAATAAAAAATCTAAAATATTTTCATACCTTAGGTTGTAATCAAAATGCTCACCTTGTTTTACTGAAAGAGAAATTATTGAGATATCCTCAACACCCCCAACTTTTTGAATCAAAACTCCTAAATTAAGGTTGGCCAATTTGAATCAAAACTCCCAAATTAGGGATAGCCAAAAAATTCTCTTAAAATGTATATCCAGCCATAACGTTACTCTAAAAACCAATAAATGGCTCACTATTTATAAGCTCAAAGGATAGTGCAAGATTTGATGCAGTTTCCTTCACCTTAAACTCTTCACATATAATAAGTGAAACATTCAACAAACCATGCCTTATCCATTGGACTATAGATTTGGTGTCCATTTTTAAAAAAAATTACCATCCCTATCATTAAAAAACCTCTAATTTCTCATGAGAGCATAATTTTGGGTGTTGTCACCAAATGTAAAATTTCATGATAACATATCCAACCTATAATTTGTTGGTTGCTTACTTGGCTGATTAGAATTTTAATCTCAACTACATTTCATTTTTAATATAAAAATATACCCTCACAATACTAATATACTCAATCTAATTTGGATTGCATAATTTACTAATAATGCATTCATAAAGGAGGGTATGAATTTGACTTTATTGAAGACATACAACTAGTTTATTATCACATTAGACTATAGAAACAATGAAACTATTATAGGGTATAATCATTAAAACATGATAAATCTGATTTCCTTAATACATATATATATATATATATATATATATATATATATATATATATATATTGATTGTATGACCACTAACAACCTTTACTATATCTTCTAAATCATGAATATTATAATTAAAAATACTTAAAAACCTCATTTAAATTATTGGCATTGACACTATTTTATCTAAAAAATAAATCATTAACTAAAAGAATAAATTATTATATAAAACTCTAATATTATATAAATATTTAATTAACCTAAAACTAAATAAGATAAAAGCTGATTTGGAATTTGAAAATTATATCTGATAAACTTAACAAAATAAAATTATAATTGACTAAACCTAAATATAATTAACTAATATTATCCAAGACATACACTAACTTTTAATATGATGAAGGGTGACACTAATGCATGTTGACATAATTGATAGGTGAAGAAGATTACGTGTCGATGGAAGTGTAAAAAAATAAAGGTGGTAGGATAAAAAATTACATAACATAATGTAGTATTTAATATAAAAAATTAGGTGAGAAGAAGTTTATGCAAGCGTAGGCAAAGGAAAAACATTGGACAAAGATTATGTACATTTTAATTTGAAGGATCAGTCATCAATTTCCATGGCTTGGTAAAAATCCTAAGTTTGAGTGGAGTAGACGAGACATCACAATGATCTAAATGTGTATGGTAAAACAATGATTAACCATAGGTCTACAAACAAAAAAATATTATGGTTTCTATTTGTGGTATGCTTTAAAAAAGAAACCAACACTACGATTCTATCCCCCACTTTAGTAAAATGATATCCAATGGAGTTTGGCATTTATTAGTCACTCTTAGAACACAAATTATACATACATACATACATACATACATACATACATACATACAATATTTATGTAGTGTGTGTGTGTGTGTGTGTGTGTGTGTGTGTGTGTGTGTGTGTGTGTGTGTGTGTGTGTGTGTGTGTGTGTGTGTGTGTGTGTGTGTGTGTGTGTGTGTGTGTGTGTGTGTGTGTGTGTGTGTGTGTGTGTGTGTGTATTAGCATGAAGAAAGTTATCTAAATCATATATAAAATTCAAGATTAGTTAAATTAAACTTGTTATAATTCCCAATTATATATGAAGAAGCATGAATAACACATGGAAATATCGTAGTGCACACATGAATTTGAACATGATGATCAATAACTAATAGGTGATCATAATATGCATGTGAATATTGATAAATCACATAACTATATAAGATTACAAAATGATGTACAAGCAAAATGATGTTCAATACACTCATGAAGGTATTAAATATATTATTAAATTATAAAGTTACAATTCATAAATAGGGCACTACGAAAATATATTTTTGCCTCAAAATATTTAACACCTCAATTGTTCCATTAAAATAAAACCCTAATTTGATACCAAATGAAATATTTGGGCTAGAATTACATAATAAAATTTGTTATTAATTTAATTCACATAAATTTACATATATATACATAGGGTAGCTCCTAAAAATAATGAGTATTCCTTTATTAACTATAGCTCACTATCCATGTAACCAATCTTATAATATCATATATGATGAGTTGTCTAATAAAAAGCTATACACAATGTTCACAAATAGACAGACACACATGTAAACATGCACTCTCTCTCTCTCTCTCTCTCTCTCTCACTCACTCACTCACACACATACACACATGCATGTTATAATATATTTTATATCACACTAATATAACTAATGAATCACTTAAAAATATAATGCACATTTCACACAACTACATTGACCATTATACATTCTTAAAAAAATGGCCTATTTGTGTGTGGTTTTAGTCATGCAAAATTTTGGGAATGACATTTTAATATCATATCATCATTTCAACACTAGTAGCTCTAGGTAACTTTTGATCTTGTTATCATATCAATGCTTGGAAGTTTTTACGCTAGGTAATTTTGGGTTTTTTACTTGCACTTTGATTTGACACTCATCCTTATAAGTGTATTATGACTCATAGGGGACACATGTTATTACAACATGATTTTAATGATGTTATTGATCCCTCTTCAATTTTTTAGGGGTCAGTAGATGTTGGGCCCTAGATACTTGACACCATGTAGTATATACTTGGCATATTACTAGAGATATTATCAATTATATGGGACATTTCTAATAGGAACTCTTCATAATTACCATGGGGTAGATAGAGATCAACCAATAGAGAGAGGTAGATGAACCATATCCAAACACAATAAAGAACATACAAATTTAGAGAGAGGATTTTATATCCCACAACCCCTCCAAACCACATATAAAGGGATATGGAGAAGATTATTAACATAGATAGGTATACCTAGACATGTGAGGTTATGATGGTGCTCATAGGCCATCACCAGAAAAAATTGATCAAGGACTCGATCTAAATCCAACCACCTAATTTCAATGGATTTCATAAATATTGTGTGTTGAGGCATGGCTATCTAGTGTTCATGGGTGTTTCACCATGTCTGATAGTTAATCCAATGGTAAATCCTATCTAGATACTCACCTTCTAAGAGGCACAAGGAAGATTCTTTGGGAGGTTGAGGAGTGGAAGCTCCATTTGACCCTAGCCACCACCACTTAGGATATATTTTAGGAGGGTTTAAAGACTTACATTTCATTGATTTACATATAGAGGAAGGTGATGAATTATATAGTATTTTATAGGGGAGTGGTATAATGGCATGGTATGAGTGTCATTTCCTAGAATTGTTAAAATATGTGGGGTCTTTTACAAATGATGTTATGGAGGTGAACTATTTAATTGGACGCCTCAATATAGACCTACCTAGTGTGATATGTATACTATCCCCACTAACCTTGACATTTGTGTGGACAAGGGTTACACTATAGATGATACTTAGGTAAAGTCCCAAGAGGCTTGAGAGAGATTCCATAATAATTTACAATTTTAACATGATATTAGATCACATGGTGTGAAACCCACATCTAAAGGACGTTTGAAATAGGTACCTAGTTTACTATTGGACCCTTGCATTAGTAACATTAGAGTAACCATCCTAACTATAATTCTTAGATATTTATGAGGGGTCAAAATTGATAAGACTGTAATACTAAGAGTGGGTAGTATAGATAACTTATTAGATAGTAGATTGGATTGGCACAAATTCAATAATCTTTATAAGTAGGACCTTAAATATCTATAGTATTTGGATAGAAAACTATTAGATCCCCATCAAGAAAAGAGTAGGTTAGAGGTAGGTTATATAGTTTTTAATCACCATATAATCATTCATGATATTTTCCATAGATATTATCAACTCATAAAGTAGAAGGATTTGATGTTTAAGCAGATAATAGGTGATGTAGGTCAAGGTCACAAGATGTATTCAGTATTTGAACCCTATTTAACCCTAAATTAAGATGGGTCAATATATTATAGGGTTAATAATATAGAAATGAATATGCACAAGTGTGATAAATAGATCTATAATAGGCCAATAATTTACAAACTTAGATAAACAATGTCCTAATTTTATAATATTGAGATATGTTAAAGATAAAAACTATAATTATTAATTAATATTAAAATTAAATAGAAAAAATATTACTTATCTATTTTACTATGTGCATACAAGTGTACATGGAATATGTTGGAAGTAGACTAGATCTAGATACTGGATCAATCATCAAATTCTTTAAAATTGCATTCTATGGCCTCACATGCTTGCATCAGATCTGGATGGTTACATCAATAATAATATATAACTTGGACACATTTTTCTATTATGTAATATTGACTACATCTCAGTGCAATAACTTTTAAACTTCTAGGTTTTCTATCAACTTTACTCTAGTGTGTTTAGATTTCATGCACAGGTTGTCACTCTTTGTTAGATGATTAAACCCTAGCCTTTTCACCCTTTAATTTACTATTGTAAAAATGGGTTAGTGGGCACATAGTTTTGAGCTAATCCAAATAAATTTTTATCAATGATAACTTCTTACATAGCCAATACTCTGAAGAGGGCCTCATAATTATGTATTTATCCCTTATGTGTTGTCTTGTGTGTGTATCAATGTACAACATGTGATAAGCAAGTACATAGAGTGACCTAGCTTGTAACTTGAAAAATATGGCACATAGAGTGTTATTTTAGTAATTAATAACTATAAATGGGTTATCCCTATGGCTTATATTGAAATAATAAATAATAGGCAATATTTGCTCACTTGAATGCTTGATTGAGTGTTTTTGGTTTCTTTTTGAGTTGTTAGGTTTGTGCTAGGTGAAGAATGAATTAGGGTTGATATTTTATATATACCAATCCATTTTGGAAATATTTTGAATTAAAGCACTTAGGCCAACCAAAGGGATAAATTTAATTTGTATATTTGATGTCTTTAAGGCATTGGGTACTTAATTTGGCACATGACACTAGTGTTAATGTTGACATTTGACTAGGATGTAAGTGTCCAAGAAGATGGACAATAGGTATAGGTCTAAAAATTGAAAAGGATTATAATAATCAATTTTATATCATTTTTATTAGTGCATAAGGCCTGGTCATTAGAATAACATATTTTTGGACTAAGAGAAAATAAATAGGCACAAGAGATAGTGGATGTAAGCTTTCGATAGTAATAAGTTATAGTAACTAATGGGTACAACCATGAGAAGTACTTGTCAAGTATACAAGACTAAGGTGATATATAATTTAGATTTAGTGTCTAAATTTGTCCCCCATTTAATCTAGTACTAAAATTTTTAGTTTAAAGGAAAATGAATGGGTACCTAGGTATGTACAACACACATTATATTTTCATGATTCCCACTTGAGTGCTTTGATGGTGACTGACATGTGTATTTATGTAACCATATTAAATTTTGGAAATTTAATTTGAATATATGATTTATTGTTAATATTTGGAGATAATATTAGGATAATATTAAAACTTACAAGTGTAAATATGTATAAATATTAGATGGAAACTTACCCTCAACCTTGTAGAAAAGGTGATTTGCTACTTGGTAGTTTATATTAGCTCAACCATGTAACCCAATCATACTTATAACTTGGATATCATGAGTGATCCAAGTTAACTCACACTATACATCTAGTTTAGGTGGATAATTTGATCACTCCATCCTATAAAATTGGTAATATTGAGCGATATAATCATCTCAACCTTGCCAAAAGTGAACTAGTTACTATAGTAGATTGCCTCAATAATAGTCCATAAAAGTCCACCCTGATGTAGGCTAAAGTTTGTAGAAGTATTTGAAATCTAAAAGCTAATTTGATTTTATAATTAAAGGTTACCTTTTTCATGGCATGTGAACCTTATATATGTCTTGAGCTAAAACTTGAGTATAACAATGGTACCAATGTATAGAATGTTGCCACAAGTGTGCATATGAATCATATACATATGTAATTTTGACTTGTTTTTAAATTATACAAGTGTGTAAGACATGTTACCATGACATTCCCCCACTAAAATATGAAATTGAGAACCAATATAGGTGTGGAGAACATGTTTCCATAACATTCACCTATTGTAATCTAAAAATATTGAGTATTCAATAAGTTTAAAAGCCATGCCTTTTTGGTATGCTACCACTAAAATATGAAACCATGAAAGTGTGAAATCCATTCCTCTATGTCATGCCCTTACTGATATGCCCCCCTTTTAAGGTAAGGGGAAATATAAATTATCATTCACCTTACCTTGAAAGGATAACATAATTTTATAATATGTGAATGTATCATGTAACATATAAGAGAAACATGTCTACATAAATATAGTAATGAGGTACATGGTATGTGATCACATTAAGTCATAAGATGCATGATGTGAATCATGGTAACATATAGATAGTAATAATACAATCTTAACAAAAACTCAATCACACACACAAGAGAAATCAAAAGCAAATCAAAAGATAATGATCTAAGGAGACCTTAAATAAGGGGCATGTTTAAATGTTGCACAACCAAAGGCACATGACTTAGTCAAATGTCCATAAATCATATAAATACATATTCAAATTTTCAAATATAAAAAACCATGACATATGAAAATGTCACAAGAGGTAAACATAGGCACACAGGATAATCAATGGAGCATATTAAAATGCTTTAAAAAGTAATAAAAGACAAGACACTCAAGGAAGTGCATAAATAGAAATGATGGAACATAAGAAATCAACATAAATATATCATACTAGTACTTGGATATATGTGTTATCAAAAAATGTTAAGTACATACCATATCAAGTAAAATTTGAAAGATATAAGCATGGATAAACACATGTGTCAGTATATAAGCTCAAAAATGATCATAAAATGATATAACCTGGGTGTATTAGGATCAAATAAGTAGATGTCCCCAATGTGAAAATTACATGAGTAGATGGAAGGACCACTATATTTAAGTGCATATATCACGTGCTTATGATTTATTGTATCACACTCAAAATATACATGAAATATGTGTATATATAAATATATGATATGTTATCCACCATCATGGAAATACCAACATAGATGCCAAGGAATTAATAAAACATGTAAAGGTTGAAAATATGCTAGAATTTTTAATGTTTTAATTTTTTTTAATGTTGTGATGGTTAAATTAATACACAGGTTAATCACCAACAAAGAAATCAAGTGGGACTCACGTAAAGACATGGAGTGTTGTACCCACCTAAATATGAATTAATTTTCCTTTAAACTAGTAAGTTAACTACTAGATTAAAAGTAGGAAAAATGTAGACACTAAATATGAATTATATATCACCTTAGCATTATATACTTGGCAAGTACTTCTCATGGTTGTATCCTTAATTTCTTAGACATTTCTGTTATCAAAAGGCTCATACTAGCTATCTCTTGTGCTTATTTCTTAGATCTTGATATGAAAAGATGTTATTATGATGACTAGGCCTTTTGTACTACTCAAAATGTTATAAACCTACTTATTATCATCCTATACAAGTTTTGGACATGTACCCATTTTCCAACTTCCTAGACACCTATGTCCCAATTAGATGCCTATTTCAATGCTAGTGTTTTATGCCAAACTAAGTATCAAATGACCTAAAGTCATAAATTTTATAAATGAAATATATCCCTATGGTTAGTCTACATTATTTAATGTGAGATATTTATGAAAGGGATTGGTATATATATATATATAAGATCAAATCTCATTCATTCCTCACCTGGCATAGACCTAACAACTCACACAAAAACTACCCAAAAGCACTCAATAAAGAATTCAAGGAAGAAAAGCTTCAATATTCTTTTTTATTTCAATATCATTCATAGAGAATCCATATATATGTCTAAATTACTAAAGGATCACTCCATTATCCATATTTTCCAAGTTACAAGCTACATCAGTCTATGTACTTGTTTATCACACATTGCATCTAAATACACATAAAAACCAACATGTAGGGGAGAACTACATAAGTATGAGGCCTTATTTAGAGTATTGGATACATAGGAAGCACCCATTGATAGAGGGGTCCTTGGGATAGCTTAACATCATGTGACCACTAACCCCATTTTCCCACAGTCACTCCAAGGGTGAAAAGGCTAGGATTTGATCATTTGATAAAGAGCAATAACCTGTGTGAGATATCAGAACATACCATAATAAATTAAACAAAAAATATAGAAGGTTTCAAGTTATCACACTTAGATCCAATTGATATTTTATACTAGACACCTACATCCACGTAAAATAGAAGCATTTATGCAACCATCCAAATATGACTCAACTGTTGAAGGCCATAATATGCAATTTTCCAAAATCTAATAATTGATCTAGAATCTAGATCTAGTCTACTTCTAGTTTATTCCATATCATACTATATGTGCATATTAAACTAGATAAGTACTCTTCTTTATAATTTATTTCGATGTTAATAAATAGTTGTACCTTCTATTTTTATCATATCTTAGTATTACAAATTTAGGACATTATTTATCTAACTTTACAAATTAATTAGTCTGCTATATATCTATTTATCACACTTGTGTTTATTCATGGCCCTATACAATATTTACCCATCTCAATTTATGGTTAAACAAAACCACTGGTAAAGCACCAAGAAATGGTCATTGAGACCATAGGTATGATTAACAGAGTATTAATTACAACTTTATTTTTTATAGAACATCTCAATCCTTCATATCCCATCCAATCATGGATTTTTTAGGCATATGGAGTTTAGACATGAGAGTTATGAGGTTACGTCAACCACTAGTGCCAAGATGTCTATTAGATCACTAGTGAGTTATTGTGTTCTATATTTGGATTACTTCCCCACCATTATTTACTTATGCATCATACCATTGGAGGCTTAAGGGATTATTATGGGTATGGATTGGCTGACTATTCATATAACTAAGATATATTATCACATCATGATCATCAAGTGTGTTAATGACCTTGGGACTAGTATGATTATGTCAGGGGTCAAGATACCCATTTCTATTCTCATGGTTTCTATGACATAGATCAAGTGAAGCATATGGAATGGATGTTATATGTTTACTATAAAATTGAGTGATTAGTCAAGGGATGATATATATGGGGCTTCATTAGATGATCATCCCATCCTATATGAGTTCAATGATGTGTTTTAAAGTGAATTTATAGTAATTTACACACATGTAGAGATTGATTTCTATATAGACCTTGTATCATGGACTAAGTTGATATCTCAAGCACCATATCGAATCACTACTTAATTTTTTGAGCTCAAGTTTTTGCTAGAGGAATTTTTGGAGAAGGGCCTTGTTCATCCTAGTGTTTCCCCATGGGGAGATTCTATTATCTTCATGAAGAATAAGGATGGGTCTCTTAAACTTTGCGTTTATCATCTCTAGCTAAAAAAATAATGATAAGAAAATTATTACCCATCATATAATATTAGTGACTTGTTTAATCAAATGCAGGGAGATAGATTGTTCCCCAAAATAAATATAGATTATGGGTATCATCATCTATAAATTTTAGAGGCATATATTCACAACACATTATTTCACACTTGATACATTCATTATGATTTTATAGTATCACCCTTTGGTTTGACTAATTCCCTAAAAGTGTACATGAGCCTCATGAGCAAAATTTTACTTACTTTTAAAGATTGTTTTGTTTTTATAATCCTTTATGACATATTAATCTATCATTTATATGATAATGAGCATAATTATCACCAATGGTATATTATAAAAAAAATTCAATAGAACCATTTATTTGGAAATCTTTGGAAATGTTATTTTATATGGTCAAAGGTGTAGTATCTTAGGCACATTATTTTTTGGGATGGGATATCAATATGACCCTCTAAAATACATGTTATTATTTAGTGTCTATCACCCATGTCTATCATTTAGGTTCATATATTCATGGGTTTAGGAGGTTACTATCATGACTTTGTTAATAATTTTTATCACATTACAAACCCCATCACATCCCTTCAAAGAAAATATAATAAGTTTGTATGGAAAAATGAGTGTTAATAAGCCTTCCAATTTTTGAAGAACATCTAACTATTGCACCCATATTATTTATACCTAATCCATTTGATTATTTATTTGTCTATATTGATGCTTCACATGTGAGTTTAGGGTCCATCCTCTTATAAGGAGGTAGGATGATTACTTATGAGTCTATAAAACTGAAGGACTATGAGTTTAGATATTTAACACGTGATCTTTAGTTTGTATTTATAGTGTATGATTGATACATATGGATTAATTAATTTATTTGTTGTCACTTTGTATTGAGGATAGAACATTTGAGCCTACATCACATTTTTAGTCATCCTAACCTGAATGATCGCCAGTATTGTTAGATGGAAGTTTTGTGTGAGTAAAACTATGAGGTATTTTACATCAATTAAAAAAATAAAATTATTACAAATGATTTCATTAGGATATTCCAATATTTGGAGATGATGAGGTTATGCACTAATTTGTGAATCTAAATCCTTGAGTAGCTTTATGAGGATAGTTTATACCAGGGGTATGATAGATGATATACTTAGAGAAGACCTTAAAGGGAAAGTGTGAGGACTTTAATCTTGAGTAAAATAGAATTTTACATCATAGAAGAGTGTCATTGATATCCTTATTAGGCACATCCAAAAATGAACAAGATGTATTTGAAGATGAGGTAGTTGTATCACTAGCCCAATTTTTGGCATGACATTAAAGACGTTGTAGCTCATTTCCTTAAGTGCCATAGGTTAAAGGTCAAACATCATAATAATGTAGGGTTTTTATACCCTCATTAGATTTTGGAATGGAAATAGGATACCATCTCCATGGACTTCATTATCATACTACCTACCTTTTCTCATCATAATGATGCAATCATGGTGATTATGGATATATTGATGAAGGTAGCTTACTTCTCTCCAACAAATCCCACTTACAATGTCATGCTAGTGAAAAGGGTTTTCTTGGATGACATACTTTTATTTCATGGGATTACATATAATATTATATTTGATTAATATTATGTTTCATGTCCAACTTTTGGACCACTCTACATAAGTCTTTGGACACTCGGTTCATTTTTTAGTACTTCTTATCATCCCAAGACCAATTGGACAAGCTAAGTGAGTCAATAAGGTTATAGAGGAAATGATTAACATGTACATCTTATATCATTAGTCTATTTGGGATGATTTATTGAACCTTGTGCATTTTTTTTATAATAAAAACTAGCACAATTAAATCAAATGACACCCAACAAGGCACTATATGGTAGATATTGCAAGACACATTGTAGTTATGATCACATTAAGGATAGAGTTGTCATTTGTCCTTCCATGTATAAAGAGATGGAGTGAATTTTTTTTCATATGTTTTGGCACCTTGAGGAGGCATGAGATTGGTATAAGAAGTATTAAGATGTGAATAGGACTAATCACCTCTCCGTAGCTTGGCCTTCCGAGTGCACTTGGGAGCTTACTTGGAGAAAATATTTGCTTTCATGATTTTGTAAATATAAATATTTATGAAAATTATCATTGGTTGATTTAAATCCATTTGCATGTAATATTCAATTTCTAATAAAGTTGAAAGATAAGAAAGGAAAATTGATGTAAATATTATGAGTTTGCATGCATTGTTATTTCATTGAAGTTATAATGAAAAGAAGAAAGATAAAACGTATTAAATCCTATTATTTAATTTAAACAATTTTTATAGAATTATAAAGTTATCAATTTTACCCAAATTTAATACTAATCAAAATTAGGCTCCTTTAGGATTTTATTTCCATTTTTGGATTAATTTTTTGATATATAGTTTGATTATTATGATTTTTTGAATATAAATTATTGAATTTTCCATAATTCCCCTTTGTATTTTGCTTAAAGTTCATACAATTTTTATAGACATAAAATGAGGTAAAAAGTTCCCAAAAAAAATTAAATTAAATTATATAATTTTTATGACCATTTTCAATTAATTTCATGAATTTCGGGTTTATGGTTTGGTATATATGATTTTTTTAAAATTGGGTGCCTATAGGGTAATTAGCAATTAGACATGTCCCTTTAAAAGGCAGAGAAACCTTTATGAAAAGTATCTCAAAATTTTAATTTAATGGTCACCTATATGACGACATGAAAAATTTATTAAGGCCCTGGGGGGTAGTTGGCTTGTCTTAAGTGATGACTATCATGGCTTGGGATATCAACGGTGCCATGTGAGCATCATTGTAGTAAATTTGGTGGTTTAGGGAGGCCATGCGTATTTTAAGCCACATAATTAATCCCACCATTCCCTTATTTCTAATGATGAGGTCAATGACTATGACATCCACCTAACCTTAACTATCATTATTATTTTTATTGTTATATTTTGTTAATTACAGAGTATTCAATCTTTATATTGTGTAATTTTTGTGTTAAATAAAACCAAAAACCTTTTTCAAAGAGAAAAACTAATTTTTTAATTTTGTTAGAGGTTAATGGAAGACCCAAGAGTGGGGAGACATAAAAATACCCATGCTGCACCCCTCCTCCCTCCCCACCCCCCCCCCCCCCCCCCCCCACCAAATTTTTTCCATCTTCCAGATGGAATAATTTTTAGGTCTTGAAACATTAATTTTTTCAAGATATGGTTTATTTGTCTAAGAGATGTCATTTTTGACATTTACGAGATCCTAGAAGCCCTCAAATGGGTTGACACAAAATGGAACCCACCTTATTTTTTTACCCTTTATCACATGAACCAAAAATAAAATCTTAAAACTTAAAATTAAAATCATTTTCTTCTTAAACTTGGCTTGGTAGCCATTAATGGTTGAGGAGGAACTTGAAGATCCCAAAAACCTTTTCAAAACCTATGGGAGACTGATGTTGAGAAAACCCAGTTTGAACTTATATTTAGTGTGAATATATCTAGGTGAGTTTTAATATTGTAATGATTTGGTTATACAAATTATGTAAAATGAAATAAATGGAGGAATATTATTTATTAGAATAGCCATCCTATATTTATGATAGGGGTTGTTAGTTATTAGAAAAACTAAATTATCATTAAGGTAAATGGTTATACGACCATTATATATACCTATAATGTTTTTGATTAATAAAACATTAAAGATGATTGATTGAATCATTCTTGTGCACACTCAAGATTTAGCTGTCCCTTTTTGAATATGGGTTAAAAACTATATTTGATATCAAAGAAGGTTTTGTGTGGCCTTTCTAAGCATTGTTATTCACTCATTCATTATTATTTTTACCAAAACAACATTATGTCTATGCTATGTAGGCCATGAGAAAATGCCATCACTATGTTTTTCCACATTTATTGCATGTTGATTATGGTCTAACATTGTAGACCACATGTGAACCCATTGGGTCCACCTTTTACCTGAATGTTTCTCCCTTTCCACCCTTTCACTCTATTCATAGTGTTTTAAACTCTATTATGTTCCTTATTTTCATTTCAAAAATCATAAAATAAATAAATAAATAAATATATATATATATATCATATTAGAAGGTCATACTTATACATGAAGGTTTGGCATAGTCAAGTGTTCTGGGATAATAACTGCTTAGATCTAATCCTACATCCCTTAGAATTAAATAACTTCAAATCCATATAGAGGAGAAAAATAATATAAGTTACTACAAATACACATCAAAAATGATGTTTCCTTGTTATAATACCAATATGAAATAATTAATCACTTAGTGGTGAGTGGTTGGGGTTCTCCAGCCCATATTTATAATGATATTTTTAAGGGCCATCTTATGTCAAAAGTGAAATTAGGGTTTCTAAGGAAGGAGAAGAAAAACAAGGATCAACACACAAAATTGAGGTAAGTGTACATACATATTTCATGTCCTTGTGTAGGTGTAATAATATAAGGTGGCACATCCCTACAAAATCAATTAGGATAAAACCAACAAAGCTTGGACAATACTAATAGCTATAAGTGTATATGATTGATCAACAATGTCTAGGTAATTTTTGAGGTCATGTTTCCTTATCTAAGTGATTATAGAGTAGACTATTTCACTCAAAATTTTCTATTATTTAGAAGAAGGTAGTAAAATTTGAAATACGGGTTATAGTAGGAATACCTACTTGTTTCTACTTGCATTGAATCAAAATATTGTGAAGATTTCCTCTTTGGCTAGGGAGGATGACCTGTATGTAAGAAATCACTAAAGAAAATTCATTTGTTAGATAAGTGGCTAGGTGGATTACCTAGCACTAGCTAGATCTTAGAAGCGAGAGCTTCCTTAGGGGTTGTCAATCTACTATTTTAGAACAATTAAGTTAATAAAATAGAAAGAAAGTACTTGCATAAATGGTCAAAAAGTGTTGAAAATGATAATAAGAATTGCTTGATAAATAGAAATGCTAGAAATGGTCTAAACAGTGATAAAATAATTAGTACTAGTGCTAGTGGTTCAAGGTGTGATTTAGGGAATCTAGAAAAAGGTATATAAGTGGTCAAAAACATAGAAAAGTGAATTGGATCAAAAAAAATAAGCGGAAAAATATTACTATATTTTCTTGTATTAGGTGACCATTGATGGTTGGGTTGACTATTGGTAGTTAGGCTTGACCGTCAATGATTAAGCTAACTGTGTCCAATTTTGGACTTTGTCAAAAGCTAGTTGTCAAGATTATGGAATGAATTTTGGGAGTTTAGTAAGGTCTAAATTGATTATGAAAGGGAAATAAATAACATGGATGGCAATAAACAAGTACTTATCTTACCTGGAGTGGATTAGACAAGTGATAGGCATTGTTGATCTATGGGTGGAATCTAGCCTGATTCTGATAGAGTAATGGTTCTTGGAGACTTGGTTGAGAGATGGTGGCAAGTTGGATCTCAGAAAGAGGGGTTGATAGTGCTAGATAATGTTAAATGACCTATAAGAGAAAACTCTAAATACTTGAGCTCTTGATAATAATTGCAAATGGTTTGACTTCCTAGCCCTCTCTCTCTTATAGGCACAAGTAAGAGGTGGAAGTGGTTGTTAAAAATAGATTTTACGAAGGCTTATAAATATAAGTCATCCATGGAAAGGTATTTCAATCATATTTAGACTATCATATTCAAAAAATCAAGGTGTTGGTTTGAATGTAGGTTACATGTAGGAAGATTAGGTAGTTGAACCTAACCATCGATGATTGGGCTAACCATCAACAGTTAGTCTGACAATCAATGGTTGAGGATAACTACCAAAATAGCCTAAAAGGCCATGTTAAGCTTAAAAATATTTAAGATAGGCCTAGATAAGGACAAAAGGGTTCAAGGGGCCTGTTGGGGGTCATGGCACTTGGTAATATGCATGCAGAATTTTGGTGTCTACATTTTGCCCCTTTTTATTATGTTACTCTTGTGAATGAGTGGAAAAACAAAAATGAAAGTTGGGTAAGGTCAAGTTTTCCCTATGTTATGAAGAAGTAATTCACCCTAAAATCAAGATGTGATGAGGTTAGACAAAATTAGATTGAGGTTTGATAAGTGATAGGTGGCAAGGTGAGATGTAAAACCTACAAAAATAAAAAATAACTAAGTGTGATAGGGTATATCATGCAAAGACTAAAGTTTCCAACGTTAATAAATAATAATTTTGGTCTAAAAAAGACAAGTGACTAATGTATCACATGATTTCTTTATACATAGTAGTTGGATACACCTATTAGTCTCCGAGGTAGATTTAATGTTTTTAGTGGGTATCCAAGGTAGGAAGTGCTCCCATGAAAACACAAAATGGGTAAATGTGTGATGGGTATTTTAGGTAGGAAGTGATCCCATGAAATCATAAATGATCTTATTATGGCACTAGGTGGTAAAAATAGGTAACCTGGCAAGGTTTGTTGGTGTGGTCAAAATAACCCAAGTAAAAGTTAGTGCAATATATGCACATAGTTTAAATAATAGGGTCATCATCGAGGTGGACATGGGAAAATGGGTTGGTTGGGGTGTGACCAAGCTGACTCTACATGTACTAGGAAAGTAGATGTTACCTACATAGTGTAGGGGATATAGTATCCCACAACCACTTTAGGTCAAATGTAGTTCTTGCTCAAATGGTAGTGCTGAGTTTGATAGGTAACTAGATCATTGAGAATGTGCACAAAATATAACTAAGTGTGTAGAAGAAGTGCTTGATGTCAATGTCCCAATGTCAAGGTGGATGTGGTAAAATTTAGTTATCAAGGATGAGTGATTTGTTAAAAGGTAAGGGAATCTTATGGTGATCCTTTGTAAAGGGCTTAGTTTAGGTGTTTTTGTTGTGCTATGGGAGAGTAGAAGAAAAAGAGAGATATAAAAAAAATGAGGGGCCCCTAACAATCGATAATCATGTGTCAAAAGGCATTGATGGTCACCTTGACCATAAATAGTTAAAGGGAAAACCCTAAAATGCTAGATAGGTTAAAAAGTGAAAATTAAAAGTTATTTTCATATTTTACCCTCTTTGACTCCATGCATTCCATTCTTGACAAGTTTTCCATCCATGCTAGTAATGTGTTTGGACCAAAGTGTGGCTATTATAATCATGAGGTGGAAAGTGAGTTAGAGTTGTGTTTGATCAAGATGGATGGTGGAGGATATGGCTAGGTAGAGGGACCTAAGCTTTAGTCACAACATCACTCATGAAATATATTAGGTACTATTGTTTGAATTGGATAAATATTTGTTTAAAGAGAAATAAATTGGTGTACTTAGGTAATAATCAGATAAATGTTTATTTTTGGAGGGAAATGTTTATCAAAACCCTAGATTATAGGTTTTCATTTAATTGGTTAAAATACTTATTATTATTAAATGAATGGTAGTTAGGATTGAAGGGGAGATTAGGAGATTATTGTCTATGTATGTAATAGCCTATATGTTTTTCTAGGGTTTTGGGTGTTATTAGGGATCAGGTGTTCACCATCGGTAGTCACCTTTAGTGACCATCAATGGTCAAGACATGATTGTCAATGATCAACCAACCATTGATGGTCGAGTCAATGGATCAAACCCTTCTAGGGGACCATTGATGGTTGGGCCAATTGTTAGTAGTTGAGGGTCTAGAAGAAAAGACCCTCACAAAGTGGTTTTGTTTATTTGTGTTTTTAAAAATTTATTGGAGGTTGGGAAAATGGAAAATGGGGAAAAAAGTGTTAGTGTAGATTTAATATAGGTGGTATGCTTGTTTGATAGGTTGGGGTTAGTCATGTAGGTAGGATAAATTTTGTTAGAAGAGTCTAGTTGTTAGAAAGGGTTGGCTATTGGTTTTACACTAAGCTTGATTAGGAAAACCAAGTGTGCTTACCCACATAGTTGCCTTGTAGGCATGAGACCATATTCAGTTGAGGGACTGAGTCCTAAGGATATTTTTTGAGGTGTGGAATATGAAGATAGATGATGAGTGGTGACATATGGAGGCCATTAGATTAGGCATGATGCACCACTACCAACATGTACCCCATGATCTTGCCATGCTTGTCACACTCATCGAGAGATGGGATCCTATGATAAACACCTTCTAGCTACCAATAGGAGAGATTACTATTTTATTGGAGAATATTGCTAGGATTACTTGATTACCTATTAGAGGTGATCTGATATATCATATAAAGAGTGAGGAGAGGGATTTTTACATGGAGCTTATTTATGGTGACAATAAGATAGATGCATAGTTATATGTTGGTAGGTTTGGCTATGACCCTTTGTATCAGAAGGCACCTAGAGATAGGTGTTTAATTATCATGATAATGATGGAGCTAATGAGCTTTGTGCTATCAAATTTAGTTGGTGACCACTTCCCTTATTTGCAGCTTGGAGTTCTATCAAAGATGATTTTGGGAGGTACCATGTTTAGTTGGGCATAGGTGTTATTTGTGTAGATTTATAGGGAGATGGGGGGTTTCAAAGTGCATAGATGCTATGGATTGAGTGTGGGGCTTGTTTTACACTAATAGGCCTTTGAGCACATTCAGGTATTGAGACCCTTGGGGTTGCCAGATGATACACATGTGCTGACTAACTATGTTGCTAGCTTCATGCATTGGAGGAGAGTGACTACTTACACAAGAGTAGGTGGTGGGGTTAGAGATATCAAGTGGTTTCATGATATATTGGAGGGTTTGGTGTCAAAATATGTTATGTGGAAACCATATAGTGGGTGGCCATAGTGGGTAGGGTATAGGTATCACACCATAGGACTCTAGAGCTAGAGGTGGGTATATGGTAGGAGAAAGATGGAGATAGAGATGATCCCATTTGATTATGTTTAGAGATAGTTTGGTCTAGTATAGAGGATTCCACCTAAAACCCCTAGATATAAGAGAGAGGAGGTCAAGTTTTTACTTCTTGAGCCTCAGTTAGTGGATATTATACATGATTTTGAGGAGTTAACAATAGGTGCTCAGATTGGTGATGTTGTTATCATTGATGGATATGTGGCTTGGTACCAAGGGAGGTACACTACACTTAATTTTAGAGAGGGTGATTGAGGTTAGCAGCCCATGGATGTAGATTTAGGGGTAGGATAGGGGTAGGGTGACCCATAAGCAGTAACATCTCTAACAGCAACCCAAACTTAGATAACATGTTTATAGGGATAGGTGGTGACACTATAGGGGTAGATTATGGCACTTCAAGAATAGGTAAGGGTTATGATAGCTGAGAGGGACCAACATGGGATGATGTTATAATTCTAAAAGGGTATGTAACTAGTCTATAGGGCCATATTGGTGTGGGTGTGGTAGGTATAGTAGTAGGAGGGCCACCAGATTTAGTGCCATGAGCACAATATCTAGCCACTATATAAGAGCTTAGATATTATGAGGTGATGGTGCTAGATTAGTTGCCCCATACCATGAGATTTGTAGAGTTTAAAGCTATTTTAGGGGTGGGGATATGCTAGTTACCCCTAGGTAGTGGGCTACTATAGCTAGTTAAACAGGGGTCTTAAGGGGACCACCATTGGGTATAGGTACAGATGGGGCCAGTGGTAGTAGTGTAGGTGGTCCAAGTGTTTCAAGGGCTTGATATGATATTAATGTTATGTATATGCTTTTTGATTCCAAACTGCATACTAATGTAGTGAGATGTTTATTTTGAGAGATAAATGACATTATCACATATACTATCTTTGACCATTTGATGTATATGGTATATGCCATTTAATGTTTTATGTGTTGCTCATGTTTGTGATTTATGGTTATGGATGTTCATGATTTATGGTGACTTTATAGTTTACTCATGTGATGTTTTAGAAAGTTGAATTATGATGTTTCAATTCTACCCATGGTTAGATAGGGTATGTTATGAATGGATACATGTTATGGCTCTTGTTTTATGGTTATGTGTATTGATTGGTGAATTGTGTATGCTATGATGTTTTTCTTATTGATTTAGCTTATGGTGCTATAACATGTTTAGAATCTTACACGATGTGCTAGATAGGTGAAGGTTTGTGGTGGCTACTCCATGTTTATATTATGCTTGGCTCATTGGTGGATAGATGATGTTGCTTATTTGACATAGTTCATGATATTCATGCTTTTGGTGTGATGTTTTTTAGTTATGTTTATAGGCTTACATAGACTAATAAAATATATGAAAAAGAACACAATGCCCTTTTATTGGTAAAGACTAACACAAAACCCAAAATTAGATTGGATTAGTGAACCTAAGCCTTTCAAATGTTTCACATTCACATGCCTAGGTTGATAGATAAGGATCCTGATAACATTATGTTAAGTGAGCTCATAGTCCCATGCTTATGATATGTAGAGGGAGAATGGGTGGAACTAGAATTTTTAGTGAGATTAGTATGCCTATTCTATAGGTTTCCAAAGAGGGGTCTAAACAAGTCTATTTCCATTTATAAAGTGTAGACTTATTCATATGGGAAGTCTACTAAGGAGAGATGATTGAGGTTTTCCTAATTTTATTGTTATGTAGGAGAGTTGATTGAAGCCTCAAACCAAAATTATTGTGTTTTCAAATTGCTTTTGAATTTTGTTTGGGGGTCAAGGAAGATAATCAATGTGGGAAGCTTTTAAGAAATTACTAGCTTTGAATAATTTTTTTGTCCAACCATCCTTCAAGGGAGTGATATGGATTTATATGGTTAGCTCAAATGCTTTTGATAGCTATCCTTCAAGGGAGAATTTCACCTTATGTTTTGCAATTTTAGAATGAGTTTTCAATAGCTGTCCTTCAAGGGAGAAGTCTATGGATGCCAAAAATGACCCATAGTTTGTTTTTACTATTTGATATGAATTTTGATTTTATTTGAGTTTGCTTGACATAGAATTATTTCATACATGCTTAATGGACTACCTTTATGAAGGAAAAACTAAGTTGACATGGGGTTCTAGTAGGTGAAGAAGAGGTATAGGTAACAATGACTATAGGAACTGGTCTCAAGGAGATGGGAAGTACTATGAAAATCATGCCATGGATAAGTTGTGATATCCATAATTCAAGATTAAGATATAGTTGTGATAGATAATCACATGATTTAGTTTTATTCTTTTGTCCCTAAGAAAGGGAAATGAATGTGGTTGCAAGGGACGAGCTCAAGTTAAATAAATGATGATTGTGATCCCTATCTAATAATAAAAGGGATGTAGATGTGAATTATTGAGAGGCTTAGGTTCTAGTTTGCCTTTAAGAGAGGATAAATGATAAGCTCCTGATCCATACTTATGGATTATGAAATGGGGTCCAAACTAATTAAAGTAAAATTTGTCCCTTTTGCTTTTCTCCATATTAGTGACATGTTGGTTTTCCTTGAGGACAAGATCTCCAATGTTGAATTCATAGAATTTTAGGTGTTTGTTATAGGCTTGCTTCATTCATTCTTGATAGATACAATGATGGGAAAGGGTGGCTAAATGATGCTCATCGAACAACTCAAGTTGGGATAAATGTTCTTGATGATAATCATCCTCCGAAATGAGGTCATATAATGATATGAAAATAGAAGGTATTTGGATTTAAAGAGGTAAGATGACCTTGGCTCCAAAGATGAGAGAAAAGGGTGTAGCACTAGTGGGGGTTTAGATGCTAGTACGATATGCCTATAGGGAAAAGAGGATGTTTAAGTACCAATCCCACCTTGAAACATTGACCATTTTGGTAAGCATGCTATTTAGAGTTTTGTTAGAGGCTTTAGCTTCTCCATTTGCTTATGGGTAATAAGGTGATGAAAAGTTGAGTTTAATACCAAATACATCACAAAGGCCCTGAACTTGTTTATTTTTGAAAGATTTACCATTATCAATGATGATCTTATGGGGAATACCAAAATGATAGATGATATGATGGGTGATGAATTTGATAATCTTTTTAGCTTTCATTGAGATAAGGGGAATAACACTCAACCATTTGGTAAAATATTTAGTTGTGATAATGATATAATGATGCCATTATGAAGAGTGGGGGTTTCTTTCACCAATGAATTCTAGACCCCATTATGAAAAAGGCCAAAAATCTATAAACATGTGAAGGATATTACTAGGTACATGATATAAATTAGCATGTTATTGACACTTGACACAACTTTTTATGTAATCATAGTAGTCCTGGTTGAGGGTGGGCCAATAATAGCCTAGGTGGAGGATACACTTGGCCATAACAAGGCAATTAAAGTAAACTCAATAGATACCATCATGTGTTTCTTTAATGGCATGAGAGACTTCTAGACCATGGAAGAAACATAAAAGGAGGCCATATAGGCCTCATTTATAGATGATTCCTCCCATAATGGTATAATGAGAGGTGATTTGAATAAATGCTTAATGGGAATTCTTGGAGAGGCTAGAGGGAATTATGCCAAGGTGAAGTTAGTCAAAGGTTTATTGGTACCATAGGTTGGGTAGGATTTCCTCCACACTAAAGATGGTTAGAGTGTCTATCTTGGTGTAGGAGGGTTTGGTTAGGTGATGGATAATGAACAATAGTTTAGAGTCTGATGGTGATAATGGGATCTGAGAGGTAAGAGAAGCCATGGTTTTGACAAATTTTTTGGTAGATTATGGGGTGGTTTGAATATGGTAATGTTTGAACAAGGCTAGGAGTTCTATAACTAGTTACTTATACAATTGTAAAACCTCATTCTTACATTGGTAAATGCTAGTAACTTGATTGACCACAAGATGGGAGTCACGAAAAATATTAGTTATTCTAAATCCTAAGGCTAAATTAGTTTGGAGACTTATTACTAGGGATTTATAATCAACCATGTTGTTGGTGCATTCAAAGTCAAGTTTAAAGGTTAAAAGAAGTGGTTCACTAATAAAGGGGATAGGATGATACTGGCTCCCCACCATGCTGACATTTGGAACCATAAAAAAACATGGTTACCTTATTGTAGAAATTTGCTTGAGATAATTTTAGGATGGAATCATCTAGAAATATAAGAGGGGGAGGTTGGTTGTCCTTTAGGGGTGCCTCAGCTAATTGGTCAGCAATAACCTACCCCTTGATTGATTTTTATTGGAGAAACTCAAGGTCAAATTCAACTAAAAACATAAGACACGTACCCATATATTCATTTTGGTATGGTTTAGAGTGCATGTATTTAAAGGGGTCAGTATTGATGATGAAAAAACTCTTGTGGTTAAGGAGGTAGTGGAAAAGTTTGGTGGCCATGAAGACTAGGTCTAGACATAATTTTTTGGTATGTGTGTACCAAGTCTCATAGTTGACTAGTGTCTCACTAATATAATAGACAACTTGATCTTTGTGTTCATCCAATTGGGCAAGTATTACCCCTAAGGAGTGGTCCATGGTGGAGATATAGAGGTAGAAGGGTTGGTCATCCTTAGGAGGTGTAAGGATAAGTGGGGATAGTAGGTACTCTTTGAGTGCGTCAAAGGCCTTTTGATAATTAACATTTGACTTGAAAGAGACATCCTTTTTCAAGAGGTGATAGAAGGGTTGACAATGATCAAAGATTTGGGAGATGAAGTGATGAATGGATTGAAGTTTCCCCTACAATCTATGGAATTGTTTAAGATTGGTCAGAGGTAGCATCTCAAGGATGGCTTTAATTTTGCTCAGATCAACTTTGATTCCTTGAAGGGAAATGATGAAGACAAGAAGTTTGCCTGACAAGACCCTAAAAAATGCATTTCTTGGGATTCAAGGTGGACATGATAATAGATAAGTCACTAAAAGATAATATTAAGGATGGATAAATGGTCTTTGAAAAGCTTAGACTTCCTAAGAAGTTCATCCACATAGTCTTTGATGATTGTATGGATAAGGTCATGACAAATATATGTTATGGCCCATTTTAAAGTTTCACTATCATTCTTAAGGATGAAGGGCATGACCCTATAAAAAAATTCCCTCATAGGGTAATGAAGGTAGTTTTGTGTTGATCTTCAAGGGCAATTAGGATCTGATTATAACTTGAAAAGCCATCCATGAGTGATAACATCTCATGACCTACTATAAGATCAACAAGTTGGTCAATGCTAGGTAGAGAAAAGTCATCCTTTGGGTAGGTGAGGTTAAGGTCATGAAAGTCCACATAGATATGTAGTCCCCCTATGTCTTTAGTGATAGGTATGATGTTTGAAACCCATTGGGGATAGTCTATGGGTTGAACAAAGTTAATCAAAAGGAGGCATTAAAGATATTCTTTGACAAAAAGGGTTATGTGAGGATGCATTCAACAAATTTTTATCTGATAGGTTTGGCATCATGATTAGTGATGATGTTGTGGGTGGAAATTGCCAAGTCAATACCAGGCATATCAACATAAGACCAAGTGAATGTGATGTTATGCTCATGGAGGGAGGTTGAGTAGTCATGTAGTTCCTTAGGGGTGAGAGTTTGGAAAAGTTTGATGAGATGGGGGTTATTTAAAGTGCCTATGTCAATGTATATGGTAGATTTATTCAACATGGTTGAGGCTTTTTTAGGTAAAGATTTATGGATGAAGGAATTTAGTGCACCAAGATAGGTGAGAATAACATCATCATTTTGACACTAAACAATGTTAATTGTAGGAGAGTATTCTCCCATGAGTTTAGGATGGGTTAAAGGGATGGATATAGGTGCCCCCTCCTATTGATAAGTTAGGGTGCCAAGGGTAATCATGTTGATGAGAAAAAAGTTAGGTGGGATGATGTCCTCGTATTCAATCACAGGAAGAGGAGATGTTGGTGAGGAAGGGGGTTCTTCTTTGAAAATGGTGGGGGTATGTTATTTGGCCTTCTTCTTATTGGGTAGGATGAAGCTGAGGTCATGTTTCTCATGATGCTAGTGGTTTTTGATCGAAGTCAATGCATGTGGGCCATGCTTGTACCATCCAAAACCAAACCCCTTTCAGGCACACCTATGAAGGTATAGTTTGATAATGTTGGGTTTGTCCAAGTAAGAGAAGTTAGAGGTAAATGGTTGAGGTGAAGGGTGGGAAATGGAAACATTAAGTGGCTTGTCAATTCCCCCATAAATAAAGTGGGTTTGATAGCTAAGATGTCTTAAAGGAATAATGGATCTTATGTTGGGGTCATAACCCAATTGGTGGTTGAGTTTCCCATATTCTTGGGGAGTAAAGAGGGGATCCAGGGTGAGGAAATGGTATTCTCCAAGGGCAAGGCATTTGAAGGTAGACTCCAAGTTATCCATGTTGGGTATTTGGTCCATATAAATAGATGAACTGGTAGATGATTCTATAGGAGGGGAAATAATGGATTTAGCTTCCATGGGTGGAAACTTTTGTGGTGCTTTAGATAGAGGTAAAAGAACATTATTAGGTAAATAAGTCATGTTGCATGTTACAAAAGGGCTAGGGTCAGCTTGTATGGTAACCACCTAACCTTTATGGACAAACTTGAGACAACAATGGAAGGTAGAAGGTACAAAAGCCATGACATGGATCCAAAGTCTCCCTAGTAAAGCATTATATTAGAATTAACCTTTGACCACATAGAAAAGTTTAGGGAGTGTGTAAGGACCTAAATGAATGTGAAGGACAACAATGCCTAGGGTAGTGGTCATAGTATCATTAAAGGATATAAGGATGGTTGAAGTTTATAACATGACATTGTTTGCTAGCTTGAGTTGGTTGTAGGCATGGGAAGAGATGATATTGATACTGGCTCCCCCATCGATCATAACCCATTTGACATGGAATTGGTTAATATGGGCAGTGATAAAGAGAGGTGGATCTAAGTCTTCAGGGTGGATAAAAGGTATCTTTGAGTCCTTAAAGGTGATAAGGGTGGAGAGTTAGAGAGTGTCGATGAAAGCCTCTATAATTTGGGAGTCTCCTAGTTGGATCTCAATGGCCTACATAGCCTCTATCATGGCCTAGTGATGGTGAGGTGAGGTGGAAATGAGCTCATAAAGGCTCATCTTAGTTGGGGTTTGGTGAAGTTACTTAAGAATGACCCTCTTGATGGATTTAAAAGGATTACCTTGGGTGGTGCCTAAGATGGTTACTTTGGGTGGAGTCAAGGATGTATAGGGTTGGACCAGGTTTGGTTTAGGATAAGTAGGCATGTATGTCCATGAAATGGATGTCTTGGATTTCCCCTTATCCCTTTATTGTGATCATGTTGATTGTATGGATAGAGGGGAATGATGTGGTATGAAGTTAGGTAAGTTCCTCATTAGTCTGAGGTGAGAGTGGAGGATCTAGGTTATAAATAACTAATAGGTGTGTTGATAAAGGGGTCAAGGGAAGCTCTTATAGTAAGAGATCATACTTATCATAGAGCTAGTGGATAATGATATAGAGAGCTTTGTAGTTCTCAATTTCATGTCTAGGTGTCCTATGATAGGAATAGATTTATCAATCATTATACTAAGCCAATTTCAAACCAAGAGGGTCGAAGGGTCTGATAAGAAGTAGGGTGAGTTATGAAAATTGTGACAACATTTGAAAAATGGTTGAATAAGATTTAGGGAGAGATGGGAAGGGTCTAGGGTTTGTATTATTACTTGGTAAGTGGGGTGTTTTCATGGGAGCAAGTTTGGTAAGAGAAATCTTGGGTGAGGTGACATTTCTAGGTAATGGTTTTGGATTGATAATGTTAAGGGTTAGAGGCTTTGAGTTTGATAGTTTGGCCAATAGTAGTTTGGAGAAAACTCGTGTATTAGATAGTAATTGGGTTGGCATAACAAGTGGTGGTGGATGACATATGTTAAAAGGGATTTGCCTTTTATGTAGAGTTGATGGATGAAGACCCAAGATAGAGGGTAGGGTGGAAGAAGGAAAAATCCCAGGCATGTGGCTACTCGATGGCTTTTCTCTTTTAGTTGGTTGGGGTTGAGTTTTAGGTGGAGTTTTAGATGGGATCAACTCCACTTTAAGAGATGGGCGAACTAAAATCCATATGGGGAAGGTACCAAGGTTTGTAATAGGTTTGTGTGGTGGTTTTCTTTCTTGATCATGATTTCTTTAGTTGGTGGGGCAAGCAAGGGGTTGGTAGATGTTTTGATTGGTTTGAGAGGTGGTGGAAAGATGGTAGATTGGTTGGTTAAAGGTGTGCTAGAAGGTTCAAGTTTTTTGATGTAAGAGAGGCCTAACTATTTCTAGAAGGTAGCTTGATCCATATCTGGGTCTACGACAAATTCCAATTTCTACATTAATGTGGAAAAAGGTTTATGTATTGGCTCTACTTCATGGGTAGTGGATGTAAGAGATAGACTTTTAGGTTTTGAATGTTGGTTAACTAATTGATTGATTTCTTGACGTGAGGGAAGCAAGGTTAAGATAAATGGCTCATCCATGGGAGGTATTGGTAGGAACACTTCTCTTATAGGAACAATATCCATAAGAGTAGTGCTTGGTTGGGTAGCTGGTGGAGGTAATACATCAAGAATGTTTGGTTGTTTAGGTATGCCTATTTGGGTGGTATGTGATGATTCTAAGGCTTCTATGAGTATGGCTAGGGAAAAAGGAACCTTCTCAAGATAAATTTATGATGAAGGAGAATATGACTCTTCCACCTCTATAAGTGAAGTGGAGGGAGAGTGGGTAGATTGGATGGTTGGGTCTTCATGTGTAGGTGTATCATGGATCATGTTGACTATGTGGGCATCATGAGAGCCTTCATCCTATGTGTCCTCATATTTGATAGGGACATGGTTGGGAAATAATTTTCTAAATATTTTCAAGGATTGATTTTAAGGGGCATTGTGGTTATCCAACATGAGTTCCCCCTTGTCAATGAGGCTTTAAACAATATTCTTGAAAGTATTGCATCAGCTAATGTCATGTTTGATCACTCAATGAAAGGCACAAAGGTCATTTTCATTATACCAAATAGGTTTTGGGTGAGAAGAATCAAGATGTGGGGGAGGCTTGATGGGTGGAAGATGTACAAGATTAGCTTTTAGTAACTTTTCCAACATTGTGGCATAAGATTCTCTAAGTGGAGTAAATTGGTTTTAGGTGCTTTGGTTTGGGTTCCTCAAGCCTTGGTTAGAGGGATTGGGAAAGTTTTTTTATTGATAGTAGGTGGTGGGGTAGCCTTAAGGACAACTACATTAGTAGTTCCTTTATTCTTATCCCAAGAGTTAGCTTGATTGCCTCTTTTAGAAGAGGAGGTTTCATTGGTCTTGAAGGTAGAGTTTTTGTTTTGTAACTTCAATTTACCCTCATCTATAGCTTGGTTCTCTAATTTTCATACCATGGTAAAAGCTTCATCAATTTTTTTGAAGCTTTGGATGCATAATGTAGAAGAGATGTGCTTGGCACAAGCATGGCCAAAAAGTTTGATCAATTCCAACTAAAGCAATGAGAATGGTAATTGGTTGATCGATCTTCTCCAATGAACCACAAAGTCAACTATAGACTCATCCTCAAATTGGTGGATGGAATACAGATCAGTGATAGAGAATTTTTTGGATATATTGATTGAGAAGTGATCTAAGAAGGTTTGAGCCAATTGGTTAAAGGAGAAGATGGCATGTTTGGTAATGGCACTATACCAGTCCAATGCCATGGTAAAAAGAGACATAAGAAATATGCATAAAAGTAGGGCATCATCATAGGCAATCATGTAGCAAGAGTGCCTAAATAATCTTACTTGTTGTTGGGGGTCTTCCATACTATTAAACTTGGTGAATTTTGAAATCTCCCATTGGGTTGGATAAGGTTTGATAGGGACTGAAGTGTGAATGGCCTCATTACAAACTTGGTCATAAGATAAAATGCTATGGGCTCCCAAAAGGGATGACTCAAGAGTTAACATTTTGTCCATGATCATTTTCATTAAGTTTATTTGAGATGGTGTACCTGAGGGGTTATAAGGTGTATATTGTGGTTGATGGCTATATTGATAATTGATATGAGACTGGGAGATGGCCCCATAATAATAAGAAGTCATGAGGGGTTGGGTAGATGTCATATAAGGATAGGTGGATGTTGACAATTAGGTATTAGTTATATACCCTTGTGGGTTAGGGGTATAACTAAGGTTAGATGATGTAGGTAATTATTGGGACATTGAGGTAGGTTAAGCTATGCTTGGATAGGTAATCAAGGGGTGGTTGTGATCTTTGTGCTGGTGGGTGGTGAGGTAGAAGGGATAGGTACCCCTAAGCTTGGTAAAGAGGAATTAACTAATGGGCTAGGTTAGAAATGATGGGTTGATGGTTTGGTTGACCCTAAGGTAGAGGAGTCATTAGTAGGGGTGGATCGTGTAAGGGTAATAGTTGCATGGATATGTTGGTTCTTAGCCATAACATCAAAAGGGTTGGTAGATGAAGATGTCTAAGTAGTCAAAGGCTGGGTGGTGACCATAGTGATAGGGATACCCTTCATAAGGTGGGATGCTCTTAAGGTGGAGTTGAAATCAAGATATGGTGAGAAGAGGCATTAAGATAATGTTGAAGGGCCACTAGATTGTTATCTAGAAAAGTGGTAAAATCTAGGTTTCCTTGGGGAAATACCCAAGGGAAAGTAAGGCTTCCTAATAGATGAGGTGAATCTTCTACCTTTGAGACTTACTCCACAGATGAGGAGATAGAGGTTGATTTAGGTGATGGGTTTCATTCTACCAGGTCTCTTCATCATTGATGAGTGAGAAACATATAAAAAGTGGGAGAGAATACAAAAAAATAGACTCACCACTCAAACAAAAAGAAGAGAAAGAAAATAGTAAAGGCAATCAAGGAACATAATGGAGAGTATATTTAAGCTTGAAGTTAGTTTTAAGATCACTTTTGGCTTATGCCTTAGTTTATGAAAATATGTGATAGGAGTTGGCTTGTAGATCAGGTACTATATAAGCAGTCTATGGATAGTTTTGGGTTAGTTTTAGTGCTAAAAAATAATCTATATTGGAATCAATACATGGCTTGGTATTGGGGCATACCCCCTCAATTCACAATCCTAAAATGATAAGGGTCTCAGGTGCTTTGCCAATATATATTGATATCTAAAGTTTATACTCAACTAGAGAGTTGAGTTGGTTCTCCTCTTGGTAATAACCTCCAAGTAGGATTACCAAAAGTGGTCCAGGTAATTGCTAGGTGATGAAATCCTAGTCAGACCTTATCTCAAATGAATTATGATGTTTGATTGATTATCTAGTTTGGTTGTTGAGCATAAGTGTGCTATGATTAATCTTGATGTTATTAATTAAGCTAAGTGAGCTAGAAGAAGCAAATAATCAATGGATGCAATATGTTTTAGACCCAAATGAAGTTTATATTTCAATTATGAGCACATATAGAGAAAGAAGCATATAGATGCAGATTAAAAAAATAAGTAGAGATGTGGGTCCCACTAGGCATGCCAAAATGTTTCACTCAAATTTTGCTATTATTCAAAAGAAGATAATAAAATTGAAAATATAGGTTGTGTTAAGCATACCTACTTATTTGTGTGCATATTAAATTAGAAGACTGTGAAGAGATCCTCTTTGGCTGGGAAGCATGACCTGCATGTAAGAAAACACTAAAGCAAATTTGTTTGTTAGATAAGTATCTAGGTGGATTGCCTAGTGCTAGATAGATCTTAGAAGTGAGAGCTTATTTAGAGGTTGTCAATCCACTATTTTAGAATAATTAAGTTAATAAAATAGAAATAAATTACTTGCATCAATGATAAAAAAATGTTGAAATTAATAACAATAATTGCTTGATAAATAGAAATGCTAGAAATGGTCTAATTAGTAATAAACTGATTAGTACTAGTGCTAATGGGTTAAGGTATGATTCAAAGAATATAGAAAAAGGCCTATGAGTGGTTAAAAACATAAAAAAGTGAATTCGATCAAGCAAAGGAAGTGGAAAAAGCTTGATATATTTTCCTACCATAGGTGACCATCGATGATTGGGTTGACCATTAATGATTAGGCCTGACCATCGACAATAAGGCTGACCTTCGATGGTTGACTATGTCCAATTCTAGACTTTGTCAACAATGAGTTTGCCAGATTTTATAATGAATTATGGGAGTTGGGAAAGGTCTAAATTGATTTCAAAATGGAAATAAAGTATGTGGATGGTAATAAACAAGTACTTGTCTTACTTGGAGTGGATTAGGTGAGTGATAGGCATTATTGATCTATGGGTGGAATCTAGCATGATTTTAGAAGAGTAATGGTGCTTGGAGACATGGTTGAGAGGTAGTGGAAAGTTGGATCTTAGAAAGAGGGGCTGATAGTGTTGGATAATGTTAATTAACCTAAAAGAGAAAACTCTGAATCCCTGAGCTCTTGATAATAATTGTAGATGGTTTGACCTCTCAGGCCTCTCTCTCTTATAGGCACATTTGTAAAAATGGGGTAAGTGGTTGTCTAAATTGGACTTGAAGAAGGATTCTAAATATAAGTCATCCATGCAAAGGGCTTTCAATCATATTTAGACTACCGTATTTAGAAATGCAAGGTAGTGGTTTACATGTAGGAAGATTAGGCAGTTAAACATGACTGTCGATGGTTTGGCTGATTGTTGATGGTTAGCCTAACTATTGACAATCAAGGCTAACCACCAAAATAGCCTAAAAGGCCATGTTAAGCTTAAAACTATTGAAGATAGGCCTAGATACGTAAAAAAAGGAGACTATTGGGGGTTGTGGCAATTAGTAATATACATGTAGAATTATGGTGTCTACATAGACATATAACATTTTTGAGGATAATGTTACATTCAATGAGAAATATAAATAAAAGTGTCTCTCTCCTTCATAGTTTTACCAATTATAAATCTAGTAATTTTAATATCAATCTATCTTTTTACATTTAGATTTTTGTTATTAATGACTTATTTTATAGAATCTAAAAAAACACAGTTTTATCTTATTTAAATCATGTTAATCACAGAATAATTAATTTTTTTTGGTGAACACAATCATTATTTAGAGCAAAATAATCCCTAAGAATTTTATACCTTAGGGTTTCATCTTTCTTTTTGAGGGTTTCAAATTTATTATACATTAGGTTTTGACTTTCATATTTGATTTTGGATTCCCCCTTAACAGACAATAATCTATGCATTTTTCTCTATATTTCTTGATGTTTTCATGATGATATTTTATGCAATATAATAAGGTTATATATCTTAAAATTTTAAGACAAAATTCTAGGTTAAGAGGTGTTATAATTAATTCTAATAATATTCCTTTAATCCAACTAAATTTTTGTGTGCAATGTAAAATGGATTAAATTGATGAAATGTAAATTCTTTTTTCTATTGATGCAAATGTTTATAAATAACATAGATGTATGATGTCATATATGATCTTGTAAATTCTTATGAAGATGATAATGAACACAATAATGAATAACATGGTAGAATACATCTTGATGAGCTTAATGGTGTATATCATGTATAAGTAGGTTCATTTTCAAATTTAAAAAATGAATTAGTATGCAACCTAATGATTTGTATAAAATATAGAATATAATATTAAAGTTTAAGAATGAAAAGAGTGTTGTTTTAATTGTTTAAGACTTAATGAATGTAAATCTTATGATGTTAAAGGGGTTGTGTATAATAAATCAAGGTAGAAATATGAAATAAATATAGCCAGTGATTTGTAATAAAATTGATTATTTTAACCTTTTTAAATATAGAAATAAATAATGTAAATTATTACTTATCTATAAAATTAAGAGATCTAAAGGGTACAAACTGAGACAAAGGTTGATTTTAGAATTACAGATAGGATTCAAGTGTCAAATCCCTTCTTAGACAATAATGTCCTCTTTGGATAGTAACACCATGTGGTACTAGTGTCCCTATTTTGGTGGTATTTTCCTCTATGCATAACTATTCTAAGCTTTTGGATAGACCTATGTATATGTCTACCAAGCCTAATCTTATGTGCATGAGTTTGGTATCTATGTAAATAACCTATTTTGACTGATTTTATGTGCAAACCTAATCTTCCATGTTGTTAGGGCATCTAGTTGACATAAGTAAAGTGTGATGTTATTGGGGTATGTTGGACATCCACATAACCCCATTGTGATGAGTGTTTCCTACATACCAATACTTCAAAGAGGGATCCATCTTGATGTAGTTATCCCCACCTAATTGATGGTACAAGTGTAAGTGAAGCTAGTATGAATGCTGATGTGAGTTATTTGAATGTGTTTGGGACTAGAAACCTAATTAATATAAGCTTAGTAATATTGTATATGGTTTTATACATAAGTAGGGAAGATTAGAGATTTATAACCTTGATTATGCACAACTTATTTTGCATTTATTTGTGTAATTTACTTCTAATTTCCATCTAGTGGTTAGAAGGCTAAAAGTCATGTATATATACTATTCTAATGATTATGTAGTCTTAAATGAGGTTTAATCCAACCCTAGGTTGTATTTTTTTTGAAAATATATCTATTGGTAGAAAATTAAGGGAAAATGGCAATCATGTCAAAACTAGGACATTAGTGGCATGTGGTGCTACTATCTCTATTACGGTGCTAGTGTCCAGGTGGCAAACCCTAAGGCACTAAGGGCCATGATGTTAATATGAGGTTTGGGACTACTTTAGGGATGTTTAGGGATGATTTTGGCCCACACAAAGGCTATATAAGTGTTTAAGTGGTCCCTAAGATAGGTCTAGGGATAATCTAGGGATGGGTGGTCTCAAGTAGAACTCAAGTGTTTTTAAGTGATTACATTTGCCCCCCATTTATTCTAAAAATGTATCAAAGTTAAATGCCTAGGATAAAGGAAAAAGAAGGATACCTAGACTTACCTAAGATATGAATCCCATGAATCTATATTTGAGTATATGAAGCATGCTCCCTTGCTTATCATACAAGTGAAATGTACATAGATTAATCCTTAAGAAATATCAAAAGCAAAGAAAAAGTTGAGTAAAGAGATAAAATTGAGTAAAGATGTAATAAAAAGGAAAGGAATGAATACACTTCACTAGGTATGTGAACCAATGCATACACTTAGTGACAACCTATATGTGTGCATGTAGATAGTGATCAATCAATGAAAAACTTGGACTAAGTTGATGGCTTGCTCAATCCACATGTGTGGGTTGCTCAAGAACCCAATCCATTTTAACTCCATGATTTCCCACCACTACTTGGTGGATCATGACCTATGAATAGCTTGGATTAGATTAATGGTGTGTCAAACCCTCTTATGTTGGTGGCTCAAGAACTCAATTAGACTATAACTCCATCATTGCCCACCCATGTGTATTATATGCATCTTAAAATAAAACTACACAATGTAGCTAGAGATTGTAATTATGCATGTCAGTTCTATATCCACTCATGAATATTAGGTGGCTCTAGGCTACTTGGGAATGCCAACCACTGTAGATGGATTAAGGCATGAATCTAGTGTGTAACCTAAAACATAGTGTTTTATGTGTACAACATAGAGAATGACATGGAGTTTTTTATTCTATCTAATCAACCAGTGTATAAGTGAGCATACAAAAATAATGTACCATACACATTCCCATAAATTTATTATGTGAGTATATAGATTCTAGACTAAGTTGTAATAATTTGTGTCTAAGTATGTAAACTAAAACAAGAATGATCATGTCATGCCTGATGTCCCCAATATGAGAAAATTGGTATGAATCTAAACTAAACTAAGCTAAAACTGGTAATCTATAATTAAACCTATGCAAACTTAGATTTTACGTACTATAATTTTTTGTCCAATCTAGAATTTTTTGAAACAAAGGATACTATATAGTTGTGTTATATACTGGATAATAGCACCCTGTGGTGATAATGTCCTAATTTGGTTTCTAATGTCCAACTATTTTGATTTCTTTGCCACTTTAACTAATCTCTATTATTTTTCCCACTATTTTTTCTTGAATCTAATTTCTATGTTCTAAGCTTGTGTCCTAAAAATTATACTCTAAGTGCATTCAGATAGCTTGATCTTTGTGATAAACCCCTGTGAATGCCCCATATTTTTAGGGGAGTTATTGAACCTATAAAAGAACTATCTTTAAAAGAAAAATCTCTAAAAAATATGTGTTAACTAGACCATATATGATATCTACATAATAAACCAATACAATGTGCATACATAATATTATAATGTAAGATAATCTAAGCATAAATGTGTAATGTGTGATGTATGTTAGATATAGTATTCAGAACATTGTCAAGATAGATATAAAAATGTATATGAATAGAAAATCTGAGTAATAACTAAGAATCTACCTAGGGTTATGGGGTATGATTTCCATCATGACATCCAAATAGGAAGAGGAGATGCGTGTGGTCCCTCATGACATATAAAACTAGAGTGTGTAACAAGCAAGAGATAAGTGTCATGGCCATGATGTATACAATTAATAATACATATAACACACATGAGACATGAAAATTAGGCCAAGGGGACACAATACAAGGGACATGGGCACATCTCACTAAATATAAGAAAGTAAGACATTCAAGGACATGTTAAAATGTCCACATATGCAAATATGAAGCAAGTTGGCTTAGAGCCACATGGAAGGACATGTTCAAATGTCCAAATATATAATAAATAAGGCACACACAATAACATGGGCACATGTCCAAAGCATACATATAATGAAAAGAAGAGGCTTAGAGCCATAAATCAATGGCATATTAAAGTTCCCTAAAAAATAAGAAGCATGGTGACATAATCAAGTCTAAACTAAGAAAGCTAGGAATGAAAGTATGCATGAACATGTGGTAAATTTTTTTATAAGAGATAAGATGTACATAATGTTGAGTTTAAAGTAGTATTAGATAGCAAAAAAATTGAGTAGGTTTAGGATGATCAATATCAATAAATAACAATGCTAAATCTATGATGTAGAGTTTAGATAGATATGAATTGATAATCAAAATTATGTATAAGATACCCCCAAATAGGTGAATGTGTCAAGTAAATAACTCATGTATCTATGCATATGCCCCTAGTGGGTAGATAGTAGTAAATATAGATCAATGTAGTGGACTTGAGTCCTATAGCAATGTGAAACCCTTGATAAGAAAAAGTGAAGCATCTATGTATGATAAAATTGACTATACTAAGATAGCTAACATATGTAGTGTTTGGAAAATATAAGAAGTGGAAACATGGAAATTCATATAATATATAATTTATGTTTTATGAGTATATATTTAATTTTTTTTGTATTTTGACATATTATATTGTTTTTGTATTTTATGGATATAATCTATGTACAAGCAACATGAAAATGAAAATATATACAATGAGTGAAAAATAAAGAAATTATGTATAAGAAGGGAGGAATAATAATAACTAATGAATCATGAGAGACTCATTATGAAATTGGCCTTTTTAAAATAAAGGAACATTGATCATGCATGTTATATGAAAAGGCAACTGAGGTCCTAAAACCTATTGCACTGTGATATATAGTTGTTACTACCAATAAAGTGGTGATAGGAATCCATGAAACTAATTGTGGTTTCATGTGAACTGTAGGGGTTTTAGGAACCCATATGGTAGAATATGTTGTAACTCACATATGTTCCCTATTCTAAGAAATTTGAGAACCTAATAATATTGATCTCTAAATAAAAGGAGTAAATGGAGGCCCTTTATAATATGAAATATATCTATGATGCATGGGTCTCTCTAATAATGGTCTCTGTGAGAGAGTATGTATAAATGGTAACACTATAGGAGTAGATCTCACCTACACTGGTGGATCCATTGAAATTTATGGTGTGCTAATAGGAATTATGCTCAAAAATGTAACTGGCAACTATGGTGTGACTTCTTGTGGGATAGGTAAAGGATACTCATATGAAAGACCCTCAATTGTGATCACCTAATTAACATGTATATATTTGAGGCATTAATGTATTATGGATGGTATGGATCACATATATTGTATCCATGGCCTACCAAATAACATATCAAATGTGCTTACACTAGGTACTATTAATAATATAGAGGCCACATGTACTAGTCAAATCAGTAGTGTAAGTAAAATCGTCCAAATGGAGCTTTGAACATGGACACTAAAACCATGAATAACTATGTTGGTAAGAGAAATATATTTCTTTGAATACCCTAAGCTATAGAAGTGTGATAGTGCACATGTTAATACTTAACCCATTGTCAACCATAACACTCTGCATAGGATGATGATCAATATAGGCTCGTATAAAGAGTACATATAACTTTTGATCATCATCAACAATCTCCTGATCTGAGAAAGTGATGAGTGGTATATTTTTTATTGTATTATGATACACACCAATTATTTTTTTTATGGGTGTGAATATTTTATATTAGTGTGATATGATGTTGGTGGTGAATACACTAGATATGTATAGTGAACACCTGAAGTGCCCCCTACTTCATTAGTTGTATGCTTTGGAAATGAATCTGAGAATACTTTCAATTATTTAGCTTCTATTTGTTGAAATTTGGGTACCTTTGTGGGTGTGCCCACATCAATTATGTTAGCCTCTATCAAATTTTTTATCTTATGTTTAAAGGTGATGCATCAATTTTTAGTATGGCCTAATGCACTATGATATTCATACAATGCATTGGAATCATATATTTTTGTAAGAGGTTGTGTCATATCAAATTTTTTGATAGGAGGGAGAGATATGAAATTGTATTATAGGAGCTATTTTAAAACATGTGTTAGTGATTCTATAAGGTTGGTGAAGACTCTCTATGGGGGAGTCAATAAAACTAGGCAAGGAGATGGCTCTGAAGTTGTGTTAACTATAGCCTTTGGATCACTCTTGTTTTTAGTGGACCTTAATTTGTATGGAGGATTAATATAAATCATATTAGTCTAATTTTACCCACTTTTATATTTTAATTTTCCCATAGATAAAATATTGACTTCCCTTTGTTTCACTTTGTGGCATAATTCTATGAACATTGGAAACTTCTTGAACAAGATAACTTCATGTAATGCTAGTAGTAGGATTTATTTGAATATGTCTTGGATCTCTTTATTTTCCATGGGGATAGTCATCTTTTCCAATATAATTTTATATTTCAAGACATTGTAAAATAGGCTCATTGTAATTTTGCTTTAGTTATGCTAAATGAGCATATGCGATCTTATCACTGATGTTAAATAAGAAGTGTGATAAAAACATATATGCCAATGGATTGAATATGGTGATAGACTAATTCAAAATATCATAGGAGCACTATAAGGCATAGTCCTCTAGACTATGTGGGAACAACTTAGTGAGGATCCAATCATTGGACACCTAGTCTAAACATACTATATGGAAAGATCATAGATGATGTTGTAGGTCACCCTTACCATCATACAAAATAAGCTTAGGTGCCATGAATCTAGATGGAAAATGAGTTACTTCTATATGATATTTAAAAGGTGTATGTAAAATAAAATGAGAATCCAAGGCATATGATTTATGAGTAACACCTTTCTCAATATGTAACACCTTATCCTATATAGAATAAATCTCATGCATAAGGGATTGTATATCTAGAAAGGAAGAACTAGCCATATGAGGTGTTTCCATTGCTGAAGGTTTTCATGTTAAAATGGGTTGATATACAAGTTGAGTTGACCCAAAAGTAGGTTTAACAATATTTTTATCTGGGGGAGTAGAAGATTGAGCATTATTTGATTTTTTTTTAATTTCCATTATGGATTGAATTTTTTTGTATAATCATGGGGTTGTTCTTGAATTCTATCTCAAAAATTTGTAAAATCTCATCCTTATTAAAAATGAGATTTTCATTTTCAAGTAGGGGGAGAGTGTCATGATTACCATCTTGTGTATTATTTTGATCTTGATTGTATTACTTATCTTTTACTTTATGATTTGGAAATGAAAGAGTGTTAGGTACAAAATTTCTAGGTGTAGATGCATATACATGATTAATACTAACATATTATGAAGACTTTGTACATGTAATTTTTTTTCCAATAATGTGAAATTTTCACTTAATAAGTTATTTTGATTCTTTGATTTTGATATTATCTTGAGCATACTGATAATTTGATTCTTTAGAGTATCGCAAGTTCAAAAATTGGTTGCTTTTGATTGAATATGTAGGCACACACCCTATAGGAGAGAGGTAGAGGTATAGATAGGATAATTATGGTCATTATTAATAATAGTATAGGCTACACCATTTCATGGAGGAGTGATATCATGGATATGGTTAGAGGTAAAGTAGCTATCACTCTTTTGGAGATGAGGAGGATAAGGATATTCTTTTATGTACATAGGATATAACATTAAAACTTGAAACCTGGTTGTTATCTTATGTAATAGATCCTCTATGTATGTAAAGATTTATTTATTAATTTAATTTTTCATAATATAAAATTATCGAGATAGAATGAAATATGACATAAATTTTAATTAATATAAAGCATCATGCACATTGTGTTTATGTCATCTTTGAATTCATTCCAAATGAAAGGAAATAAGCATGTAAGTGAACCTAGAAAACTTTGTATTAAAAAGTGATAAACTTCATCTATCATTATTATCAAGATTATATGAAATACAAATCATAAAATATAGATATCTAAAATCTGAGTGTGAGTCTTAGAAGGTTATAAACTTAAACCCTAGGGTTATTTAGGGTTAGGGTTTGTGTAATATTTGAATTGAGTCAGGTACACCAAATGTTTTAACTATTTAGGACTTAATGAATGAATTTAAATCATATATTGTTAAAATTGTTAACTATAGTAAATTGGGGTAAAAATATGAAATAAATATAACCACTAATTTTTAATAAATTGTCTTAATTTGACCTTTCTAAAAATAGCAATAACTAATGTAAATAAGTAATTAACTCAAAAATGACTGAAACGAGAGATATGGAGGATGAAAATTGAGACAAAAGATGATTTGAGCATCATGGATAGGATCTAGGTGTCAAAACCTTTTCTATATAGTAGCACCCTAATTGGATAGTAGCACCATGTGGTGTTAGTATCCCTAGTTTGGTGGTTTTGTCCTTTATGTAGAATTGTTCTGATCTTTTGGGTGTAAAATGTTTGTAATAAAAAATGCATCATGTATATAAATCAATCCTAACTTAGAGAATATATATCATAACATACACTTCTAATTAGGGATACATTTGTTAAGTGTGAACATGACCAATATAGGGATCCACTATACCTGATTAGTGGATCTCTAACTATAATACACGATGTTAGGGAGGGTTCAAAAGCCTCTAGTCAAGCACAACCATACAATAACCCTAAGGGGGTCCTAAGTTTTGATATTTCACCTAAACTAATAATAAGTAAATTAAATCTAATTTAGTGCTCACCAAATCTTGTGGCATAAATTTAGGGTTAAGAACAATAAAACTAAACATGCATATAATACATTTATTCATGTCAATGTATACATAATCCTAATGCATGGAAGAGAAGTACAAATTCAATCTATCTACTCTTACAAAGGAAAAACAAAGTTATGAATACTTACCTTTGACGACAAAACCCTACCAAGCCTTAATCTCTCCCTTGACCAAGGTACTTTGCAAGAGGTTGTTGTGGTATGTAAGTATGATAAAGATAAATCAACTCTAGGATACACAACCTATCAATGCATCCAAAATAATTCTCTACAAGACAAGATTTGTATCTCCAAAGAAAGTATAAAACCATAATATTTTCTTCTCAAGTAGAATGGTCAATAAGTAGATGCTCATTCATTCTTACTTATTCTTCTCATAATAAATGATAGAAATGAACTTGTATATATATGTGGATTTGACCCTTAACCCTTTCAAAAATATTGGCTGACAAGTTTGACCTAGTAGACCTAGAATAATTTTAGATATTAATTCACTAGGTCAGCCAAAGGCCAAACTAATTTCTAAGTGAAAATAACCTAAAACTGTATAGGGTCAACCTAGTTGACCTAGCATAACTAAATGACAAAAGGGACTTAAGGTGAGGAAAAATGAGGATAAAACATAACAAGTGACTGGAAAGGGTATAATAGAGAAGAAAAAGATTAGGTATAATGGTTTTAGGATACAAGTGTGTTGATAATAAGTGGTAAAAGGGACAATAATCCTATGATGCACTAATGTCTATCCACCCCTTTCTCGATGCACCCCTTAAGGAATACACTTATAGATATTGAGACTCGATGGGTTACTTAAAGATACAAAGTGTTAGTAATCGATAAAAGTTTGAAAATATTATGTGTATACATATGACCCACTCGAAGCTCATCATGTATCACATGAGTCCAATATTTGATGGTGCTTCAGGAATAGAACATGATAACACATAATGTTGATGCTAAGTAAGATGTAGTAAGGAGAAAATAAGATAAATTAAAGGATATAATTAAAAAACACATACCTTTACTTACCTTAGTGTTTTAGATAAATTAGACTGTAAGAAAAGTGAAGGTGTCCAAATGTGAAGAACATTAGGTGAACCTATAGAAGTTAGTGCCAAAAATAGCCAAAAATCAATTTTTTTGAAAGATTAGCATATAGTAGTGGAAAATATTCTCTATGTCATCATTATTTTAGAATATTTTATGATTTGGAAAATGGATGAGTAAAAACAAAGATATAAGAAAAATAAGGAATTTGATGAAAACGATTGAGATTTTTGAAAAGTGATTTTAAATAGACTAAAAGTGAAAGTCATTTGTTATTTTGAATTGTGAAGGAGAGAAAAAGAGCTTCGATAGACAAAATGAGATAGGATGGTGAGGATACAATAAGCTAGATGAGAGGGACCACTATTTATGATAGCCTTGAGCTAGATGATATTAGAGTAGAGAGTGTTATATGATTTAGGATTTGTCATCTAGGAACATCTCATGCATGACATGTATGAAGTATTATCCAAAGGGTAGAAGTTAGTGGGATCGATTATATTATTGATGGCATGGATATATGAGAGGTTCCCCATGTATCATCTAGTTGAGTTGCCCCATATGGTCAATGATATGTTATTTTAGGTTTAGAGATGAAGATATGACTAGGTAGCATGGGCTATGCCCCACATGCCAATGATATAGATGGTGAGATGAGTGAATATTTTATGGTATCCATTAGGGCACATCACTATAATATGACCTAGTTGGGAGATAGTTGCACCAACTTTAGCATGGAGAGAGGTGATATGGCACTATACCTAGTGGATAAATCCACATCTAATGCCATGATTACTAGGATAGATGGGATTGCCTCACCTAGTGACACCTATAGTGATTCCCATGTTTTAGGCCTAGAATGTGAGAGAACTATAGGGGAGAGGAGGACAATTTTTAGTCTAATTCTCAAGACATATATTGAGAAACCATAGACTGGTAAAGCGTGATAGGCAACAAAGTAGGATGAGATAGATACAAAGGTAGTAATACCAAAGATACCACTTTTAACTCCATAGTAAGAGGAATAATGAACACTACAAACATGGTGTCAATAGAGACATTAGGAGTAAGAGAGAGTAGAGACTTTTTCCATCTCAAATGACCTAGTAGGTGTGTTAGAGTAGAGTTGGATGATAGAGAGACCATCTAGGCATAGGTTGAGATAGACATGAGTGGTGACTCTAGGATTTGTTTTTATGTGGTAACCTATAAAGGAGGTTATCAAAGGATGTTTAGATGGGGAGACCATGCTCAACGATCACATAGATGGCAAGATAGGAGTAGCTAACACATAGACATGTAATAAAAGATGGTTTAATTTTTACTTTAAATTATTCGATATAGATTAGAGATAGATAGATTTTGAGATATATCATTGATTTAATATCTATTTGGTGTGATTTTTGTAGGTGTGGTAGAGGATGAAGAGACAAGATGGGGGTACCTTGTGAGGAGAGCACTCTATGATATCTTAGATGAGACATTGATGTTGTACAACCTTGCTACACTAGTGGATCCTAGGGTGCCATTTTCCCTAGCTCAAGAAAGCTAGTTTAGACTAGCTAGAGAGGTAACAAGGAAATTACAAGCACATAAAGAGGGGATACACCCATTGGTAGAGGTGGGTGTATAAGAGGCATGGGCATGGCAGGCCTTGGTTGAGGAGAAAGAGATGCATCTAATGACTATGATAGAAATGGGTAAGGCATAGGTCCAGGAAAAAGTGACACATGTAGTGACCTTGACCCATATGGCACATGTATAGGAGTAGGAGAGAGAAACACATCTAGCGACCCTGGACTAATTGGCACATGTGTAGGCTCAGGTGGCTAATCTATAGGGGAAAGTATCAAGATTGAGATCTTGGATAACCTCATTATAACATTCTATTTAGAGGGTTTAGATCAAAGCATCTACAGGTAATGTGGCTAAGCCATGAGTTAGGTAGGATGGGGCACAAGCATAGAGTTGGAACATTGTATATGGTTGTATTTTTGTATTAAAACTCATGATATATATATATATATATATATATATATATATTAGTTTGGTATTTGGATGTTAATGTTTTTTGTGTTGTCATTATGGTTGTGGTTATTGATGCTTGGATATATTTATTTCTAGCACATGTATTTAGCTTCTATTGTATATGTTATATGAAATATATGAGTTTTGGTTTCTTTTATAGCATCATGTAGAACACATGCATGGTTAAAAATAAATAGGAAAAAAGACTTGGTAAAATATAATCAATAAAAAATGTACTACACACTATTTCAAGTTGGGAAATGTGTAATAATAAGAAAAATGACTAAGTATAAATAACCAAAGGGTGGTAAAATAAGATGGTAAAAAGTTTGTTTTTAAACCAAATGAAAGATTGACATAAAATTAAAATAAGTAAAATCACACTAAATCATGTTGGAAAGTATGAAAATAATGTAATAAAATAGAAGTCTTGTGAAATAACAAATGGTTTAAAAATAAAATCAATTAAGTCAATCCATCATACTAAATCACGTTGAGAAGTATAAGATAAAAAAAAAATTGGTCTTAAATTTATCACACTAATTTAAGCTATGGAATATGAAAAATTCAAGAAATGGTTGGATTCTTACATGCAATTAGAAAATAAGAAGATAGAAGAAGTGAAAGAGAAATGGATTAATCATAAAATGTAATAAATCAAGCTACGAAGCATGTCAATGATGTGTAACTTCATAATCAATCACATCTTATCTCATACTTGACACATGGAATTTTGATTATGATTTGGATTATTGGAAAATATTATGAGGAAAGCTAGGTCCTATCCATGGTCTTACACTACAACTCACAAAGGGAACACTAATGAGGTGGAATAAATGTGAAAATTTAGAAATAAAGGATATTGGTAATATAAATATGAAATTATGGTAATTTGTGAGGAAGGCTAGGTCTTATCCATGGTCTTTCAATGCAAGTCACAAATGGAATCCCAAGGGGAGTGATCAATGAACAAAATAATATTTCTCAAGAGGAAATATGAAGAATATAGGGAGTGAAAAAGGGAATGTAAAAATCATAACCAAGGAATATTATGAGAAGACCTTAGGAGATAGGAGGCATACTAAGGACATGAGAAGACACTATGTGACTAGTGACCATCAATGTACAAAGGAAGCTTGTTCACTATAAACATAAAGCTCTGTAGGAAAATACATGTGATAATAAGATAAAATCATGAAGGTATATTGGTACAATAAAATTACAATGGACCTACCTTCCCATGACATGTTACCCATTCCTTGAGACCCCTTATAGAGCCATCGGTCTGTTATGAATATTGGGTACTTACATGAAAATATATAGAGCACTAAAACATTTTTTTATTTTCCTTTTCTCATCTACTTGCCTACCTCACCCCAATAGATGTTGCCTCTATTGTGAGGCCAACTATGGATTTTGAGCTTTTAATAGAATAAGGAGATGTGCTTTGAATCACATCTTTTAGTGTGATTTAACTTTTAAGAATTTTGAAATGTTTTTTCTTTTTATATCATTGCATTTTGTTAAATGATTTGGCTTTTGAATGTTTTAATGATTTTTAATATTCCTCCTCCATATAGAATTGGAATGACCAAACATGAGAGATAGAGTGATACACATGAATGAGATGTAGGATTAGGCTAAAAGAAGCTAAGTAACCAAAGACAAGTCTGACTAGGACACTTAGGTTTGATAATGAACCAATATGTTATCTCAAATCTCAACTATGTATATGCTTAGTTTATGGAAAGGGAATAAAGGAGATCCAAAGTGGACCAATATAAGGATATTAATTTTTTTTAACTAATCATATGGTATATAAGGATTGACTAAAGGGAATAATGTTTGTATAACCAAGTCACAATGACAATTGTCCATGAAAAATAGAGATAAGAAAGCAAACAAATCATGAAGAGAAAATAAGAGAGTTTTTAAGAAAGAAACTCAAGAAGGAAAAATAAAAAAATGATAATAAAGACATCCATAAGAAAACATAAATGATAGTATAAGAAATTTATAAAGTGTAAAAAGTAAAGTCACCATGGAAGATAAATAATTTTTTTACACAATGTGAAATGATATAACAAATAGATGAAGATAATATTGGAGAACATGTCCAATCCAAAATGAAAATGTAAAGAAAATCATGCATGTGTTCATAAATATTAATATATTTTCCCACACACATTATCCAAAACATTTGATAAGTCTCTATGAATATAGACATGAACTGCTGCTAATGTCTCATCTATCTTCAACAAAAACTAAGGAAATACTTCTCATCTAATCTCCTCAATAGAAAAGGTAGAAATGCTAGATGGATCGTGTTGAGGAGGGATAGTAGGTAAGGGATGCTCATAATAATGCATGGGAGCATAATCTATAGGAAATGTATAAATCACCGATGGGGGAGGATACATAGGTGAGGGACTCATAGGTGGAGAAGGATCCACATGTGAGGGAAGGTCCATGGGTAAAGGATTTATGGGTGGAGAAATAGAAGGTGACAAAGAGACCATAAGAGGGGATGGAACCACTAGAGGTGGAACCATGGGAGAAGTGGGGGGAGCCTTCTTATGGGAATGACCTATGAGAGGAATGATATAAGGTCTAGGAATAACTATAAGGTGATATTTAAGGTGTTGTTGAAGGATGTGACAATGATTGATGTGATGGGTGTCACATTAGTGATAAAGATAATATACCTCTCCATTCGTAGTATAGTCATATAAAATGCAAAAGTTGGTATCTTGAGAATGACTAATGACACCCAACCCATAGGTCCCTCTTTCTTGATCTAATGACCCTCATAGGCTTGTTTTCATTGATTCCCAGTCATCTATAGCCTTATGAGATTGATCCTAGCTAAGCTAAGACCATCTTTTCATTACCAATCCATCCCCCTAAGTCCCATATGCCTAGGACAATAGTGCCCAACTAAGACAAGAGCATCGATGCCACTATTGTCTACTTTTAGTGCTATTGTCCAAGCTCATTTTTGGCCCCAACAGTCAATTCTTTATGATTTCCCATCCTTACCATTGTCGGCCTAATGCAAGAAAATTCAATCCATGACCAATACATCCATATAAAAACCCATTCAAAGATCATTTAGAACGGGTTCAAAAATATCACTCAAGAAAGTAAGAATACAAGTAAGCCACTCAAGTAATCTTCCCTATTCGATACATATATCTAGCTTATATACTTTCAAGCCAATTTAAGTCCTTACACCAATTCTTAGTCATGTAAAACACACCCAAAGTCTAAATTTCTTGAATTTTCATTCACTATTGCACCAAACAATCTTAAAGGGAGAATTGCATATGGATTGATCCTTCCTCAGAGTATTAGTATGTAGGTAGCATGTTGATGCATGGGGTGTGATGCATGGCTAGTAAATCTTATACACACTAACCCCTTTTCCCTATTTTCCAAAGTTTCTATTCAAGTGCATAAAAGAAACAAACATATAAAATTAGTTCTATAGGGAGTTTTTTTGACAACGAGGCTTTAAAATTTGGTACATAGGTTCACACTAACTAGGCAAACAAAACCTAGAAAGCTTAGATCCTCAAGACAACATCGAGGAAGGACTATAGCATAGGAGCCTAGGGTGTCCAAATTCAATGCTCCTATCTAACCAAGAAATGAAGTTTAGAATCTTATTTGTGATAGTGTCTTAGGATTGTACACAAATTTACATACCCTATCTCAGTTAGATCAATATAGAATAAGATAAGTTTAATTTTCTTTCTCTTAATATTATTTTTAGAAAAGGTCAAATTGCAATTAAAAATTCATAAATTAGTAGCTTATTTATTGCATATTATTTACTAATTTATCAATCCAGACCCTTTAACTAAATTAAGAATAAAACCCCAATATTCCCAAAATTGTTAAATCATTTAGTGAACCCGACTTCATTTACGTATAAAAACCCTAGAAACCCTAGGGTAAAATTCCTACTAATTTTTCCTATAAATTTTTGAAGTTTTACTTGAATATTAAAATTAAAAATTTATTTCAAATTTTAAAATTTAGTATTAGATTTTAAAATAATTTTCTTTCAAACCCTAGTTACCCATACCAGGTCCTAGTATTTTTTCAGTAATTTTCCAACAAATTTCTAAATTTTTACTAGTATATTAAAATCAAAAAATCCATTCAAATTTCAAAACTTAATAGTAATTCTCAAAAATATTTGTTTTTTCCAAACCTTAGTTACATAAACTAGGTCCCATTAAATCATTAATTTTTCAATAAATTTTTGATTTTTTACTTACATATTTCACTCAAAAATTCATTTTCAATATAATTATTTTTCAAAACCCTAGTTGAATACACTATGTCCTATTGCTTTTGAGATATCACCTTACATTCTAAAATTAGATTTCAAAAATGGATCTCACTTATTTACAAATTTTTCTTACATTTCTTGCACAAAATAAGGAAACTATCATTGGTCCTATCATGTACATGAATGATGAATTATACCATATTTTAGTGCAAAGCTTCATTCTTTGCATTTCATGCTTAATTGTTATAATAAGAGATGATATTACAAAATTAATTGCTAAAAATGCACAAAGTTTCAATATTCCTAATGCATACTCTCTCTCTCACTCATATGGAAATTTTTTCAAGTTTATCATGCTAAACATGTTAGAAATGTTATGATTTATGTCAAAATTTTCTATATATTCATGTAAAATTTCATAATTTCTATCTCTTTCTTTATATCTTTCATATGGAAATTTTTTCAAGCTTATCATGCAAAGCACATTAGAAATGTCATAACACATGCCAAAGTTTCTTATGCATTCATGCACAAATTCATGCTCTCTCCCCCTTGTTTGCTATCTCTCATGAGGAATGCTCTTTATAAACATATTGATATTCAACTTATAACTTAAATTATATGAATTTTATACCGCATACATGGTTTCTACCTAGAGGAACCATTGCATAAGCTAACAACCACCTATCAAGTTTCAATGTCATATCTATGCACAAGAAGTAGTTTCCTTCTCTTCTCCCCCAAGAGGGTGATCAATAATTTCCCTCCAACCAAGTCTATGATATCACCCCTCCAAAAGTTGAGGTAGTCCATATTATTGTTCCTAAATCTTATATTTAGCCTATAGCTTATTCAAACCATCTTCAATGTATGTGCTTACATGTTCATTTGGAAGCAACTAGGGTTTGGACTTATGAGAATCTAAAAAATCAAATCACCAGTATGACCAAGTTAATTTCAGATTTACAAACATAGAATCAGCTATTACATGAAAATATCACAACATTATAAAGTTAGATTATACAAAAGCCTCAAAGGTACCCTAATGCCAATCATGTATATGTACCTTCACCTAGTCAATTAGTTGCAAGAAATATTACATATAAAAATAAGAAATCACAATAAAATAACTCTACAACTCATGATTTAAAAAAAATTTAAATATAAAATAAGAGTTCAAGTGAGGTACTAAGGAAAATGATTAAATCTAAGTTGATCAAACTACCTCCTCTACATCTAGTGAGAATATCTAGATATTATTGTGCATATCATAGAATGTATTGGAATCACACAAATTCATGTTTTACATTGAAATGACATATAAAATAGATAATTTATAATGAGGACCCTATACAAGGTAAATTAGTCAAGCAATCTATAGTGACACAGGAACACATTAAAAAATGGTCAAATATGTAGAAATAGTAAAAAAGTGGTTACCAAACCATAACTCAAAATAACATGAGGATCAAAATCAAAACCAGAGTAACAAATAGTACCAAAAGTAGAGGTAAAGAATGAAAAAGATACAAATCTACCTCTTCAAAATAAGTCTCAAATTTTAAAGCAATATGGGTTTTATCAAACATATCTACAATAGTTTGATTATCAAGGTCAAGGGTTGGGCAAGCAGGCTCAAGGCATCACTACTCTTATTCTAGCCATTGGTAATGTTTGTCACCAAGGTTTGGGATTTATTGAACATCATAAGGCAACTCATTCATGGACACAATTTATCAAAGGAAAAGATCTAGATACAACAAAATTCAACATTATCATTTCATAAATTAAAATCAAGATGATAATGATGAGTGGAAAAATATAGGTTATTATGATTTCCATGATACTGATAATGAATCCAAATATTCAATATCATATTCCCAACCATTACCTCATACTTAAAAATCACACACAATTCCTTTGTTTGATACAAAACATCATGATGGGGATTCTTCTATGAGACTCATCAGTTAGTATCATTTCTTCTCAGTATTACTTGTGCATAGTTTCTTTTTACTTACTTGTACATAGTTTCTTAGTTTTATTGTACATATTTTCTATTGCTTAATTGTACATAGCTCAAATATTTAAAAAATACAAAAAACATTCAAATAGTTCAAAATACAAAAACATGAAAATAACTCAAAAATACCAAAAATATTTTGATTATATGCATCATCCATGCTTTATATTTCTAGTACTATGCTAGATTTACATTTTATATTATATGCTTATTGTTTGTCAATTTATCTACATTACCATGATTCACTTGATCTTATTTTGAGTATGGGTAATGACTTATAGACCCTTAATTTCTTCACTCTACCCATTGAGGGGGCATCTTACTCTTGCATGCGAGATGCACATTGATATATCTTCCCCCTGGGGGCATCTTCTACTTGAATACACCATCCATGTTATGTCATTTCTAAACCACACACTCTAGTTATCATGTTGATGTAGATTATTTACTAGCTTACACCGATTACTCTATTGACACTCACTAGTATTTAGCACTTGTGTATTTCTTTGCATATACCTAGTGTTGTACTAACATGTCTTGCATACTTTCACTCTTGCTTTTATTAGTTAGATGTGAATTTATTTTCTAGTCTTTATATGCTTTATCTTCTTGCTTAGAGTAGCTTTATGTGATTGAATTCATAGTTTTTGATTATGTCTAATGTGTGCCTTAGGACATTTGTTAATGTCTTTTACTTCTATTCATGTGTGTACCTTTGGACATTTTCTAATGTCCCTTGCCAATACTCTTCTATGTGATTATGGATTTCATGCTAACTTGCTTGTTTCAACTATATGTGTATGTGGCATTTGAACATGCCTTGTATATTTGTTTTCTTATTTGAGTGACATGTGCCCATGTCCCTTATTTGCTTGGCCCCTTGGCCACTCTTATATACTTCTTGTTTCTTGCCTTGTGTGTTTTTTTCTTAATTTTTTTCAATAATTTGCAATGCCATGATCTAAATCATGTATTATCTTTCTTCTTAGATGCCATGATGGACATTATGCTCCATCCATCCATTACAACTAACAACTAATAACTAATAATTAACAACTGAAAACTAACAATTAAACAGACTATCATTTCAAATTTACTAAATTGCACATGATTTTACATTGTTATATCTATCTAAGCATACCCCTATTGATCTAACAATCTCTCAATACAAACTATGCTATATTTTGAGATATATTTTTGATCATCATTATTAGATCGTATATTTTGTAGCACAACACACTTATAGTGATCTTTATTCTAAGGGAAATTATTAAAAGGTCTCCTTTCCTACCCTCAAAATAGGGGAAATAAATAAGGGTTTTGTTATAGAGATCAGAGCTCCTAATGGTCAAATAAGTAGCATTCAGAACACCTAGAACAACAACCAAACATCAAACTAGTTAGAATAGACCAAGAAGATAGTTAAGATTCCAAAATAGTCATCAGATTTGGCCTATGACATTAGCATCGAGACTAGACTACAACATTAGTGGTGCTACTATCCATTTCCAGTGCTCCTATCTAAATAGTAAAAAAACCAAAATTTCTAGAAATAGACAAAAAGGTAAGTTTAGTTAGCTATAGTTCAGACTAGAATCAATAGTTTCAATATAATTTTGATTAGAGAATCTAGATATAGGAGGAATTATGCATGATATGATGGCTCTCAATTATAGTTTTAGATAATGGATTTGGTATAGCTTCCAGATTAGAATCCATGTTTCAAACACCATTTATTGGGGGAAATGTGCACAACACATTTGTTTTATTTCTTTCTTAGTTCAACATTATCCATACATTCTTAGTAGTTATGTGCCTTACTCCATATGCAGGTGGTTGGCATCAGTTTTGGTTTGGATTTCATATAAGTCTAACTGTCAAGTTCTTGAGTGGCCTCCACATTAGCTAGATTCTTAGTTTCAAAGTTGATTTCATACAAGCCTAATCTAAATCTTTCAAAATGGTTGAAAGTGGCCTAGTTTATAACATATATTCGGCTATACATGCCAACATTGTTAGATCATAATACATTCATGGGATTTAAAATAAATCTCATATGACACACATTCCATATCAATATCATTTTATAACTTCACTTCATGGGGCAATAATGGAGCCATAGGTCTAACTAGCCTGTGTATTCTTGAGCCACCTATTCAGAGGGATTGAACACATAGTCCAAACATCAATCAACACATGTATGAACACATAGATTCACTAGTAGGTGATGATGAAGCAAAAGGGCCAACCTTTATATTCTTGATCCAATTTATGGTGAATTGAACACTCAACTCCATTCATGATATTACTCTTAGTATAACACACATCTAATATTACTCAACATCACAATAGATTTTGTATTGGTCCACATACCCAATGAGGTGTATTTATTTCTTTTTATTCCTCTCTTTTACCTAGGTTTGTATGTTCTTATTTTAGATATAGCGTATCTAGTAAGAATTGATCTACTCTTTATTTTCTCTTATAGATTTACACTTCACAGTGTTCTCTCTATGCATAACTAACATCACATAAGCTTCATGAGATTCACCCTTGCAGGTTAATTTAGGTATACTTTATTTTTTTACTTTAGAATAAAGTGGGGGGGCAAATGTAGTCATATAAAATGTAAAAATTGGTAACTTGAGCATGATTAATGACACCCAACCCATAAGTCCCTCTTGCTTTCTCTCATGACCTTCATGGGATTGTTTTCACTGACTCCCACTCATCCATAACCTTCTAGACCTGATCTTAGTTGAGCCAAGACCCTCTTTTCATAACCAATCTATCCCCTAGGTCTTGTTTGCCCAAGACAATAACATCTAAGTAAGACAAGAATGGTAGTGCCATTGTTGTCCACTTTCAACACTATTGTCCAAGCTCATTTATGGCCCCAATGGTCAATTCCTTCTGGTTTCCCATTCTTATTCTTGTTAGCCTAATGTGAGTAAATTCAATCCATGACCAATAGATCCCTATAAAATCCCATTCAAAGATCATTTGAAGAGGGTTGGAAAATATCACTCAAGAAAATAAGAATACAAGCAATACCGCTCAAGTAATCTTCCCTATTCTTTGCAAAAAACCAACCTATACACTTTCAATCCAATTCAAATCCTTACACCATCCCCTAGTCATCTCAATCACACCTATTTTTTGCATTTCTTTCTATTTCATTCACTATTGCACCAAACACTCTTAAAGGGATAACTACATATGGCTTGATCCTCCTCAGAGTATTGGCATGTAGGAAATGTGCCCACATATGGGGTGTGAAACATGCCTAGTGCATCTTACACACACTAAACCCTTTTCTCTATTTTCCAAAGTTTCTATTCAAGTGCATAAAAGACAAAAACATAGAAAATTAGCTATACAAGGAGTTTTATTAATAACAAGGCTCCAAAATTTGGTACATAAGTTCACATTGACTAGGCAAAAAAAAATTAGAAAGCTTATATCTTTAGGACAAAAATATTAGGGAAGGACTATAATGCTAGAGACCATGGTGTCAATTTTTAGTGTTTATATCTAATCAAGAAATGAAGTTTAAAATCTTATTTGTGATAATATCCTAGGCCTGCACACAAATTTTTAAACCCCATCTTAGTCAGATCAATTCAAAATAAGATAAGTTTAATTTTATCTCTCTCACTATTATTTTTAGAAAAGGTCAAATTACAATTAAATTTCACAAATTAGGATCTTCTTTATTACATATTATTTACTGATTTATCAATCTAGACCCTTTAACTAAATTAGGAATAAAACCCCAATATTCTCAAAATTGTTAAATCACTTAGGAATATACTTAGGTAGTACCTTTAGAGGAGGTATGACCTTGTTTGAGGACTGAAAGGTAGAAGGAATAAATTATTAATATATTATCACAACTTATGATAATTCATGGATGAGTGATTATTAATGCTATGGAAGTAATAGATACACCTGTGAGTATACTTGGTATAAGAACTCATATGAGGATGAATAATAGGAATGGAAGGAGCTTGGGAATGTTTTTTGACCCATTTGGAGGGAAATAGAGCCATCTAAGGTAAAGGAAGCAAACCATCACCAAGAGAAGGTGATGGTGGGGAAGGGATGGAATTGGGCTCAATGAAAGGAATTATGAGATCAGAAGTAGGGATAGACTCAAAAATAGTGAGAGCATGAATAAGATCAATATGGGATCTATTGAGGGAGGGATAGGGTCTAAAAAAGGCTAAATAAAGGTCATACACATCTTAGGGATAAACAAGCTATAGGGGTTAGGGTACCGAGTAAAGTGGTAAGGCCTAGTCATAGCATGATCCATGAGTATACTCCTATGAGGTTCCTAAAAAACTAGAGGTGTCAACACCATCTCTACCCTATGATAGAGAGGAAAAAAGCTAAAATTAGGAACTATAAATAATGGAATACAAGAAGATACATGAAAATACCAAAGTAAATAAGAATAATAACAAATAATCTTAGCATCATGGGCCTAAATAAGACCACTTAGGAATATATCATCTAAGGAATAACCATAATTATAGTCAAGTGTGTGAAAATAAATGATTAACACAGGGATGATTTTGTCATTTGATGAAGTGTGATGACTAGAATGTTGAGTCTTAATCAAAATAATGGGAATATCATCACAAGGTGGTTTACGAGAATGAGGCTACAAAGAAGAAGGAAGATGAGAGATGAGATGAGGTGAGAGATTGGAACATGTGTTGTGTGTGGATTTTATATTTCATTCATAATATCTAAGGGTTTTAATAAAATTAAGAGAGGCAACATAGGTGCTAGAACCCTTGTCAATCAAGGCACACTTGACATAGATATCACCAATTTGGACATTAATGAATAGAGGAGGATCATTTGCATGAAGTATAATCTCATTAGGAATTATATAAGTGATACAAAGTTTTAAGGAAAGAGAAGTGTCCATTATTTCATCAGCATAGATGGACATCTCTTCACATTTTTTTAATATTCTATCTTTAGATCTAGATAAGGTTACTTCACATCCTACCAGGGGAGGATGAGGGATGTTCATTTTGAACAAGAGTTTCATAAGATGGTTTTGATGATATAGAGAGATCATCATAAGCTCAATAAATGGACTTTGGGATGGGAGATTAGTGAGTTACATGATGGGATCCCACTCATCATAACCCATAATAAGGTTATTATAAATAGGTACATAATGATTAATGATGTCCTCAGAAGGAGGAGTAGAAGTGTATTTGAGTTTGTGTTGATACAAAGGATAACATTTAGAACATGGTTGTAAATTATGTTGTGAAGATGAAGAAATTGGTTCATGTGTAGGTTGAGAGTTGGTAAAGGAAGTGTTGATATAATCTTGATTGTCATTCATGTAAGGTAAATAAGATGGGCGTATGGTAGAAATATAATGGGAAGTGTTATCCAAAGGAGGAGTTCAAATTGGTTCATCAAAGGTTATAAGGTCATCTTACCCCAACTAATTTAAATGAGTTGGATAAGAGTCCTAGATAACATGAAATGTTCAGGACAATAGAGGAGTGTAAATAGGTTAAGGATTAATAAAATCAAGCACCCTTTGCATATTAGTCATATTAACCACATTCTCTTTATAAGTGGGGTCAACAAGACTTTTTACACTGTTAGTGGAAGGGGTGGGCTTGTATTGGATATATTGATTAGGTTGATGATTAAAAGAGGGTATTTATAGATAGCCAAATGAGCATTATATTGATTCAAAGCTTGAGATTTAGTATGTGTTTTCATGAGACTTAAAAGAAATGTCTTAGGCTTTTTGACATTTCTGAATGATAGAGTCATGATCAAAATTAGGACCAAGAATAAAATACATAGATAAATTATGAAGCTACCTACAGGTCTCATGAGAATGACCCCATCTAGCATGAAACCAACAAAACTTATTAAGATCATACCAAGATTTCATAGGATGAGTGGGATAAAGTTATTATGATAGAGGCTAAGGTAGACACTTAAGTAATTCAGTTGAGGATGAAGGTTTGTGAACATTAATGTTATTAGGTGATGATAAATGAGGATTGGTGTATTATTGAGAAGGGGGATATAGTTCCAAGGATTGGTTAGGAATAAAAACTTAAATAGTGTGAATGGTTTCATAAGAGTCCATGACACCATCATTGGTAGTATTATGGTTTTTGTTCTTGAGTAAGATGCAAGGACCCACAAAAGGTTGGGGTGGCTCAAATTGATGCATAAAGAAATCTTGAAATTTTTCTTGGTCAATGGCCTCCTCCAAAGTATGTGGAGAGAGAGTACAGATCTAAGATTGTAACTTAGGAAAAAGAGCATTGGTAAAGAGATGGAAAAGGTTATCATCAGCCATGCTAAATGTTCACAGTTGTTGGACAATGTTTTCCACTTTTTAACAAAATCTTGGGAAATTTAATTTTAAAGTTGTTTAAAATTTATAAAGTGGGCCAAAGTGTTTTCAATAAGATCACAAGTTTGGAACTCTTTAACTAAAGCATTTACTAAATCTTGTAAAATAGTAATATAATGCATTTTAAGTTGGTTGTACCAATCTAAAACATCACCTGTGAGGTTTTGGATAATATATTGGTAGAGACAAAGGTATTCAATTTAACCCAATCTTTATAGATATTTCCAAATATTTTGATATTAAGAGTAGGATTAGTTGACACATTGTAAAAAAAGGTAACTCTTATATCAATATTGGCAATTTGAGTGGCAAGAGGCTCATTTTGAAGGTGCTTAATGGTTTTGTTGACCAAAGGAGGTTGAGGGATGATATTTCCTTAGGAATCTCAAAGAGAAGGTGGGGGAACATTTTTATTATGTGTGCCCCAAGATGTTGGTTGAGGATGAGTTTGAAGATAGAGAAGGTGATTTTGTATTCTCATCATTTGATTTGTATTTTGAGATTGAAAAGTATTCATTTGATTAAGTGTTTTTAATAAGATTTGGTGGGTTTGATTGACATGTTTAGCATTATTTGAAGCATTAGAGTTGGTATTAGTGGCTTGGGTACCACTATTGGTGTTGGTAAGACTTGAGAGGAACTATTGGAATGTGAGGAACTAGTGGCAAAAGATGGATTAGTAAAGGGATGAGAAGAGGAAGCACTGGAAGCATGATTACCTTCATTATAAAATGATGCACTAGTGGAAGAGTTAAGGAGAGTGGGTCTTTAGAGAGGCCCAATAGATGTAGAACCTACCATGTTAGTGGATATACTAGGCAGGGAGGTAGAAGTCAAAGAAGAAGATGTCATGGTATGAGAAGGAGTCATAATAGAGGGAAGAGGCTAAGAATCAAATAAATTAGTACCTATAAATCCATATAAGAATGTGGGAGAAGGTGGATGAGGATCTTAAACTTGACCACTAATCATGAGATGGTAAATGGTAAAAGGATCCTTTCTTTGATGTTGAGGAAACTAAAAGATAAAGAAGATCATTTTAGGGGTATACTCTAATTCAAGTTAATCTTTTAGTGAAAAGAGAGGATTACATGTGGAATGAGGAGGGGTCCCATAGTTCATTGTGTGAATGGATATATAAACATTACTATCACCCAAGAGAGGATACATACTCTAATTATGGGAGACCCTATGAGGGTTGGTAAAAATCATCATATCTATTGAATTCAACTTAGTATTATCTTCAAACCGAATGTTCATGATGAAGGAGAAGGACTAAACAAGGTAAGAGATAGAGGCTAAAAACTATAAAAAGTCAATTAAGTCAACCTAACATAGAAAATAGGGCTTGAAAACTATATAGAGTCAAACTAGAATAATAGATAGAGGCTAAAAAAGTTTTTAGGGTCAACTGGGTTGACCTAACACAGTAGACAAGGAAAAATAGATAATTTGTAAGAGACTGTGTTGATAGGAATAACTATGTACAAAGATGAGGAATTTTTTTCAAGTACTTAGGAAATCAAGGAATGAAAGGAAACACACAATCAATTAGATCAATGAGGTTGTTCTAAATGAGGCACACAACACAAAACATTACACCAATGCTGGCTAATGCAAGTTTTACAATACAACATACAATTGATACAAGACCAAGTAATCAACTTGGAAAGTAAAATATAACTAAGTGGTTAACCTAAATGTTGTTAGATTATTAGAGTATAATTGTAAATGTGATAAAAAGTTGTCTGTAAGCAAGGAACTAAAAAGTAATCTAACGACGGTTTCAAGACATTTGGGCTAAAAGGGATATGTATTGGCAATGGTACAGGCTTAGTATTGGGGCCTACCCCATCACTTCACACACCAAAATGATAAAGGTGTCAAATTATTATCCAAATTATACCATTAACCATGTGTTTATACTTGGCTAAAAAAACAAGTCAGCTTCCCCCTTGGTGATAAAATCCAAGTAGGCCTTGGGTAGACAATTGTTAAAGTATATTTTAATATTTTGCGATTTGGTAGTGTGTGCATAAAATAAGAAATAGTGAAAATAAATGGTATAGTGAAAACCACCTAATTAAACTATGTGATCTATTCTAAGCATGAAAGTAATAATAAATGAAAGTGTGAGCTAATTACTAGCATATAAGGGTTAATTCCAACTTTGAAACACAATATAATGTTGATTTATTTGATAGTATATGTAGAGAATATAAAACATGGTTGAAAGGGTCACCTCTATATTGTGGAAGAATTTTTTTTGAAAGTGAACTACGTCGACCTAGCTTTCTAGACTACATAGAATATATAACTATATCGATAGGGTTAACCTAGTTGACTGTACAGGGGTAGTTTTAAAGATTGTAAACTATGAAAAATAGAACTATAATAAATGCTATAAATGATAGAGAAAGATATAAAGGAACTTTGGTGGGTTGGAGGATGCAAAGAAATATATTATTGCTATTAAAGAACCTTAATTTGTACTTATAAATTCTACTATGTCAATTGGGTTAACCAAGCTTTACAAAAACTTGTTGATAGCTTGAAAATGTACAAGGTCGATTGGGTCAACCTAATATGCTGAACCTGATGCTTGAAAATGTACATGGTCGATTGGGTCGACCTAGTAGTTTGAACTAGAATTTTAGAAAACCTACACAAATAGAATAGAGTCATTTTGATGTAACTGTGTGTTAAACATATGTAGAGAAGTTATTACTATGTCAATATAGTTGATCTAGCATCACAAATATATAAAAAATAAAATGATGAAATAAGTGAAGAAAAACCTTCAAGGGTTAGATTCATGTCAGGTTCACTAGAATGTATGTAATAAAAAATACATCATGTCTATAAATAAATCCTAACTTAGAGAAGATAGATCATACCATACAATTTTAATTGGGGATACATTTATTAAGTGGAAACATTACCAATATGGGGATCCACTAGACTCGATTAGGGAATCTCTTACCATAATACAACATGCTAGGGAGGGTTCTAAAGTCTCCAGTCAAACACAACCACGTAATAACCCTAAGGGGATCCTAAGTTTTGATATTTCACCTAAACTAATAATAAGTAAAGTAAATCTAATCTAGTTCTCACCAAAGCTTGTGGCATAAAGTAGGGGTTAGAAATAATAAAACTAAACATACATAGAAGATATATACTCATGTTAATGTCTATGGAATCCTAATGCATGGATGAGAATTACAAATGCATATCTATCTACTCTTACAAAGGAGAAATAAAGTTAGGAATACTTACCTTTGAAGATGAACCCACTAAGCCTCAATCTCTCCCTTGACCAAGGCAATTTGTAAGAGGTTGTTGTGGTATGTAAGGATGATAAATAAAAATCATCTCTAAGATACATAACCTATCAATGCATCCAAAATAATTCTCCACAAGACAATATTTGTATCTCCAAATAAAGTATGGAACCTTAAGCTTTTATTATCAGCAAAATGGTCAATAAACAAATGTTTGTTCACTCTTACTTATTATTCTTCTCATAATAAATTTTGGAAATGAAATTGTATATATAGGTAGCTTTGAACCTTAACCTTTTTAAAAATCTTGGTTGACAGGGTTGACCTAGTTGACCTAGCATAATTTTGGACAATAATTCACTAGGTCATGAGCTAGTTTAGACAAAGGCCAAACTAATTCCTAAGTGAAAATAACCCAAAACTATACAGGGTTGACCTAGTCAACCTAGCATAGCCGACTAACAAAAGGAACTTAAGGTAAAGAAAAAGGAGGATAAAATATAACAAGTGACTAGAAAGGGTACAATACAACAAAACAAGCTTAGGTATAATGGTTTTAAGAGACAAGTGTGTAGATAACAAGTGGAAAAAAGGACAACAATCCTATGAATCACTAATGGTCTTTCCACCCCTTTTTTGATGCACCCCTTAAGGCATGCACTTAGAGAGAATGAGGCTCAATGGGTTTCTGCAAGATATAAAGTGTCAATAATAGATAAAATTTAGAAAATATTATGTGTGTATACACTTATGTCTAGGCTTGACAATATTTTTCTTGTGCACACAAGTTTTATATCTCTATACATAGCCTATTTTGACTTATTTTATATGCAAACCTTAATCTTCCATGTTACTAAGTCATCTAGTTGCAGTAAGTAGTAATGTGTGTTGTTATTTGGGTAGGTTAGACATCTTAAAAATCCCATTTTGATTATATTTTCTTACATACCAATACTCTGAAGAGGAATCAAGCCTTATGTAATTCTCCCCACTAAGTGTTGGTGCAAGTGCAAATGAGACTATTATGAATATTGGCTCGAGTGTTTTGAATGTGCTTGAGACTAAAAACCTAAGTAATTTGAGCTTAGGAATGTTGTATATGGTTTTATGTAGAAGTAGGGTATAATAGGATTGATAACCTTGATTGTGCACAACTTGTTATAATTTTATTTGTGTAATTAGCATCTGATTTCCATTTAGTGGTTAGAGGGATAAAATTCATGTATATATATGTTGTTTTGGTGCTTATGTGGGTCTTAAAAGAGGTATAGGAAAAACCTAGGTGGTATTTGATTTGAAAATATATATTTTAGTATAAAAAGGAGGGAAAATGACAATAACACCAAAAGTAGGACATTAATGACAATTGGTGCTATTGTCCCTATTATGGCACTAGTGTCCAAGTGGAAGAACCTAAGGCACTAAGGGCCAAGATGTCAATATGAGGGTCTATGACTCCTTTAGGGATGTTTAGGGATGCTTGTGGCCTACATGGAGGTTGGATAAGTGTCTAAATAGGCCCTAAGATAGGTCAAGGGCTAAGCCATGTATGGGTGGTCTCAAATAACACTCTTATCACTCAGTGTTATTTTTAGGTGATTAAAAATTCTAAGGAATACACATAAAATGAAAAACATGATTAAATATTATATTATACTAATCCAAATTTTGTAGGCATAGATTATATAATAGGTGTTTAGACTATTAATCCTACTACTAATCATGTGTCTTGATTTGGGCATCAATTTAGGTGATATTAAATATTATATTATACTAATCCAAATTTTGTAGGCATAGATTATATAATAGGTGTTTAGACTATTAATCCTACTACTAATCATGTGTCTTGATTTGGGCATCAATTTAGGTGATAATTCAGGTGACAGTTCCACCCCAATTGATGACAAAAATTCCAGGAGCCATAACTTTTACACTGTAGCTCCAATTGACTCGCCATTTGAACCATTGGAAAGAAAATAATGAGGATAATATCGTGAAATTGAATTTATCTCCACTCAATGAATTTTTACCCTATTAAACCCAACAAAAGTGACCCAAATTTCAATTTTAGTAGTGTAGTTTAAAAATAGTAAGTTTCTAAAAATAGTAATTCCTTGAATTCTGCATTGTTTTAAAGCATGGAAGTCAAACCACTTAATCTCCATAAATATTGGTAACCTTACACATCCTCCCCCTACTTTGAAAATAGGTATAAATAAATATGTAACCCAACATGGAAAATTAGACATCTCTTCCCAGAGATAAGCATATAGTTGTAAAGATGTAACCCGAAATAGAAAATCAGACATCTCTTCCCAGAGATAAGAATATAGTTGTATTGCTATCTTGAGTAATAATAAATATCTTCCTAGAGAATTCATTTTTACTATGTTATTTCTTTGTTCTTGAAATATTTATCAACCAGAACTTTTGAGTTTCGGATCATGTCTACACTTATGTCTCTACAAGTGATACCCACCCATGGTGTGGGGACCATATAAATTAATCCTCAAATTTATATGTATATTCATGTAAAACATAATTTTGTGCTTCATAATCTTGTTACTCATATACCATCATCTATTTCTAATGATGCAAGTATAAATATGGTATACATTTAAAGATAACCCTTATGCATGTGATATTTAGTTATAAAACTCTCTCATGGATAAAATTATAATCACACTCTCTTAGAATTGACACTATTAGAGAGTTTTTAGTGATTTTATTGAAATTCCTAGGTGAGTGGATGAAGTGTCTTGATAGTCTAAGTGTTAACGATAAAGTGTACAATGTGCTTATCCTAATATGATTGAAGTAGGATTGGTTGATCTTTAGTTTTGGCATGATTAGGGATGGGTCTAAAGTATTGAGAATGTGTGAGGGGTCCTATAAGAGGTTAAGTATAATTTAAGATATTTTTCAAATTCATGGTATTCATTTGGTTATTCATTATGTTCATCTTAGCATAGTTGGTTCTGTGACAGAAAAATCTAAGTAGGCATATTGATAATGTTATATTTCAAAAGTGTGAAGGTTTTAGGAGTAGATTGATATAAGGATGGATTAATATATGTGTAAAGATCATATGTTCAAATTTTTAGGTCATGAGGTTGAACGTATCTAAAGATATGTAGGTGCAAAGTTGGCCTCTTAGACAAAAGTTCACTAAGTTCCTATACTTATCCAAATAGTCACTGTATGTCATGCATATATGAATGAACCAAAAATTTTGTGCATTTAATATAGGTATGAATAAAATTAATAATTGTCAAAGGTTTACATGGAAATTTTTTCCATAGTTTAAATAAGCTACCCTAGAAATTTGGAGTCTTGAAGTGATTTCTAGATCAAGTTATAAAGCTTCAAAGTTACACTTACAGATTATGATGGGCCAGAGACCATAAAGATTAAACTACATTGAATTATGAGGTCAACTAGTCAGTATATCTAAATATTCATTTTAAATCATTAATATTTATCTAATGTCAAAGAATGAATGTGCTAATGACATGTGTCACATTCATGGAGCTTGGATAGAATATCAACAGTTCATGGGCATTCATATTGTCAGAAGATCAATGGTGTGAGTTGAAGTTAAAGAGTAAAATGTGTAGAAGGCATGTATATCTACCAAGTGGAAAAATAATGGGATATAAAATCTTAGATCAATGGTGAGTGCTATAAAATAAAAACTTGGTTAATTTGTAGAGATCAATGAAACATGTTGTCCATAGTTGTTAGGAAGTAGTAAGATGATAAGTGATGGATGTTTAATAGTAAAGAAAAGGTAAAAATTAGGATAATTTCAAGGGAGATAAATTATGTGTATTTATTCAATATATAATAGGGAACAAGATGTTGATAAAGTGTTCAAAGTTTAACAGTTGCTCAATGACCATTGGAGTTCAAATATTCAAATTTATGAGGGAAGACTAGTCTATAGTTTTTGTGCTATAAATTTATATATATGAAAAATTTAAACCATGGTGTAAAAACTAAGGTTATATAGGACTTCAAGATGAATCCATAAATATTTATTTTAATGTCTAAATGTTTGTATAGTCAAAGTTATTGATATCCAAAGTTGACTGTGTTTGACCATGTTCTGTAAGTGACCCAAGAAGGATATTTTGAAATGTGTTGATGGTATTTGGATATTTCAAGTGGAATTAGATATTACAAAGTGTTTCAAACTTAATAAGAATGATCTGCATGGATTTTGGAGGTTTGACCAGTCTTTATTCAATATGAAAAAATACTTATAAGTTAACTATGTGTTCATTCATGGTGTTTGCATGTTTTAGGTCAAAGATTGATCTATTTGACTTTACCAGAGGAGTGTTGTTATGAATATGATCATTTTAAGATGTCAAAAGGGTCATTTTTAGTGTACCTATTCATTTATAAGTGGTCTTATGTTTTTAAATTTCTTGATGGAGTGTTGGGTGAATAGGTCTCCATGAGACCTATAAGGTATACTAAGTCCCAATTGAAATGCGTAGCTATTTAAGTGTGACCCATAGTTGATATGGCAAACTTGTGAGGATAGTATTGAGATATATATGATTATTTAAGGGTTAAGGAAAGTTTAAATGCCTAAAAATAAGATAATAATCATGAAATCTTTATAAAAGGTGAAATCAAATGTAGTAATTTCTAGATGTGAGAGACCTAAATGAAGAGGTATGTGTGAGAGTTGTGGAAAAAATGAAAGGGCGTATGCCCATTGGATGGGTTGTATAGTAGAGTAGGTTTAGGATTGTGTGTATGACCTATACATCATATTTATGATGTCAAAAATAATTTTGTTATAGTTTTGAAGGTTGAAGATGAGTGAAAAGCTCTAGAGTGATCCAAAATGATGTTTTGGATGCCTTAAGTGTGAGTGAAGGATAGATGATGTATATGTGAACTTGGTGTTTGATTTAAGATTTAGATCATAGTTTGGACTATGTGTATGACTATTTGGTCATGTTTTTGAGGTTGTGATATAGTTGTTGCTAAGAAGTGTAGAGTGATACAAAAGGTGGTTTTAGATGTTTGTGGCTATGTGAATAAGTGAAGGGGGATGATATAGATTGTATCTCTATTATATTGGTAGGCAATCAATGTTTAGGAGATGTTAATATCATAGGTGTTGGGAGGTTGGTCAACATCTAGGTCAAAAGGACCTGACCATCTTAGGGATAGGTGATCCTTGTGAATTAGGTGTTTCACTAAATCTAGGTTAGAAGAGTTTGACCATCTTAGGGGTAGGTGCTCCTTGTGGAACATGTGTTTCATTAAATTTTGGTCAAAAGAACTTGACCATCTTAGGGGTAAGTTCTCCTTGTGGAATAAGTGTTTCACTAAACTCTGTTTAGAAGGACTTGACCATCTCATGTTTTCATACTTCTTATAAGATAAGTAGTCCATGTTTTTATAAGATTGAGAGTGGGTTTTATTACCCAAGAGGGTTTCCCACATAGATCTTTTGTTGTGTGTGTAATCTTACATTATTTATTTATTTATTTGTATAAACATCTTGAATGATTCATGAATGGTTGTATTGAGTGCTTAAGTGTTTTAAGGGTTTGGAAATTGAATTGGATTATTTTCCACCACTGATTCACCCCTCCTCTTAGTGGTTTGTACCTCTAAAAATTGGTATTAGAGTAGTTGCTTTGGTAAAGTCTTGACAACTTGAAGGAGATCCAAGGTACAATATGGGTAGCCATCAAATACAAGGAGGATTTTCCACTAAGAAAGCACCAATGTTCAATGGATCTAATTATGCTTTTTGGAGTGTAAGGATGTGGACTTACATCATGTTCCTAGGGTTTAACACTTGGAAATTTGTTGTGGATGGTTATTCATTACCTACTATTCCTCCATCTAGTACTGTAGATAATAAGTTGGTTGAGAATAATTCTAAGTCAATTAATGCTATCACTTATGGTCTTTTAGAGACTGAATTCACCAAGGTAATCCATTACATATCTACCAAGGAAATGTGGGATAAATTGAAGACTATTTATGAAGGATATTCAAAGGTTAAGTTGGTGAAGTTATAGACTCACCGAAGAAAATTTGAGATTCTTAAGATGAAGAAGATTCTGTGGCATCCTTTATACAAAGATTTGATGAGATTATGAACATCATCATAGGTCTTGGAAAGAATATTGAAGAAGCTAATGTAGTTAAAAAGGTATTAAGGTCTCTCTCTCTCTCTCTCTCAAGTTTGATTCTAAATTATTTGTTGAAGAAGAAAGTCATGATCTTACTCAGTTGAAGATATATGAATTTCATGGCATTCTTACTGCCTATGAGATGAGATTAGATGATGATAAACCACTAAAGAAGGAAGAAACATTCAAGATATAAATGAAGACAAATAAGAAGTTTCAAGTTAAAAAACTCAAGGAGGATGACATATCTAATATTGATGAAGATAAACTAATTACTTTGTTTACAAGGAAATTGAAAATTAGGTTAGGCAAGTATAAAGGTAAACTACCCTTCAAATGCTTCAATTATGGAGAGGTAGGACATTTTGTTAATAAGTGCCCTCATAATCATATGAAGAATGATGATGAAGAGGATGGTCAAGGTCATGATTATGGCAAGAGATCATTTATGTCTAATAAAATTAAGAAGGGATTTAGAAGGTTCACAAGAAGAATAAGTACTTCAAGAACAAGAAGAGTCTCTACACCAAAGAAGATTAAAGCTCATCAGATGAGAGTGAAGACACTGACTCAACATATGATCATGAATATGATGGTCCTATCGAAGATGAAGACCTCTTCATGGTTAAGGAAGTAATTTGATCATATTGAAAGGAGCCTACTTGGAGTGATTCATATGATGATTAATATGAGGTGGACTATGAGAATGAATAGATGAATGCTCTTTAAGAACTAAATATTGAGAAGAAGATTAACAAGAAGATGAAGTCTCAAATTAAGGACTATGAAGAGAAATTTAGTGTGTTTGAGGCAAGAATGAATGAAGACACCAAGGAACATGAAGATATAGTCAAACATCTTAGTTATCAATTAAAAATCCTATCTACAAGCCTGAAAGCTAAAGAAGATGAATGTTCAAGTTATTTTATTGAAAATAATCCATTAAAATTTGAGATAGAGAAGACATCTAGTAAGATGCAGTCATTTATGAGATTTAAAAAGAGGTCAAGTGATATAGACAATATTATAAGTGGTGAAAAGCATGTAAGTGATATAACTAGTCTTGGATACAAATAAAAAATAGAAAATACAACTCAAGACAAGATGAAGACTAACGTAAATCAGATCTTGAAGGTCAAAAATTAGTCAAGGAATGAAGATGCTCATAGAATGAAGAAAATTAGATCAAACAACCAAATGTCATGAGGTATGTAAGTTTCAATGATTATTATTACACATGTAATCAATTTGGGAATAGAGATAGAGAATACAAGAGATCTATTAGAAATGAGTTTGCATGCAACTATGATGGGGGTCATTAGTCAAAAGGTGAGTATTATTCAAAAGGACTAGTTTGTTTTAATTTTCAAAAGAATAGACATATTGCAAGATTTTATTCTAAATAGGAAAGGTAGGATAAGATTTTTCAAAATATTTAGTGTGCTTCAATTATCAACAAATAGGTCACATTAGTAGATTATACAAGCAAATGACTAAATGATAGAATAGGTTTAATCAAGCTCCTAGAGTGTAAGAAAGAAGGCAATTTAACTCATGGAAACCCAAGGTGGTAAGTGTGAGTCATGATGAGTCTGTTGGTCTAAGTAATCTATTTAATATGGTGGAGAATGATATATAATTTGAAGAGTGCCAAGGGATCTCATTGTTTTCTCATGTTATGAATGAAGATACCAAGCTCAAGGAAAAGACCAAGGTACTATTTGAGGCTAGTTCTGAGGTGTGTATGGATCATTAGTTGTCAATGCCTAGTGATGAGGTTCTAAACTACAAAAAAGATTTTTCAACTAAAAAGGTATGTCATAAATCTATGATATCCCCATGTGTTGTCAATACATTCTTAAAAGATAAGGAGAATGTTTTAGTGGATGAGAAATTTGTTTCTCTTAAGCCTAAGAAGAAGAAGAATAAATATCAATATTAGATGACTAAGGAAGAGAAGGAATATGAGGAGTTATGGGTAAATTTTTGTTTCACATTATTCTAAGGAACCATGTGAAGTAGGAGGTCTCTATCTATGTTTCTTAAGAGACTCCTTTTAGTGGAGAAGCAAGTGTTGATATGGTGTTCTTTATAAGGTCCTAGAAGGTAAGAAATGCATGTTTCCATTTGGATTTGGTGTGTCAAGATGGGAAAAGTACATTGATGAGGTCAGAGTGATGTCATAAGGTGTTTTTATTATGTATACAGTGTTTATAGGATTAGAATGGGTGTTTTAGGGTGGAATAATGAGATTTATGAAATTTCAAGAAGATTTTAGTGCTTAGAAATGTTTTTTCACTTCTTTGTGATTTGTTCTAGGTGGTTTTGTGTCTTGATGATCTTGCTTATGCCTTTTGGAGGTTTTTATGTGCTCCCAATTTTTTATTTCTTATTCTAGATCAAAGCCATGGTATAGGAAGTCAAGGTTACCAAAGGTGTGAAGGTTGAAATCTAGGTCTAGAAGTGTGTGATGGTTATCTCTAGGTGTGCAAATAAGTTTCATAGGTGGGCATTGACTAGAAGGAGGTTTGTTAACCTTATTTGTTTTAATATTCTATAAGTTTTAGGCTATGATAGAAAAGTGGTTTGCCTTATGAGTTAAGGTCTAATGATTATTAATAGGTTGAATTGGACAAATGGGTTGTAAAATAAAGCTTAGTATAGATTTGAATGTTTGTGTTTTTCAAACTATTCAAGTTTTTTGTAAAAATGGATGCCTAATTGGCTATTAGATTTATGAAGTATGTTGCAAAAATTGGTGTGATTAAAGGGGCATATAAGAGTAATTTAGATATGAATTTTTAGGTCTTGAAAATATGTCTACTAAAATTTATGGGTTATACAAGTTCCAAGTAGGGCTACAAGGAGTCTAGATAGGCCTAATGTGAAGATTTGATTTTTTCGATCAGTTTATACAAAAGAGAAAGGAATGTGTGTTTCAAGGTGAGTTATCATGTTGTTTTGGAGCATGTTTCCTATTTGGTAAGTGGCATGAATTTCATTTGGTGGTCCTTGAGGTGGCTTAAGATAGAAGGCTAGTAAGCATGTGTGGTGGTTATTCATGACGTGTGGAAATCTGAAGATGCTCAAGAGGTGAAATGGATTAGATATATTAAGGGGAGTCCATCTCAAATGTTTCTTGGTGAGTTCCATTATATTTCATTACTTTTTTGTTTTCTTCCTTCATTGGTTGTAGTGATTGTTTGAAGAGAGTATTGGCATGTAGAAAGATGAAGTTGTCAAGGCAAAGAAGAGGTAGGCTCAAGGTAAGGGGAATTTTGTATCATATTTCTAAGATGGTACTCTCCTGTTGGTGGTTTTTTTAGGTCCTTAGGATCAGTTTTTACCCACTTTTTCATTATGTCAAAGGGAAAGAAGGTTCCTATTGTAAGAGTGTTTAAAGAGAGAGAAGGAAGGTGAGTTATATGATGGGTGTTGAAATCAATGACAAAAGGGGAGATTTTTAGAGAGTTTTTAGTGATGTAATATATGTGTCCAGGTGATTGGATGAAGTGTCTTGATAGTCTAAGTGTTAATGACAAAGTGTGTAGTGTGCTTGTCTTAGTATGCTTGAAGTAAGCTTGGTTGATATTTAGTTTTGGCATAAGTAGGGATGGGTCTGAAGTATTGAGCATGTGTTATGGGTCATATTAGAGGTCAATTATGATTGGATGTCTTTTTTAAGTGCATGTTATTCATCCAATTCTTCATTATGCTCATCTTGGCATAGTTGGTTTTGTGACAAAAAATCTAAGTAGGCATATTGATGACATTATATTTCACATGTGTGAAGGTCCTAGGAGTAGCTTGATATAAGGATAGATTCTCCTATGTGTGTATATCATATGTTACAAGTTTTAGGTCATGATTTTGATAATATATAAAGATATGTGGATGCAAATTTGGCCTCTTAGACCGAAGTTCACTAAGTTCCTATACTTAGCCAGACCATCACTATACGTCATGTAGATATGAATGAACCAAAAAGTTTATACATTTAATATAGGTATAAATAAATTAAATAATGGTAAAATGTTTACATTGATATGATATCTATATTTATAATAAATGACCCTATAAATTTAGAGTCTTGAAGTGATTTCTAGCTCAAGTTATAAAGCTTCAAAGTTATACTTGCAGACTATGATGGGCCAGAGACCATCAAGTTTAGACTACATTGAAGTCTGAGGCCAAATAGTAATTAGATATAATGGTGTGTATTAAATAATTTATCTTGATCCAATGATGTGCATAAAATAAATATGTCAAAGAATGAATGCACTAGTGACATGTGTCACATTCACAGAGCTTGGACAAAAGATCAATGGTTCATGAACATTCATACTATCAGAAGATCGATGGTGCGAGTCAAAGTCAAAGAGTCAAATGCACATAAGGTATGTAGAGATTATAAGTTTTATAATCATGGGATATTAGAGATTATATCAATGTTTAAAGATGAAAAATAAAGACTTGGTTAATCCATAGAGATCGATAGAGCACGTTTGTCCATAGTTGTCAGGAAGTAGCAAGATGATGACAAGTGCTCGATGTTTAACAGTAAAGAAAAGGTAAAGATCAAGATAATTTAAAGGGATATTTATGATGCATATTAGTTAAATATATAAGAGGGAATGAGATTTTGACAAAGTTTTCAAAGTTTAACAGTTGCTTAGTGACCATTGGAATTCAAATATTCAAATTTGTGAGGGAAGACCAGTCTATAGTTTTTATTCTATAACTTTTGATATATGTAGAATTTGACCATGGTGTAAAAAAGAAAATTTATAGAGGAATTAAAGATGTATCTAGAAATATATATTTTAAGGTCTTAATTTTTGTATAGTAAAATTTTTTGATCTCCAAATTTGACTGTGTTTGATTATGTTCTGTAAGTGACCTGAGAAGGATATTTTGAGTTGTTTTGATGGTATTTGGATATTTAAATGGGACTTATCTATTGGAGAGTGTTTTATAATCCATAAAGATGATATTTATGGATAAATTAGGTTTAAACAATCCATATTCAATGTGAAAAAATAGTAATAATTTGATTATGTGTTCATTCATTGTGTTTCTGTGTAAAAGGTGAATGATTGATCTATCTGGCTTTAGCAGAGGAGTGTTGTTGTGACTATGATAATTTAAGGATGTTGAATGGGTCATGGGAGTAGACCTATGCATTTTTAAGTGGTCCTATGTTTATAAATTTCTCGATGGAGTGATAAATGGGTGAATAGGTCTCCATGAGACCTATAAGGGCTACTAAGGTCCAATTGCAAGGCATAGCTATTGAAGTGTGACCCATAGTTGCTATGGCCAACCTGTGAGGATAATATTGAGATATGTAATATACCTTAAGGGTTAAGGAAAATATAAAGTATAAATAATAAGTTAATAATCATGAAGTCTCTATAAAAGGTGAAATTAAATGTAGTAATTTCTAGATGTGATTGACCTGAGTGAAGAGGTGTGTGTGAGAGTTGTGGAACAAAGGAAAGGGTGTGTGCCCAATGGATGGGTTGTAGATTAGATTAGGTTGATGACTATGTGTATAACCTATATTTCATATTTATGATGTCAAGAGTAGTTATCTTGTAGGTTTGAAGGTTAAGGATGAGTGAAGAGTTTTAGAGTGATCTAAAAGGATGTTTAAGATGCCTTAAGTGTGGGAAAAGGATAGATGATGTTAGTGTGAGATTGGTGGTTGATTTTAGAGGTAGATCAAATTTTTTATTATGTGTATGATCATTTGGTTATGTTTTTGAGGTTGTGATAGAGTTTTTGTTAAGAAGTGTAAAGTGATCTAAAAGGTGGGTTTGAATGTTTATGGTTGTGTGAAGAAGTGAAAGGGGTTGATATACATTGTATCTCCATCAAATTGGTAAGAAATAAATATTCAGGAGATGTTCATATCATAGGTGTTGGGAGGGTGATCAAAATCTAGGTCAAAAGGACTTGACCATCCTAGGGGTAGGTGATCATTTTTAGATAGGTGTTTCACTAAATCTAAGTCAGAAGGACTTGACCATCCTAGGGGCAGATGCTTCTTATGGAACAAGTATTTCACTAAATTTTGATCAGAAGGAGTTGACTATCTTAGGGGTAGGTTCTCTTTGTGGAACAAGTGTTTCACTAAAGTTTGGTCATAAGGACTTGACCATCTCATGTTTACATACTTCATTTAGGATCAGTAGTCTATGTGTTTTTAGGCTTGAGAGTGGGTTGTATTCCCCAAGAGGGTTTCCCACATAGATCTTATGTTGTGTATGTAATCTTGAATTATCTATTCATTCATTGATATAAACATCTTGAATGCTTTATGATTGGTTGTATTGAATGATTAAGTGTTTGAAATGTTTGGAAATTTAATTAGATTATTTTCCACCACTAATTCATCCCCTCTCAATGGTTTTTACCTATAACAAACACATAACACACATATTCATTGATTTCATCTTCAAAACATTACAAATGAATGTGCACTCACTCACTCTCACACACTTGCCTCTATGGGATTATTACATTACACGGAGATGACTTAGACCCTCATATAGTCCATTAATATCTCAAAATTATACCATCCATTTTATTTTGTATTTTTCTCAAAAAATTGTTCAACTTCACCTAGGTTGACTTCTATCCACATTCTATCTGTCGCCTATTTTGGTTCAATTTTTACCCAAAAATATTATTTTTCTTTGAGTCATTTTATTAGCCAAGTGTCCTTTTTAAATATCTCTTCCCCCACTTGAGAAAATGTTCTATCCTTTATCAAATTCCTTAGTTCATAACAATCCCACCACTTAGACATCCATTAAAATATGCCTCACGTCATAACATGTTTTCCACATTGACATTCATTAAAATATCCCAAACATAAGCCTAAACAAAATTTGTATACTTAGACTAATGAACCCATTAATAAATGTGTGTAATATCATGTAAATGTAATGATATTAGTTGGTCATTATATAACCATGTTAAGACAATAAATAAATGAAACAAATTACACAAACACATAAGTACACAAGAATTATGTTTTTGGTTGATGAAAAATGATAGGTACACCTTAGATTCTTTTACATCAGACACATGAGGTATTTAAAATGTGAGTTCCTACTCATATATATGGAGTCAGTAGTAGAACCATTATTTTTACCATAAATCATAATGACCATGGCATTCCATTCCAACACACCACATAATTTATTATATTATCTCTCTTTCTCTTCCACTTCTAACTCCCTCTTATTTGTTTCAATTAAGTTATCTTCTTCTTGTATTGCCTTACTCCTTTTATGGGGTTAGACCCACCATAGTCTATCCACCTTCTCTAAAAGCATATCTTATTTTCTCTCTATCCTCTTCTAAGATAAAACCTAACTTCATCTAACCACTTCCCCCAAGATGATTTTTCTTTCATCTTATTCTCCTTTATGAGCTTAAACCCACCATTGACAACCATATCTTCTTAAAGCCTTCTTGGCCTTATTTACTCACCATATAACATTTCCTTAGATTTTTCCTTATGTCACTCTTTTCTATTTTTATATCTTCTTCTCTCATGGTTTCCATCTCCTCTCTTGCCATAATCATCTTTTTTCTAGATTCTTTATTTATAAGAGTCTTAAAAGACTCTTCTTCCTTCACATCTTACTCACATGGTTCAACTGATATGAAAATTAGTTTCTCCTCTTCACATAGTTTTAACTTAATAGGTTCACTCTCTTCACCTTGGATGTCCTATTTTAACACCTCATTTCTCTCCATATATAAACCTATAACCTTGTATTATTCATCATATGCTTGGAATAATAACAAACTCATATTTTTATCTCATCCCTATCTTCTTCATTCTCAAACTCTTTACATTAGCTCTACGCTGATTATACTCTCCTTCATTATCCACTTCTATGTCATATGAAAATAACCTTACATTATTTTTGTCAATATGAGAACAATGCATGCCTTGAATCATAAGAGTATCTTATCTAATACCTATGTGGGCTGCTCCCACATGTGCAATATCACTTTCATTCTTAATTCTTCTTGGTAGAAACATGTCCACCATCTATATCTTCTTACTTGCCTTTGTGACACACGAGTGACATTTTTCATCTTTTCTTGCCCAAATGATATTTGGACCAACATATATCACCAAATTCTCAACTTTTTGAGCCACCAATCTACTCTCTATCCATCTATCAACGTGTATATTTGATACATATACTTTTTTTATCAATCATTATCATATTGAGAAGGTCTTAATTTTATTTTCAATATCTTTTAATTTATTTTTATAGAGTCTCCTATAATAACTCTAGCTATTGCAAATGAATTTCCTCTTTCATATCATGTTGAAAACATTCTTGTACACATACTTTCCCACTCTCTCTTGTCCATGTGATGACTTGAATACAATATTATATTACTGGTTTATCTTTACTAATAAGATATTTAACTATTGATACAATATCATCATCTTAATCCACTTATTCACTTTGATTCTCATACAAATGAGCATGCTGGATTGAACCACATTTTTTCCTTTTCTTTGTCATCTTCTCCATTTTTGAACTTGCATATTAAAAAAACAAATTAAGGGAATCAATAGTTCCATAAACACTTATTCAACCTCTTCATCATGCATCATAAACATGCTTTCCAAATCTTCTCTATTGCTTTCATTATTCACATGGCTTCCATTCACATTATGGACTCCCAAAGACCTGTTCTTAACAACCTCCATGGATTTTCTCTCCTCATTATTATTTTTATTTCCTTCTTCACATGGATGGTATTTAGCCATATTATAATTATGTACATTAACTTTCACATCAACCATATCTATTGTTTCACTCATGGAAATATAAAACTCCCCATAGATACGCTCTTTATTCATATTTATTGTTTCTTTCAAGAAAACATGTAGCTTTCCTTGGTTGTCCTTAACCCATCTTCCCTCCAAAATATAAAATAAAAATGCATTACCTTCATTCACCAAGGAAAAAAATCAATCTTCCACTTATGAGATATCTCAAACTCCTTCCCATCATCTAAAAATGGGTCACCTTATTTTGTTTCAGTGACTATCACCTCTATATTCTCTTGCATGAGTATTTATTCCTCTATGGGTTTCTCATAAACCTATTTCTCCTTGATGTTTAAAAAATCAAATTTGGGATCTCATAAATTTCCTCCTTGTTTTTGAAATCAAATTTTGGCATATCACTTTTAAACCTCACACTTGTTATCTTTCAATATGACCTCCTTCTCCTCATTTATATCCTTCTTCTTGTTACACCTCAAAGTAGACTTGAGTTTCTCACATGTCAACTTCCCTCTCCTATTTATTTTTATGGAAATATTTTTCTTATCTTCTCTCTCAAGACTCAAGACATGAAGATAATTAAACCAATTGATATGTATTCTTGGGTGTACATTATGACCCATCAACTTGGAAATCATATGTTCCTATAGACACTAAATCTAAATTATATAACACCTCAGTCTTGTATACTTGGAAAGTACTTCTCATAGTTGTACCCTTCAATTCTAAGGCATTCATATTTCTAAAATGTTCATATTTACTATCTCTTTTGCCTATTACTCATATCTTAATATGACCATATGTTATTTTGATGACTAGGCCTCCTATACTACTCAAAATTATATTAACATGTTTATTATCATCATCTAAAAGATTTAGACATGTACCTATTTTATAGATTCTTAGACACTTGCATCCCAACCAAATGCCTATGTTGACATTAGTTTCATGTGCCAAACTAAGTGCTCAATGCCCTAAAGTCATAAAATTTTCAAACGAAACATATCCATTTGGTTTGCTTAAGCACTTTTATGTGAGATATTTCCAAAAGATATATATATATATATATATATATATATATATATATATATATATATATATATATATATCAACCCTCATTCATTATTCACCTAGCACAAACCTAACAACTCACAAGGAAACTTACCAGAGACATTGAATAAAGAATTCAAGTGAGAAAAACTTACCTATTATCTCATATTTTAATATCAGTCATAGGGACAACCCATATATAGGTTTGAAGTACTAAAGGAACACTCCATGAGCCATATTTTCCACGTTACAAGCTAGGTTACTCTATGTACTTGATTATCACACATTGAATATTGATACACATAAACCAACACATAAGGGAGAATTACATAAGTATGAGGCCCTATTCAAAGTATTTTATATGTAGGTAGAACCTATTGATAGAGGGGTCCTTATGGCAGCTTGATACTATGTACCTACTAACCCATTCTTTCCACATTCACTCTAAGGGTAAAGAGATAGGGTTTGATCATTTTACAAAGAGTGAAAACCTATGTGTAAGATATGAACACACTATAGAAAAGGTGATATAAAACCTATAAGGTTATAAGTGGTTACACTCAGACTTAGTCAACATTATGTACTGGACACCTATGTCCAAGTTAAATAGTAACATCTATGAAATCATCCAGATCTAACACAAGTGTTTGAGGCCAAAAAATTCAAGATTTTATAAGCAAATGATTGTTCTAGAATATAGATCTAGTCCACTTATATCTTGTTTAAAATTATACTTGCATGTACACTACAAACTAGCTAAGTACTCTGGTTTATAATTTGTTGTAATATCAATTAATAGTTATACTTTTTATTTTATAATATTTTAGTATTATAAATTCAAAATATTTTTTTATCTAAGTTTGAAAATTAATTGGCCTGTTATATATTTATTTATCACCCTTGTGCTTATTCATTTATATATTCTTAATCCTATACTATATTACCCCATCTCAATTTATGGTTAAATAACCCACTCATAAAGTACTAAATAATGGTTATTAATACCATACCTATGATTAATAGAGTATTGATTAAGAATTTATTTTTTATATAAAACATCTCACTCCTTCATATGCTATCCAATCATGGATTTTTGTAGGCCTATAGATATTAGGCATGAGAGTTATGAGGTTACATTAGCCACTAGTGGATTTGTTTAACCTGTCTCTTTATCAAAACCATGGCCTACCTTAGGGTATTCATCCTTTTAAGTTTTTTCATTATTGTATTACTTCATATTTGTTTAATCATTTATATGAAACCTAGGCATATCCCTATATTATCTAGTGTTTCTATCTAACACCTAGAGCTTCTTAATTGCACACTTGAGATGGCTCAAACCAATGAAGTAACCAATCATATACCTAATAAAGATACTGCTCCTAAAAATGAACTACATACCAAAGAGGTTATCATAGAATATGATTTTGATCATGAAAATGATGAATCTAATGAAAACATGAACATTAATAAATAGATCAATACCAAGTACAATCTCTTGATATGTTTCAACATTATATCTAGTAAAAAATTGAAGATCTTAATGAGATCTTAAGAACCATATTATAAAATAAAAAATAAAAAAGAATAAATGGAAAAGTAGGTCCATCTATTGATCATGTTATTAGAGATATGGGCCATCCCCATATACTAACAACCTTCCCTTGGGAACATCACCACTTCATACTTATAATAGGGGCATAAGATATGTGTTCACATATTTGTTCCTCAAAAAAAATCTTAATATTGATACATCTTACATGGGAAACATTAATATTCAACCCAATTACTAGTTTCAATGTCTATATCTAATCAAACTATGGGTACTCCTCCTTTGGTAACTTCCAAAATTCCCAACATTAAAGACCAAGAGGAGAAATATGTTGTCCAAACTATAAATTTTTTTCAAACTAAGATTACAAATATTAAACAAAATTCTATGAAATCACATTATGCCATTGATTCAAAATAGATGTTTCATATCCTTCTTGCACCAAAGATATCTTTGCACCACTTGCCAACTAGTTTTGTTTCACCTAAGTTTATATTTTATGATGGAAAGGGTGATCTTGAATAACATCTTTAATCTTTTTATGCGGCATGCCTTGATTATGACTCTAATGATAAAATTTTGACTTAAATATTTTTAAGGAGCCTCAAGGACTATGCTTTAAGGTGGTTCTATGATTTACCGATCCATTCAATAAATGCATTCAAACCTCTTATAAAGCATTTTTGGCACACTTATCTATCAATATTACAAAAAAGGTTTCTAATGCATGAATTACCAAAATAAAACATGAAACCAATGAACCTATCAATGAATATGTCTTAAGGTATAAAATAATGTTGGCTAAAGTGATCAATCCAATGGTAGATAAAGAGAATCAATATATATTCAATAAAAGTTTGTTTACCCCATAACATGATTCCATTATTTTAAAAAAAAATCAAATATTTTGATGAATTATGCCATATTATTCATCATCATAAAATGAAATTTATCTCATTGAACAAACTTAAGTATGTATAAACTGCATCGACTACATCAAATACCATATTTACTATCAAACCAAATTATAAGGTAAAACACATAGAACTTAAAAAGGAAATAACTACCATGGTTGATTTGGTGGCACAACAACCTAATTGGATTTACTTATCTAATACACCAAAAATAAAATTTACAAGCTTACCCGAGTCTCCCTATTTGTTACTCCTAAAGCTTGTGGAGTATCACTCATATCTCTCCCTCATCCTATATAGGTTTATATGATTCAACCTCTACCTAAAGGATATGATTATAATTCTTATTATGACTATCAGCAAGGTCCAAGGCATTATGAATTAGTGTTTTACCTTGAAGCATAAGATTTAGGACCTTGTTGATGACCAAAAGATTGCATTTGATGATATTATAAAAGAATCAGGTTTAGAATCTAGTAATCACCAAAATCATAATATATTTAACAACCCCTTACAAGACCATTCTAATAATCAACTCGAAATGAAATGAAATACAATGCACATCATCCTCTATAACATTATATTCACCCATTAGATGGGGTTATTGTTAATTATATGTGACATACACCTCATATGGTTTAGAGACCCTTTATTACTTTTAATGATAATGAGATTGTTGATGATAACTCAGTTCTTTAGTCTTTATTCATTCAAGCATACCTTAATCATCAACCTATATAAAGTGTAATGATTGATAATGGTATAACTTATAACATTTGCACCATAACCTTACTTTTGAATTTGGGTTATACACATGATGATTTACATCCTTGAATAAAATCAATTAGAAAATTTGATGAGACCTCATAGTAGGTTCTTAGTGAGATTGAGTTACCTTTACAGGTTATCCTAGCACATATGGTCACTACATTTGCCATTATCCGTTACACATGCATTTTTGATATGTTATTGGGATAACCCTAGATACATACACTATGAATAGTAACTTCTATAGTTTATGGGTGTGTTATATAAATTTATGACAAGGTAATTATAGTATTTATAATTACATATGAACATCCACCTACTAAGGTTAATCCTCTACAAAATATACGCAATAGGCAATCCCATTTCTAAAAATACACCCTAATTTGGTCAAGAAACCAAAATTACTATTTATTTTGTTACTCTTTCACATAAATAGTCTTAGTGATGTATATATTCTTTGTTTTCATGGTCACAATGAGTATTTTTACATTTCTTATCTTTTCCTCATTGTTTTGATACTTCCATTAGTCATAGGTCACCTTTTCCTAGTATTAGGGGCCCTTAGCCTGTCATCCTTATTTTTTTTCTTTATTCTAAGCCTTTAAATAGTAGTGCCATATGGCACTACTATACAGTTTTGCCTTCAACATCTAATAGGACCTTTCACCTGTGTTTGAGTCCTAACCCCTCTGTGACCCTTCTCTTATGTTTTTATATCTTTTTCATGACTTGCCGACCAATGAATAAGGTATTATATTCAAAACAAAGATCTTACTATATAAATATCCTCAAAAGGCATTTTACATCTAGTACTTACTATTTTTGAGTTATTATATAAAACCAATCAATAGTAAAACTCAAATACTTTGCACACTACTTAGAATTTACACCTAGACATTTGCATGCTTGATAAAAGAAGGGCCTAGGTGAAATTCATCTAAGCATATCATTCAAGTTGATGGTGCACATTACCTAAGAGATAACTACATGTTATCTGAGACTCCTATCATTAGGGTTAATGCAGGTAGAGATCAGAATAATAGGATTTCTGCTCCATGTGATTATAACATCCCACAACCCAAATTTTCCTTTCCTTTTACATTTTATTATTTCATTATTTTATGTGTGCAAGTATTCATTAGGGTTTTGGAGAAGAATCAATAAAAATAGTGACATAGACGAGCCCCCATGTAATAGTAAATCACCTATAAGACCCTCAAGATATCCTAGAACTTATCTAAAAGTTGTAGACATTCACTAAAGGGGGGACATTAGTGTTAGGTTTAAACACTAGTGCCAGGTTTTGACACTAGCACCACATGGTGCTATTATCCTAAGGGGGCTCTACTATCCAAATCCAAATCTCAAAAAATAGTCTATAGATGAAATATTTTTCTCTATCTATTCAGTCATCACTAGTATTTAGATCTACAATAAACTTTTGTATATATCCATATAAGTCCACCTTCTCCTTGTATTTATTATTTTTAGAAATTTACATAGAATCAATAAATCCCAATTTTATTCCATATTTACAATAGAGCCAACACTTTAATCTAGCTTAGGATTTACATATTAAAAAACCATAAAGATTAAAAAATTTGGTGAACCTATCTTACTTCGAACATAGCTTCAAAAACCCTATTTTTTCCTTAGGGTTTACCTTCTAAATTTTGCACATTAAATTAGGGTTAAAAAATATGATTTTTTTGTTTTTTGGATTAACCTAGATAATTTAATTAATTCAATCATAGGGTTATACTTATTTAATTCAATTTAATTATTTTCAACACAACCCTAACTTAAAAACCTAGCTCCACATACTAGGTCCCTATACACACAAACATTAGCAACTAGGGTTTATAGAATTACCCTATTCTCTATTACAATTTATGCTCAACAAATTCACACATTACACACATAATTCTATTAGATTATATTCTACCTCTTGTGTGTTGTATTATATTCTATCTTCTTTTTAAAGTTTAAAATGGCATCTAAAAAGTTTTTACCCCTCATCCACTTGATGAAATATTGAATTTACTCATGATTATAAAAATGAATGGACTAATTTTAAATATTATACTTTAGATCATGATAATGATTTAATTTATAAAGATGATGAATATTTTTAAAATGATGGATATGAGGATTATTATGCACATGATAATACAAATGAACATGAGGATATATTAGATAAATCATCTTCTCTTTCCTATTACTCTTCTCTTATTCCTAAAACTCAAATTAACAACATAATGCCAAAATAACCTCTTGTTGGTGGTATTCTATTACAATGTGATCTTATTTTTTCAACTACCTTTGTTACTTCATTTCTCAAAATAAAACAATATAAGTGCACTACAAAAAAATTAATTTTACATGATTCAAAGAAAGTATATAAAAATAATGCATCTTCTTTACCCTTCTCCATTAAATTTCAAAATGCAAATACAAATAATGTTACACCTTTTAGAAATGCACAAACAAAGGTATATGAAATTGCTTTATCACCTTAATTCACATTTAAAACTCAATACAATGATTCTTTTCCACAAACAGATAATGTACATGTTTCTAATCCTCCTCCTTTATGTCATAATATGTAAAAAGAAAACATGGTTACTATTCCTTCTTCCCTTGATCCTTAAATAGAAAATGACAATCTTGCTTACATTTCAAAAATGATTAGTGAACAAATTTCTTGCATTACACTCACATAATATGATGCATTGCATAGTAGTGAAAATTTAAAATCTTCTCTTTCTCCTTCTCTTAATGAGCATGTGAATGATACTTCTTCTACTCTTACCTCTTCAAATGAATTAAATTATGATTTTGAGGAATAATGGGATAATGATGATTATTGTGATTATTATGAAGATGATATAGAATCTACAACTTATACTTATTTTCTTACTTCTCATATTTTTCTTGTTCAACAAAACATTAGATCACATGTTAGGATACACACACACACCTATTATTATCTGCATAATTTTCATTCACTATAAAATAAAGTACCTTATATTCAAACTAACAATATAAAAGATACCAATGAATCCCCCTCAATACCCCTTCCTGTAGTAGAACCTAGTTCTCAAACAAACTTAAATGAGGGTGATAGTTTATTTACCTATAACTAGGTCCAAGCTATCACACCTCCAAAGGTTATTGAGAACACAATGACCCTTCCTAAACAATATTTCCAATCTAATGTACCAATGGCTAAAATAAACAATAAAATTCAAGAATTAGATGAACCTCTTGATAATGATAATATATCTTCATAAGTGTTAATTTATTTAATGAATGATGTGGGTACTTTGAAAAACCAAGTACATCATCTCACTTTAGATAATGCGGAATACAAATCTCAGGTTGATGCCAATGTTTCCATAATAATCCTATTCTATGTAGAATTTAAACTATGAGGTTGCCACATAACTTTTAGATACCAGTGTTACCTATCTTTGATGGACAAGGATATCCATATTTACATCTTCATTCTGATGAGAAAGCCATGGATCGTGCTATAAATAATTTAGTTCTACTATAAGTATTTCCAAAATCACTAAAGGATAAATCACTAGATTGGTTCCACCATACACTCCTTAGTGCATCTTTACATACATATGAGGAGTAGAGGTAGTATTATTCAAGAATTATATATAGAATAAGGGACCTCTAGTCACAAATGATAAGTTACTTCCATTATACTAGGGTGAGATAGAGCCTACCATTGAGTACATTCTATGGTTCAAATCTTATTTTCATTAGTTAATTTATCACCCAATAGATTTAGAAGTGTAATACATCCTTACTAGAGGCTTAATATCTCATCTCAAGGATAAATTACTATATCTGACATATAATTCATTCACACATTTATTTAATGTAGCTATATCATTAGAGACATAGTTTGGATTAATCATTACACAATCAAAGGTATATTTGGCTATAGACCCCTTAGAACCTTACTCATCAAATTTGGTATAAGAACCTACTCCACTTCCAATTCAAAAACTAGTGGAACACAAACAACCAATAAAAATACTCAGTAAGGGAAAAGATCCACTCTATAAAGCACAATCTATAGTGAGTAGCACATAAAATATATATAGATTTGTTATAAATTTTTTGGATAAGGCTAGACCTCATGACATTTTGCTTACACTAATAGATAGTGGGATGAAAACACTTCCTTAAAATAATCATCATCCACCTCAGCATTTACACCAAGTACCACATAAGCATTATTGTCATTTTCACTAGATTAATGGACATTCAAATGATCATTGCTATGCACTCAGAGCTTGCATCAATAAATATGTTAGTAGACACATCATAGAGTTCACATAAGGGGAATCAATCCCTCATTCACCATACTCTCCTAAATCACACTCCTCTATAATAGAGTTATCCTAAGATGTTCATTTTAAAGAACCATTGATTACTCATCATATGGGCCTTATGACTTATAAGATAGTCATTTATCAACAATCCTATACATCATATCCTTAACAACGATGGCAATTATTTCATAGAGTTTAGAATGTACCTCTAGAGCGTATGACAATTAAGATATTTGGGAACAATTACACACCCAAAGGCATAGTTTTGGCTCAAACATTGATCAAAATCTTTAGAAATAATTAAAATTTTTAGAATACACCTCTCATGTGTACAACATTCAAACTATTTGGGAATAACTATCAAACCAAGGCCATAGTTTTAGTTCAATAACTGATAAATATTTATGGTAATCAGTATAAAATCATAATCCAACTTCAATTATAACACCAATTAAAATATTTTCAATAAATTAAGTAGCTTAGAGTGTAATTTCATAGCAAAAACTAATCAAGATTTTGCATCAAAATCTACATAGTTGTCTACTACCAGTGCATCACATATAACTCCACTTTAATAGTCTACATCTACACCAACAGAACATGAGCAATATCGTCATTGGTTCTTCATGCCATCAAGGTTTAGATAGGGTATCTTACCATCATAGGATATACATGAAAAATCTTATAAGATATAAATAATTAATAAAGAGACACCATATACCAATACAAAAACTTAAATATTCTACACATATGCCTAAAATATTCATAATACATATAAAAATAAATTAACATTACTCCAATGGAAACAAAATTACAAACATAAAATATTTCAAACAAATAACCAAATTTAAACACATTACATAATCTAACCAAATCCAGATGCCAATAAACAATGCCAAATTTAATAATAACCATCTCTCTCTCTCTATATATATATATATAACTCATAACATTGTTTCAATACAAATGTGTTGCATCAATCAATGATACAAACATGATTGTTTGTACCAGCTCCCTCACTCTCTCTGAGACACACCAACACTAGAATTAGAGGCCCCACTATCTCCAAATGACCTTGATCTATGACAGTGCCTACTCTCTCTCTCTCTCTCTACATAATAAGCTTATCCCTACACTTAAGATACTCTATTGAACTCATATCTAGTTTTCTACTATATGACCACTCTCCCCACCTAGAACATCAATGGAGGGCATGGTTTTCTTCTGAATATCTACACATAACTCATCTCTATCTACTATTTCTCACCTATATGTCATATTCCTTATCACTACACAATCCAAAAAATGAGCCTACACTCCATCTACATTGGTGGCTCACTCTATGAATCCATCATCCACGACATCATCTAGAATATGTTGTGTTAACTCATGAAGCATCAAATTGATGGTGACCTCCTAATACTCATCCTCTCCTATAGATACAAGTTTTCATATAATTAATAAGAATCTTATTACATAAAAACACATGATTTACATTATATATAACATATAAACAAACTATCTAACTTACCATCCACATCCCTCAAGGGCTCTACATCTAGTAGCTCCTCTATGACCATCCTATCTCTAAGGAATAGAGGTTCCCACATGAGTTTAGTCTACCAAGACAAGTAGGTCTCAGTCACTCCAACATCATCCACATCTGATACCTCAATCTCTAGATCCTACTTTGTTACTAGAATTGGAGCTAGCTTTATAATCGATAGCCTAGACCTACTCCTTGGCCTTGTAGGAGCCCAACAACTCTTCAATGACACTACTAGTGATAGGGGCAGATCTTGTACCACATCTAACTATCAAGTAACCCTCTCATACTAGAATCATTCATGTATATTATCCCAGTTATTGTGTATCCAATAGCTCACTTGAATCTACCTCAATTGTGTGTTATCCTTAGGCCACCCTTGATAGCCCATATAAGGTCTCTAGACAATGTCCTTTGACCTCAAATTATCTAGTAGCTATCGATATTAAGTAGTACTCCTTCTTGGAGCATGCCCTATCCTAGTCCATCTAGATTTAGATACCTATGGGTGAGACCATCCATCTCATGGTTGTGGCATTAGCCTACTCATAACTATGTGATCATATGCCCAATAATGTAATAGTGTCAATAGATTGATAACCCCACCACTCATCTCTTGTATAAATCATTATAGGTCCCTGTATATATGAGCCAACATTGTCTAACCCCAATAATATATTGTGCTATGATGTTTAATATCATACACTATCTTGTGCATCTTATATGAAATGTAGACACCACTCCCATCCATAGTAATAAATGATGACAATAACACCACTACAAACTTTTATAACTATGGAACATCATCCATAACAATTAGGTTCAATAATATGTTACTTTGAATACCTATGTGGTGAGTACCCATATCCATAGCATAAAAGTACCTAGGTGCTCATTGTATAGCCTATGTACTAATGGCCTCCTTTAATACAACCTACTACCCAAAAATCAATAACCATAAGATTTGATACACATCCTCTAACACCATAATCATCTCACCTATGGCTAACTAGAATGTACATGTATCTATATTCCACCTAAAAAAGTGTAGTGATCATATGCCTATCCCAAAGCATAAGCCCCAAGAAAGCCACATGTTGTAACCTTAATCTATCAAGCACATATATCTCTACCTTAGATAGGGGAAAATTATAGATAGTCTCCATCATCTGGGTAGTATGAAACTCACTCATATGGGCATCAACCTACAAAAAATTCAACCAAATCTGACATCAGTAAAATAAAAATGAATACCAGAAAACAACAACAAAATTTAGAAACTAGTCAGCAACACTGAACACCATATTTGGGGCCTAATGGGCACTAACTCTACCTAGAGGATAGTAGCACTAGAAAATAGTGACACACTCTAGATGGTAGTGATAGAAACCATACACTAACACATAAAGAAAGATAGTAGAGTCACCTGTAGACACCGAAATTATGTCATACACATATGCATAACTCCTTATGATGTCAAAACCCCCCTTAAGCCCATTTCAATAATAATAATTAATCTCCCTAACCCATACTTTTACCCATCACACATTTAATTAATTTAAAATACTTAATTAAGTTAATTAAAAGCTATTATTTCCACCTTACCTAGCCACCCTACCCTATGCCTAATTCTCACCTGATGAGTCACCTCAAGACCTAGTCCCCTTATCCTAACTACCCAAGACTTATTCCCACTTCCAAACTAAATTCCTAATCAACTAATTCCTTCTTAATATCTTATTTTTACCATTTTATAATGGGTGTCACACTTGGCATGAACAAAAATAAAAAGCAAGCCAAAAATAGTAAGGTTTACCTATTTTAGGGCCACTGACATCGGTCAACCCATAGACGACATTGACAATATAAGCCAAGCCCCAACCTAAATTTTAGGTCAACATAAATTAAGAAAATCAATTCTTACTCTCATTCAGGTTCTCAACATTCTATTTTTTGACATCTAGGCTTATAATCACCCTGTGTAAGTCAATCACAATCAACAACTGAGATCTTGAGGACTGACAACACCTAATTATTCTCTTTATTTAGGTATTTAGGTTTAGACCCCCTGATAGGGACCATCAACTTGGCACTTATCATTTAGTGACCACCATAGATAAGTACATCACTAATATTGTAGGTCATTTAAATATTTATTCTACTATTTCTTTATATCTACTTTACATTGCTTTATGCACTTTTGACCATACCTCGTGAGGGAGTTATAAATCTTCTTTACTTATTTCCCCTTAAACTAACATACCAAACCTCTAACTAGACTTAACCAAGCCATAATCTCCCTTTTATAACTCTCCCAACCTTCTTGACCTGATCCAAACCATTTCCCAGAACTAGGAAAGCATTTTGTAAGCTCTTAGACAATTGTTTACCCTACCAACCTCAAAAACCTAACTAACATCAATCACCTCACTACTGACCTTGGTAGTATAACTGATATTGGTCACTCCCCTATCAATGTCAGTGATTATTGATTCCCTAGCCTCTTCAAAACTTACCCAGACAACTTCTAAAACACCAACAAAATACCTCACCTACACCCTATCACTCTCTACTATGTATAGGTTGTTAATAATGATAATGTTATCTCTTTTTCACTCTCTCTGTCAATTATTTATTATTATTTAGTCTCTAAAAATCATACTTTCATCTCTAGGGAAGTTTCACACTTCCTAAAACAAGCGTGTAGCTTGGCAACCCACTCATTTATCTGCTAACAAACATCTTGTGGTAGTGCTTTCTTATTTGTAGGTAGTCCTCCCCAATCAAAGAGGATTACTCACAACATTTGGATATGGTAAATAAACCAAATTTGGGATCATTATAATTACTTATTACCATCTTTCTTTCTATTTTCCTTTAGAATTAAAATAGACAAAATTTAGTGAAACATTTCTGGCATGTCCGGTGGGACCTTGGAGTTTTCCTTGGATTCATTTCTTGTTTTAAACATTCATATAGGTGAATTATAGAAAAAATTTCATTTCTTACACTCCCTTCTTTTCTTTTCTCTTAAAAATGAAAAATTCAATATCTTATTCTCTATTTAAAAGGTATTAAACTAAAATTTTCTTTCTTTTCTCCTTGCCTCTAAAAGAAAATTGTCATTTTATTTTACAAAAAAAGAAAAGGAGAATCCCTTCTTTACTTCCTCTTATATGCACATTAGGATAGTGAAATTCATACTCTATTCCTATTTCATCTTTATTTTCATTAGAATCTAAAACATTTCAGATTTGGGTTTAAAACTTATTGCATTTCATTGTTTGCTTGTTGCATGTTAACTCACCTAGTTAATTACAAGCATTTTGAATAAATTGTAGTACACCTATGTTACACAACCAAATCACATTCACATAAAAAAGCATCTATAATCACCTAAGAAAAGGCTCATTAGGATTTCATCACCTGGTGCATCACCTTACCCTACTCGGATATCCTACTTAGATTTCACCACCAAAGGGAGAACCCACTCTATTCTCTGGCAAAGTATAATCTCTAGAGAGAAGGTATATTTTGGCTAAGTGGCTTGGCTTGGCTCTAGGATCATGAAGTGTAGATAAAAGGCTCATATAATAAGACATGTACCTGGTCTAACATATATTTCCTCTTAAGCACCAAAACTAACCTGAAACTAGCTCTAGATTGCTTTTTAGTACCTTTGATAACCAAATTCTCTTCTCACTATCTGATTAAGGCATAAGCCAACATGAGACAAAAAAAATAATCTCTATGACTTAATATTTTATGGATAAATGTTCTTTTTTTGCTTTTTAATTTCCTTATGTATTTTTGAGTTGGTAAGGATGCATTTCTATTGATTCACAAAATCAATACTATTTCTAAAACTCAGTTTGTATAACTTGTTATCTCAAGTTTTATAAGTGTTATTCCTTCTTACATAGACATTTTACATCCACTATTTTAACTAGTTTCAACCTCTAATTTCTTACACCATATTTTCTTAGGATTTTATAGTGACCAACATCGGTTAACCCTACTGGTATCAGTAGACTTTACCTACTGATAATAGTTATTCTACTGATGTTGATGGACTATTCCTACTGATATTGGTCACTCCCCTATCGACATTAATGACTATGTAGTTTCATCTACTCAAAATAGCAATCAAAAATAACCCATTTACCTACACTCCAACATAGTTTTTCTTTATTCTATTTTAAATACAAGGTAACAAGACTATTTAAACCTCTTCTTACATGGTATTAACACAAGATGAAGTCAAAATTCTTATTAATTACCCAAGCCAGCAACCACTTCCACCTTCCCCTCTCATTTATGATTCTATCATGGTGCATACTTTAGATAAAGAGCATACTCCCATCCCTAACCAAATTACCATTATGCCTAAGGGAGATCAAGATTTTGTTAAATTTCTTGATTGCAATGTGGTAGCCCTTTAACATTACCTTACTATGAGCTAAACCCATAATTCTTTGAGTGACCTAATCTATGGTATGACAACCTCTTTAATGGATACAACCTTATTTTCAGTTGCCTCCACTATTTTCCCCATGGTTACCTAAACCACCACTTTAATGAGTAACCCAACTATAAATAATGTTCAAAATATGGCATCTCCAACTACCTAATCCCACCTAAACCCTGGTGTAACTTTCCTACTTTCACAACCACAACTAGTTCATCCAATTCACACCCCATTCTAGAATTTAGTGGTACCTATTCCATTTACCCTCACACCTATAATTACCTGAGTTATGACTCACCCTTCATCCATTCTAACCATGCCAATAATCCAATTTGTAGTAACAATAACCAACCAAGGCATAGTCTCCAACCCGATGGTCCAAGTCCATTTTCTTTTTATACCTTAGCTTATGACTCATTATCCTTATGTTTCCCTAATACAACTTCAACAAGCTATGCCATACACTACCTCTAATTCCTATCAGCTTCTCTATAACTTAGGAGGTTTCCCCCAAATTAATCCATATCTAGACCTCATTAAAATGTTAATGGACAAGATGTCTAATCTAGAGACATTTATTTTTTTGGGTTCAAAGAATGTATTATCTTATGATCAAATATACAATGAACAAATCCATATTTCTATGCCTATTCACCCTTATCCAAGTCAATTGGAATTACCTAAATTTACTCATTTCTAGAGTAAAGAGGACCCACAATAGCACTTGTGAGTATTTATACATGCTTGTTATTTAATAGGGCATGATGATGCATTATTACTTCACACTTTCCTTATGTCTCTTTTAGTTGCTAACTTGGATTGGTATATCTATATACCTCAACACTCCATTTTCTCATTTACCCAACTTGCACAAATATTCCTAGACCATTTCTCTATTAACATTTCTAAAAAGGTTTCTATAACAGACCTTTATTCTATCAGATAATTAGATGATAAGTCTATTGTAGATTTTGTCACTTATTGGAGAAGCTTTATCAATCAACTCTACTTATCCTTACCCCAACTTGAGATTATTGATATTTTTTCAAGGGCATGTGCTAAACACATCTCATCCACACTTTGGGTACAAACTTTACACACATTTGATGAAGCTTTTACAATGGCACAAAAACTCGAGGTTCATGCTATAAATGAAGGCAAAGTCAACTTGCACAATAAGAATCCCAATACCAAGTCAAATGACTCCTCCTCCTCTAAAACTTCTCCCTCTAACCAAAAGGCTAAAGGCTCCACCAATGTAATGGTCATTAAGTTAGCATCTTCCACAACCACAAACCAATTGAATTCTTCAACTTCTCAAAATATGACCAAGCAATTCTAGCAATGGTATGAACAAAGACAATACACTCCCATTGGAGAATCATATACATCCATCTTGGAGAAACTATTGCAATAAAGTGTCATAACCCTTCCTCAGATTAAACTTCTTATACAATTCAACCATTCCCATCTTATCCCAACCTGGTACAAAAAGATGGTTTTTGTGGTTACCATCGAGTTAAAGGCCACAACTCTAATAATTACAAGACACTCAAGAACATTGTTCAAGATATGATTGATAGAGGTGATCTCATCTTAGATAATCCTAACACACATCCTAACCAAAGTATGGATGTGTTCAAATATCCTTTTCCTAACCATTCACCAAATCAAAATATTGTCCAGTCCACAACTAACTCATGTGATTATAATATCCATATGGTGAATATGGTCTTTCCTTTATCTTCAGTTTAACCTACCCCTCAACAAGAGACATCTCTTTCATTGACTCCTCCCCCACATTCAGTGGCATCTATTTTTCCCATTCTTCCTCCTTAGGTAGAAGAGCCTATTTTACCCATTCCACTCCCTCAAGAGGAAAAACCTCCTTTACCACTCCTTTTTCCATGTGAAGAACATGTAATGCCAATTTTATTTATACCAATATTACCTATACTCTTACCACTTGAAGACCACACCCTACCTATTCCTTAACTATATGTTGAAGGGAACATCATTCTTATATTATACCCTCTTAAGGAACCCTCTTCACCTACTTCTTCTCCACCTATAGAGAGTGGTACCCCACCCACCTCACCTTTGAACCTAGAAGAGTCCATATCATCTACTCCCATAATATATGAGAGACCTATTATGCCTACGCTAATTTCACCACTCTTACCCCTTATTTTACATATGGAGGATCATACTTTACCCATGCCTCGACTACATGTTGAGGGAGATATAATACCTATGATTTACTCTCTTGAGGAACCTACTTTTCCTACCTCCCCTCCACCTATGGAAGATCAAGTCTCTTCTCTTATCTTTGTTAAAGAGGACCCCGTTGCAGTTCTTTCTCATCTTTGGCCTAAAGTAGTAGAAACCAATACTTTCCCTCTTTCCAAAATACCGTAGCCTTATAAAAATACAACTATAAGGCATATGCCAACTTTTTCAAAAACCTTCTCACATTTGGTGAAAAGTCTAAAATTTCTTGACTTCATGAAGCTTAACCATGCAACATTTTGGGACCATCTTAAAACTTTGTATCCAACACAATGAATGTCAACCTTTATCACCAACCCCCTTACTACCCTTTACCCCAAAGTCTTTGACAAAGCTAAAAATTCTTCACTTCACTAAAAATACTTGAAGTTCAACCATCTATGTTAGAACCCTCATACTCATAGGAATCTATTACATTAAAATAGATCAGACCCTTAGGTGTATGCCCCATTTCTAATTTAATTCATCTATAGGTGAAATTAGATTTAACTCCTCAACCACAAGTTGGAATTTCTTGCCCTAAAATATAGAAGAATGTTAATCCTCCTAGATCTCATCGATACCTTGTTCAACCCTCAACTTTACCATCCATTTTGGGGCCACACACTTTTACTTTAGTTGGAATATCATCTAACCAAGCCAAACAAAAGGTTAAACTACCTCCACTCCTGCCTTTGCCATCTAATGGGCCTCTCACATCTGACACTAAGAAAATGATAGAAAAACATGTAACTCCACTATCACCAAACAAGACACCATGTAAAATTACCTTTTCAACACCAAAACAAAAGAAAGTGTCTACTCCTATTAACAAAACAAGCATGAGCCCACTTGTAGGCTCTCAGAGCTTTTTATTACATCAGTTATTACAATCTTTAGTAATAACTCTTCCTCCCATCAATCCTTATAGTCCTCTTGGAATGAATCCATCTTGGTTTGATGATACACAAGTATATTTATATCATCATTCACCTAGACATGATATTGATAATTATAAAGCCCTCATAGTAGTTATTCAAGAACACTTCGATGTTGACACTCTCTTTGATGACACTACCATTAACCTTCTTATTATTCAACCTTTGGAATCTATAGTTCCTCCTACTATTCCACCTAAATTCAAACCCAAAGATGTTGTCTTAACCCCTTTACCACCTTCTTCACCAACCTTTCAAATCAACATAGTTAATGTGGCTACATGGTCACAAAACCAAAAAGATAAAGATAAGAAAAAGGTCACTACTCCTTAGACCCATCCCTTCACCAAATACACTCCTAATACTAATCCTAAGATTTCCATCTTGGGTATTCCTAAAACAACATCTTCAGACGTTATTCAAAGCTCAATGGTGAAACAACTTCACCAAACTCTTATGAAAATGTCTTTATATGAGTTAATCCAAAACTCATCCCAACACTATCAAGCTTTGTTTAGTGCTTTTCAAGTGATTGAGGTACAATCAAATGATCCCCAATCTCTTATAGCTTTGGTTGGCTCCCTTAATTCTATCTCCCTGATTTCTTTTAGTGATTCAAAAATTCCACTTCAACACATTGAAGATCATGATTCTACCCTTTTTATTACTATATTATTAATCAAACTCATATCAAGAAAGTTATGATCAAGGGGTGATCTAGTATTAATATTATTTCCACCCATACCTATAAATATCTATCCCTGACCAATAATTACATGTCTCAAACTGATATGCTACTCCATTCCTTTAATGATACTATAGATACTATGATGGGCACTATTATCTTAGATATTCATGTAGGTCCTCACATAATTCTTGAGCTATTATATATTATGGAATTAGATTTCCAATATAACATACTACGTGGATGACCTTGGATACATTTAATGGCATGTGTATCCTCAAATTTTCACCATTATGTCAAGTTTGAACATGATGGACAAGTATATATTATACCTACTAACCCACCTCCATTTAAAACATGTAACATGACCAATAGTCATAATGATGTTATCATCCCATTGAAAAAATCATCTTCTTTTGATGATGCTTCTAAATCTTCCACAAGCTCCACTCCTATAGTTACACAGATATCGACAACATAAATTCCTAACAAAGATCCCATGGAGGAGACCTTTCAACATTTGTCACTCAGTGAAAATCATTTATTGATGCTCAACATGTTATATACTCCACAAGAGTATGGAAGGCTTCACATGCACCCAAATTATGATCCCTATATTGGGATGGTCATCCCTTATGGCCCCCCTAACCTTTGAACCAATTTCACATATGGGGGAATTGATCAAGATCCTACTATCAATAATCCATCTTCTTCATCACAACTATTCACCTATGACTTCTCTTTCCTAAGTAACCCTAGATTCACTCACACCTATCTCTATAGGTGTGCCTAGAAAATATTTGGTTTGGGTCATTATGAACAATGTGTCCATACGCCTATTAACTATCCTACTAGTAACACCATTGAAAATGCCAAAAAAAGCATGGGGTGGGATATGAAAAACTAAATAAACTCACTAAAACCTCCCATGAACCAATTATCAAAGAACCAGTCTCTCATTCTCCACCATCACCTACCAAATTAGAGGTATCTATACCTCTTAATTATTTTTTCAATAAATGCCATCAGTTTGGGGCCTCTCACCTATCATCAGGGTAAGGAAATAAATTCCCTTCCTCTCGTTCATCTTAAAATAATTGATGAAGATTCTCTCATTATTAACACTATCTAATGTCAAGATGATGATGCAATTCTCACCTACATGGGTGTAGATGATTCATATATCCAATGATCACTCCCATTTGAAATGTAAACTATGTTAAATAAATCAAAAAATTGACATCAACTTGCCCTCCCATGATAACCCTCATGTCTTCAAGATTGGCCAATCTTTAAATTCCTCTGAACAAGCTGATTATGCCACATTTCTTAATGACCATAGAAAATCCTTCGCTTGGTCTTACAATGACATGCCTAGTATTGACCCCTCTATTATCACCTATAACATTATCACCAGTTGAGATGTTAAACCTATTAAATAGAAGATTTGTAAGATGCATCCTCATATTTCTCTCCTTGTCAAAGAAGAGCTTTAACACCTCCGTTCTGTTAACTTTATCTAACCCATCAGCTATTTTCAATAGATTTATAATATTATTCCAATCACAAAAGTGACTAGGGGAATTTATATTTACACTGACTATCTTGATTTAAATATTGATTATCCAAAATATGATTTCCCATTGCCTTGTATCAACCAACTTATTAATCTAATGATCAACCATGAGATACTATCACTTATGGATGGATTCTCTAGATATAATCAAATCCTAGTCACTCTTGAGGATCAACTTAAGACAATCTTTATTACTACATGGGGGAATTTCTATTATTGGGTCATGCCTTTTAGCCTGAAGAATGCTGGTGTAACTTACCAATGCACCATGACCTACATTTTTCATGATCTCCTAAAAAAAATTATGGAAGATTATGTGGATGACTTACTTGGCAAGTCTAAACTTTGTCAAGAACACTTGACAATTATCAAAACCCTATTTACTCATCTCCTCCAATATAAAATTTGACTAAACCCAAAAAAATGTGTCTTTGGAGTTCTTTCCAATAAAATCTTAGGTTTTATCATTTCTCTCCATGGTATCAAGGTCAATCCTGCTAAGGTTAGAGCAATCTTAGAAATACCTCCACTTACTAATATCAAACGACTCCATAGCCTACAAGGCAAACTTTAGTCCATTTATCACTTCATTTCCTAGTTGTTTGATCATTGCCAACCCTTTCACCATCTCCTAAAAAAGGATATCTCTTTCTAATGGAATACAAATTTCTAGGAGGCTTTTGATGCACTTAAATAATACCTTCTTTCCCCACTAGTTCTCATTCCACTAAAGGAAAATCAGCCTTTCTACCTATACATCTCTGAAATAGACCATTCTCTAGGTGCTATGATTACACATCAAGATGACCAACATCGAGAGTAGGTAAATTATTACATGATCCACACACTTATTGATTATGAGACTCGATAAACCAACACTAAAAAACTTTGCCTTGCATTGGTCTTTTCTACCTCTAAGCTTCACCATTATCTCATAAATCACAAAACCTATGTGATCACCCATATTGATCCCCTCAAATATATGCATTCCAAACCATATCAAAACTAACATGTAGTTCGGTGGCTCATGCTTCTTGATAAATTTGACTTAGAGTTCATTCAAAAAAAATCTATTAAAGGGAAAATAATCATTGACTAGTTAGTTGCTGCCCCTTTCCCTGACAATCAACCTTCAAACCTTGAATTCCTTGATGAATCTATTACAATGCTCTCCACCAATGACATCTCCTATCAAATGATGATGTTCTTTGATGGATCTAAATGCCAACATGATGGGGGTATGGGGATCATTCTTATTCCCCTAGATGGTGAGCCTATGCCTTTATCATTTAAACTAGATTTTGAATGCACTAACAATATATCTAAATATGAGGCTTTGATTCTAGGACTTCAAACATCTCTTCTTGGGTATCAAATCTATAACCATTTTTGGTGGTTCTTAGCTAGTAGTTAACCAAGTTAATGGTTCCTACCTATGTAAAAACAAAATTCTACAATGATATAAACATCATGTAGATACACACTTGGGAACATTTGACTCTTATCTCTTGTAAACTATTCTGAACTCTACAAAAAAATTTGTAGACATGATGGTTTCACTTATTTCACACATACCCTCTTCATCCTCCTCTTTGAGAATCTATGTCAGCATGCATCACTTAACATTACCCTCCTATGTCTTAGCTAACATCCTCTTTGTTAGAAATGTAACAACCAACCCACAAGACTTATGGTACAAAAAACTCATGGATTATCTTTCTTTCTCTATTAGCCCTCCTGATCTTTCTAATAATGGGAAATGGGCCTTCATTAAATGTGCCACTCATTATAGTATACTAGGGGGACTTATCTACAAGTGAAGTTTTGATGGTATTCTACTTAGATGCCTAACTAGTACTGAGACTCCCTTTGCTATTGAGGAAGTCCATGATGGGATTTGTGGTGGATATTTTAATGGTCATGCAGTTTCTAAACATATCCTTTGACTTGGCTATTATTGGCCCACACTTCATCAAGACTATGTTAATTACATGTGGTATTTCATCAAGTGTCAATAACACACTAACCTCTTTCACATTCTCGATCATGCATTGCAAGTCACTAAAGACTTTTGGCTCTTCTCCCAATGGGTATTATATCTAATCAAAGAGATTAAACCTCATTCATCACTTTGTCATTATTCTATCATTACTACCACTGAATACTTCACCAAGTGGGTCAAGGTCATCCCTCTCATCTCTACTAAAGCTGACAAAATTGTTGACTTCATTAACCATCACATCATTTGTCATTTTGGTGTACCTCACAAGATTATAACAGATAATGGTAAGTTTTTTAAAAATAAGACTATTCAAGGTCTTTATGATGCATTTGGAATCAAATTAAGCTTCTCATCATCATACTATCCCCAAGTGAATGGACATGCAAGAGCTTTTAATAAATCATTGACCAAAATTATCATGAAAGTAGTCATTGATAAGGGTAAAGATTAGCACACACACATTCCTTTTGCTTTATGGGATTACTGTACTAGCATTCAAACCCCTATAAGTGCTACACCTTTTTCGTTAGTATATGGGATGGAGGTTATTTTGCCTATTGAGGTCTAGATTCCTTCTCTTCACATTTCTCTACATGACATACTTACTAATGATGACTTTTATCAAGAACATTTGACCCAAATTGAATTACTTGATGAGTGTCATCTCATAGCCCTCAACCACCTCTAAATATATCAAGAGTGTATCAAACATGCTTATAAAAAAAACCTCAAAGAGCAAGATTTCAATATAGGAGATCTTGTCTTAAAAGAAAATAAACATGTGATGAACATGGAGAAAAGAAAATAGGGTAAGTTTTCTCCTAATGGGCTTAGACCTTATATCATAACTCACAAGTATGGTTCAGGAACTTATTGCTTGTCTTCTCTTGAAGGAAGGCCAGAACCTAAGCCTTTAAATGCCTTACACCTATGACCATTATTTTGTTAAACAAAGCATCGCTTTACTTCATGTTTAACTTGAGCTCATCCCTTGAGTATTCCTATTACATTCATTTCCCTTCCACTTCACCCTTCCTCCTATACACTTATATAACTTACACAGTGGTATGGGTTTATCCTCATAGTGGAAAAATCCTAATTCTCTATAGTCTTGTCCATGGCTAAAAGCAAAAAAAAAGGGATATTTGAAAAGTTTATAAAATCTTAGGTCCTACTTTTCAACGTAGACTACTCCCTTGAAGGAAAACTATGTAACTTCCCTTTGCTACTATCAATAGACTGCTCCCTTGAAGGACAACTATTTAAAATTAAAAGCAAATTCCTAGACCACTCCCTTGAAGGATGGCTAAGTTGAGATTTGTTCTCAAAGGGAAAAACAAATGCAAAGGTATCCTAATAGCTTTAAACAACCTTACCCCATATAAAATCCCATTATAGGCTTCCCGCATTGATCAACTTACACACAAAAAAAAAAAAAAGCTTTAAAGTCATGGACTTGCCTATATTAACTCTTGGGTCACCCACAAAAGGGACATATCATTTCTACTTGGTAGGTTATGCTACCTAAACCTTTTCCCCCTCATTTTACCCTTTTTTCCCTTCATACTCTTTTACAGGACTATGAAGCTCACTTAATATAAGGTAAACATGATGCTTCTCTAAAAAACACAATGGTTCAAAGATATAAGGCATGGAATAAGCTCATTTTCATAAGCCTATTTCTTTTCTAAATTATGGTCTTTGCCAATGCACAAGCATTCTACCTCTTTATTTTCCCATCCACATCACATGTCGATATCTCTATTCGAGATGAAGAAACAATGTCATACCAACACTAACATAACCAATCTATTTATTTTATGCATGCAACATCACAAATATGGAAAAATTCTGAAATAAACTAACATAACCGGTCTATTTATTTTATGTATACACCATCACAAAAATGGAACAATGCTGAAATAAACTAGCATAACCAATCTATTTATTTTATGCATACACCATCACAAATATGGAAAAATGCTAAAATAAACTAACATACAACTAGTTTATTTATTTTACACATACACCATCACAAAAATGAAACAATGCTAAAATAAACTAACATAACCAATCTATTCATTTTAAGAATATACCATAAAAACTATGAAAAATTGTTAAGATGAAACTAACCAATCAACTATGCATATACTATCACATAAATGGGAAAGGCTAGTCTAACTCAAATAACATGATCAACATTAACATCCAAATTAACATAACATATCATAATCATCATCATAATCACAAGAAATGCATCTCAAATAAACACGTGGAAAAAAATGAACATCTCATATATATAATATGTGATCAAAGTACATGTTCATCATCTACATCATCATAACATCATATCTCTCTCTCAAAATGTACATCTTGCATCTTCAGCTTATAGGCTGGTATACATGTAACATATATAATCAAAACTAGCAACCTTTGATACTCAGGGTCCTTGAGGCTCTTTATGTGGTCATAGGAGGTAGTATCATCACCACTCTCTATCCATCTACATCTACATGAGCTAGAAGCCATCACACCTGACATCAACCTCTCCTACTCTCTAAACTCTAAATATCTCTATATCTATGGGAAATATCTAATTACCCTCTCATAGTAGGCAATCTCATCTAGGGCAATCAAATATCTTTCCATAGATATAATTTATGGAGGACCCATAACACCTGATGATGGCCTAGCCTATACTGGTCCCTATGGTGGTGAAGGAGGAGGAGTAGACTAGCCTACTACTCTCAAACTATCTCTCTATGCTATCACTGTAGTCACCTAACCCTATAAAACAACACCTGACCCTATAATCCTACAACTTGACCTTATAGAGCCCAAATCTTTCCCTACAACATCACCACCTACCCATGTAAGGCTAAAACCTATGCCTAAGTTCTCTCTTGAGCTTGTACTACTACATCTTGGGCCTACACTACTATATCTTGGGCATGTAGCACTACTAGATGTAACCCTACCCACCAAGCTGTAAAAACCACTATACACCATGGGTCCCCAACACCTAGCCCTATTGGTAGCTCCTTAAAATCTAGCCCATTTATCTCTTGGGGCAATGGTAGGGGTGCCTCTATGTCATCTCACTTTTATCAAGGGAAGGTAGGTGAAATATCCTATAGTAGCCCAAACTACCTCCTAACCTGTGCCATGGGTACCATGTCCAACTCACTAGCCCATCTCCCCCTGACCCATAGTGAACTCTATAACCTAACAAGCTACTCTACTTGCCATCTAACAACTAGGTATGTTAGATATGGTCTCCAAAAAATATCTATAGGGATCAAGCCCTTGAGCATGTGCCTATAGTAAGCAATGTCTCACACCACACCATCCACTCAGGTTTATGCCATCCCCTTTCTTTACAATCTAAAACTAACCCTAAAGCTAGATATAATAGTGGTAGGTAATCCTAGTGGTCATGTCACCATGATGTGCTCATACACCCAACAGTGTAGTAAATGACTGACACATAAACCATATCACCATCACAACCTCAAACCCCATAGATCTCTATATAACTGAGCCAAAAATACTAGACCCTAGGCAAAAATGGTCCACTTCTCAACCATCTATGTAAGCACACCTATTAAAGTAATTAGAAATCTCCCTCTATTTGCATCTAGTAATTCATACACTATGATCCTAATCATCATCAAGATGCTCAAATGATATTGCTCCTCATCAACCATATACAGTGGCTCATATGCAAAAGCCATAGAGTGGTAAGTCACCTTAATGACATGCTCTCCATATAAAATGACCATATGTATATTATGCTCCTCTCTCGAGCATGCAAAGAGCTCCTCACCTTGGAGTGGTAGCCATAAGATCATATACACATCCTCTTACATCACTATCAACTCTCTAGTTGGTAGATGGAAAGTGTTGGTGGTATGATCCAACCTCTCAATCAATGCTATCATCAGAGACATATCCCACATGACTTGACAGTACCATCACACTCCTCTTAATCCCATGGCCACCATATGCTCCCACTCATCTAGAGTGACATCCTTCCTCATGCATGTCAATAACCTCAAAAGATGATCTCATAGTGTAAGTGCCATCCTTGCCTACATCCATATAAAAAAATAACTTAGGTCACATACTTTTTAATCTACTATATCACTACCTTTTTCCCTTCCCACTAGGAGAACTACATTGGTATGAGGCCATAAATTGAGCTATATAGGTATCACTCAGTTGATATGGGGTCTTCTAAGGTTAGCCTAACCATATACCCACCTTAATAACCACCCTAGGCTTCACTACCTCTATCTCTCTCTACCCTAGGCTTCACTGCCTCTCTCTCTCAGGCTGCTTATCCCAACTGTAGGCCTCACAACCTATATTATTGACTCTTGACACTATGACCTATCTTTTAAGCCTTAGACCTCTCAAACTATCTCAACTTACCTTTTTCCCTAAAACACACCTTTTTATATCTTTTTCCTAGGTTCTGGGAGAACTACATTGGCTTGAGGCCTTAAACCAAGCTATATAGGTAGCACTCAGATGACACAAGGTCTTTTGAGGCTAGCTCAGCCATTAGGCTACCTGACTACTTCCACTAGACATCCAAAACTCACCTTTTCTCTTATTTTATTACTTTTTAACAATCACCAATGTTAGATGTTAGCATTAATTTTGACATCAGTGCTTTATAGGCCTACGTAACAGTTGACATCAGCAAGAAACTACCAACCTCAATGCCGTGTTGGTTGATGTCAACTGATCTCACTGACATTGATTGCTCTCACTAATGTCGATGATTGGTTTGACCCTAGGGCCAAGCAACCTAAATCCAAGGCCAAATAACCTAAATCCAACCTTACCCATTTCCCCTAAAAACCTACCCATAAAACCCCCTAACTTATCCTACACCTACCCTAACCTATTTTCTACCCCTCTACCAACATTTTATACACCCCCACCTCTCATTTATCCTAAAAATTTTAAATATGAAATCAAACTAGTGTAGGATATTAACTCATCTCTTTGTCTCCTCCTAGCTGGCACCACTAACTCTTATGGTTATGTGCCTCCCACTGGGTCCCCTCTTTGAGCCACCATCTCAAATCACTCTCAATATCTCTTTCTTCTCACCAATCATCAAGTTTTAAATGAGTTTGGTCAGTCACCAAACCCCCTTTTGTCAGGTTTGGTTAGCCACTGATGTTAGCATTCTTGACCTAACCTACTGATGTCAATGCTTACACCTATCGACATTGGTAATGTTACACTCAGTTTACCTATGTTGGCACTTTATATTACCGATATCAGCAAATATAACTAACATTAGCACCATTCCAATATTATTTTCCTTAACACAAACCCCCCTACTTTTCAAACCTTACCCATATACTGGGGTAACTAGCGATCACATATATCTCCCCCAACAATGACAAAATGACATTGAAGACTACTTAAATCTTCACCCATGATGACTTTGCTTGGATATCATGAATATTTCCTTTCTCATTGACCCTTTTACACCAACCTTACATTATTTGTCCTCATCACTTATGTTATTTTACTATAGTTGGCTATTGTGCACATGTAGGTTTATTAAGTGTTTTAGATGGCAACCAAGTCCATCCTATCACCTTCAACCCTTTTTTTCCTAGGGGTACTTCATACCTCAAAAACTTGGGAAACATTGACCATTAGAGCTATAAATTTGATTTTTTTGACCTATCAGCTATCACTTACAAGCTGGGCTTTGGTTACTTCTATCTGAGTCCTCCCTAACCTTGATTAATCTCAACTTTGATGATAATATCTCATTTTAGTATATGCATATAGATCGATGCTCAATTCTCCACCATTCACACAATTACCTTTTTATCAAACTAATACTTGATTCTGGTTTCTCTTTTGTTGATTCCCATTTTAAGGGGGGATATTGATACCTCATCCAATACTTGGAGCATCTAACTCCTATTTTTGTCTTGCAACATGTCAATACAAATTACAAGATAAAAAGGAGAAAATTTAGACACCAAAATTATGTCATACACACATGCGTAACTCCCTGTGTCAAAACCCCCCTTAAGCCCATTTCAATAATAAAAATTAATCTCCCTAACCCATACTTTTACCCATCACACATTTAATTAATTTAAAATACTTAATTAAGTTAATTAAAAACTCCTATTTCCACCTTACTTTGCTACCCTAACTTATGAATAATTATCATGTAATGAATCACCTCAAGAACTGGTCCCCTCATCCTAACTACCCAAGACTTATTCCCACTTCTAAACTAAATTCCTAGTCAATTATTTCCTTCCTAACCTCTTATTTTTACTATTTTATAATGGGTGTCACACTTGGCATGAACAAAAATAGAAATTAGGTAAAAAATAGTAAGGGTTACCTATTCTAGGGCAACCGACGTTAGTTAACCCATAGCCAATGTCAGCAGGATCACTGACATTAACAATATAAGCCAAGCCCAAACCTAAAGTTTAGGTCAACAAAAATTATGAAAATTGATTCTTACTCTCATTCAAGCTCTCAAAATTCTATTTTTTGACATCCAAGCTTACAATCACCCTATGCAAGTCAATCACAATCAATAAGTAATCTCTTAAGGACCAACATCACCTGCTTGTTCTCTCTATTTAGGCATTCAAGTTTAGACTCCCTAATAGGGACCAACAACCTGAAACTTATTGTTCAGTGACCACCATAAATAAGTACATCATTGATACTATAGGTCATTTAAATATTTATTCTTCTATTTCTTTATATCTACTCTATATCACTTTACATACTTTTGACCATACCCCCATGAGGGAGTTACAAAACTTCCTTGCTTATTTCCTCTTAAACTGACATACCAAACCTCTGACTAGACTTAACCAAGCCATAATCTCCCTTTCATAACTCTTCCAACCTCCCTAACCTAATATAAACCATTTCTTAGAACCAAGAAAGCCTTCTACAAGCTCCCAAACAATTATTTCCCCTACTGAGCTCAGTAGCCTAATCGACATTAGTCACCTCACTATCGACCTCAGTAGTATAACTGATATCGATCACTCCCCTACTGATGTTGGTGACTGTCAATTCCCTATCCTCTTCAAAACCTATCTAGGTAATTTTTAAAACAACAATAGAGTACCTCACCAATACCTTATCACTCTCTACTACATACATGTTAATAATGGTAATATTATCTCTTTTTCACTCTCTCTTTACCTCTCTTTTAGTTATTTATTATTTTTATATCTCTCAAAAGTGGACTATCATCTCTAGGGAAGTTTCACACTTCCTAGAACAAGTGCATAGCTTGGCAACTCACTCATTTATCTACTAACAAACAAATTGTGGTAGTGCTTTCTTATTTTCAAGTAGTCCTCACCAACTAAATATGAGTGCTCACAATGTTTGGATATGATGTGAAAACCAAATTTGGGTTCATTCTAATCACTTATCCCCATCCTTCTTTTTGTTTTCTTTTAGAATTAAAATAGATAAAATTTAGTGAAACATCACCTTTTCTAAAAACTAGCTAAAAATAGACATTCTCTAGAAAAATACATAAAAAGATAATAAAAATGATAAAACATAGGAAATAGTTAGGGTCACTTACCAAATAAACCTCTTCCCTGGCCTGAATAAGTGCCTCAACTTCCTCATAATGTGAGAACTTGGCATCTTTTCTCCACATCATGTTTTTATCTCAGACTAAAACTTATACCCACTCAAATGATGCAAATGAATTAACAATGATTCAAAATGGCCTATTAAATTCATGACTTACCCTATGCCACCCTATTAAGGTTACCCATGCACGTTAATTTTGTTATTTAATATAACTATCTTGTCTTTGCCATATCTTGAGAACTGTAACTCCAATTTGTGAATTGTTTCTCATGTAAGGGACTTGCTATCAATACCCTCTATCTCATATTGGGAAAAATAATCCTATCATTACTTTATAACCTACAGAATGACAACAACAATTATATTTTATTAACCATATAATGTACCAAGTACCTATACAATTACACACTAAATTATTAAACTCTGACATAATAAATCCATTATTCAAACCTAATACAACATCACAATTGCCAAGTAAACACCAACATAATTGATCCTTACTAATTTTAGTCACATACCTAAATCAAAGTATCATCTCTCTCACCAAAAGGGGGAAATATGCATAGAAAACTTTAGACACACAAAGTTACATTCAAATTTTCAGATACATAAGCATCTAGAGTCACTAATTTTTAGATTATAGAGACATACAAGTCTACATAGGCATTTAGTTACATAACTTATTCATATTATATATACATATAGGTCTACATAGGTTTACACATGTATTTAGTTGCATAAATTATTTAGATTATGCAGACATATAGGTCTACATAGGTTTATATAGGCATTCAATTACACAACTTATTCAGATTATATAGACATATAGATCTTCACAGGTTTACATAGTCATTTAGTTTCACAACTTATTCAAATTATATATAAATATAGGTATACACAAGTTTACATAGGCATTAAATTGCATATATTATTGAGATTATACATACATACAAAACTACATAGGTTTACATAAGCATTTAACTACATAACTTATTCAAATTATATAGACATACAGGTATACACAGGTTTACATAGGCATTTAGTTACATAGATTATTCATATTATATATATGAATAGGTCCATATAAGTTTACACAATAATCTAAAGTTATAAAATTTTGGAGATACATACAAGTTTACACATGCATTCAGTTGCACAGATTTTTAGATATACAAATGCACAAGTCTACAAGTTTTACATAGGCATCTATAATTACATATTTTAAAATATATAAATAGACATATATACATAGGTGTTTAGATATATGCTCCATATAGTATAAAAATTTGAAATGGGTATACCATTTCATTTAGATATTTAGATACATAACTACATCACTTAGATATTAGGTTTAGGGGCACAATACATAGTGCATGTTCTTGGTTCCCATTTTTAGATTTATCAAATTACATTAGTAACATCACCATGTTTTCACTAGTTTAGATCATAGATCTATCTATAATGTTTGATCCATACCAGTACACTAGACTCAATTTAAATTACTCAAATTTAGAGTGGGGGCAAGCGAGCCTTATTTCTCCACACCTTCAGTTTACATTACTAATATTCATTATGGGGGCAAGTGAGCCTTGTTTCTCTACACCTTTAGTTCACATTACTCAAATTTAAAGTGGGGGAAAGTGAGTCTCATTTCTCCATGCATTCAAACTATAGTACTTAGATTTAGAGTGGGGGAAATCAAGTCTTATGTATTCACATATTCATCTTACACACTCAATTTTAGTATAAGGGGCATTTACAACATATGCTTCTTTTCACATATTACACTCCAATTCTCATCCACTTCTTTGGATGAGAAGTGGGCCAAATCTATATTTAATTCACATAGGTAAGTACATGTACATTTTTTATTTTATTTTACTCTAGTAATTCCATTTCATTTCATTAATAGAATAAAAGGGGGCAAATGTAAACACCCTAATTTGGTTAAGAAACCATAATTACTATGTCTTTTATTGATATTTGACACAAAGGGTCTTAGTGATGGTTATAGTCCTTGTTCACATGGTTACCTTGAGTCTTTTGATATTTCTTATGTCTTTTTATCAATATTTAGATACATCCAATAGTCATAGGTCACCTTTTCCTAGTCCCATGGAGGCCTAGCCTTTCATCCTTGATTTTTGATTTTTCTAAGCCTTTGGACATCAATGATATTTTAAGGATAGTAGTGCTACATGGTGCTACTATCCACTTTTGAATTTATTATCTGATGGTCCCTTTCACCCGTTTGACCCCTCTATGACCCTTCTCTTATGTTTTTTATATCTTTTTCATGACTTGTCAACCAACGAATAAGGTATTATATTCCAAAAAAATATCCTCATATATAAAGATCCTAAAAATGCATTTTACATAGAGTAATTACTATTTTGGCACTTATTACATAAAATCAATAAATAGTATAGCTCAAATAATCTACATACTACTCAGCATTTACACCTAGACATTTGCATGCTTGATCAAATAAGGGTCTAGTCAAAATTCATCCTTGCATATCATACAATTTGATGGTGCATGTTCCCTAAGGGATAACTACATGTTATTTGAGACCCCTATCATTGGGGTTAATGTAGGTAGTGGTTAGGATAATAGGGGTTCTGCTCTATGTAATTGTAACATCCCACAACCCATTTTTCCTTTCTTTTTGCACTTTATTATTTCATTATTTCATGTGTGCAAGTATTCATTAGGGTTTTGGAGAAGAATTAACAAAAATAGTGACATAGAAGAGCCCATTCATGACATTAAATCACCTATAAGACCCTCAAGAACTCTTGTAACTTCTTTGAAAGTTGAAGATAGTCATTATAGTAGGAACACTAGTGCCAAGTTTAGACACTAGTACCACATGGCACTACTATCATAAAGGGGGCGCTACTATCCAAAGCCAAATCTCAAAAAATAGTCTACAAATGAAATACTCCTCTCTATCTACTCAGTTGTCTCTAGTATTTAGATCCATATGAAACTCTATACATATCCAAATAATTCCACCTTATCCTTGTATTTATTATTTTTGGAAAGTTACATAGAATCAATAAATCCCCATTTTATTATAGATTTAAAATACACCCAACCCTTTAATCTAGATTAGGATTTACATATTAAAACCCTAAAAAGGTTAAATCACCAGTACTTGAAATACCATTACATTAGATACACATAGTGTATTCTACAAAATCCTTATCTAATATGCACCATATTCATATATCTAGAGCACCTACACATGTTCTTATTACTAAAATTTCAAACAAACCATGATTTATTCAGTGATGGGTTTCATGAACCCCTACTCCTAATATCCCTAACCATAGAGTCATTAAACATACATATATAATTATAGATCCTATAGTGCAAAATATTACACATTTGCATGTTCCTTGGTAGTATCATTAGTATATTTCATGAGGTTCATAGTGGGGATATACCTATGAGCATCCTTTGGATGAGATCATAAGATAGTTTTTTCTTTTCAAATATTCTAAAGATAACAAAAAATAAAAAATACAAAACATATTTTTAGATTTTACATGTTCTATTATCTCTTTGGGATCTATGTTGTTAGTTCAATGATGGTGAATAAAATGTCATCTATTTCTATATACACATTTTCATTCATATTTTGAGTGTGATATAAGCATACCCAAGCACATGATCTATGCACTTTAAGATGTTGAGCCTTACCTCTACTCATGCTATTTTCACATTAGAGGCATCCACTTATTTGATCATGATACACTAATATTATATCATTCCATGATCATTTTTCAATATCATGTTTTTATATTATTTACTTTCACATGCCTTTATCTATGATTATATTTTTAAAATGTACTTGATATGCTATGTGATTAACATTTTTTACTAGCACATATATCTAGGAGTTAGTATGATGTGTTTATGTTGGCTGATTATGTTTCAATATTTTTATGTATACACTTACTTGAGTGTCTTATCCTACATTGTATTGATGGTTTGCAAATTTTTGTATGCTCCATTGATTGTGTCCCACGTGCCTATGTTTACCTATTGTGACATTTATATATGTCATAATTTTGTTGTATCTTGACATTTAAATATGTCATTGCTTGCTTTGTGTACGTTTGAATAAGTCATGTCCATTAGATTATGTGACATTTAAACATGCCACTTATTTTATGTATCCTTATACCATGGTATTTTGATTGTATTTTGAGTGCTCTTGTGTGTGCTCAATTTATTGTTGAGTTTGTATTTTTATTATCTAGATGTTTCCATAATTCAAATCATGCATCTTAGGACTTGATGTGATCACATACTTTTTACCTAATTATTATATATACCTATACATGATACCCATATATATTATATGATACATTCATATATTATACATTCATATTATCCTTTTGAGGTAAGGTGACAACTAGTTTCTATTTCCCCTCACTTCAAAAGGGGAATGCCAATAGGCATGGTTTTCACACTTATTAGTTAATCATTATTTTCATATTATAATGGGGGCATGTCATGGGAACATGTATTCCACACTTGATAAAAAACAAATTGGTCAAATTATAAAGTTATATGATTCAAATACACACTTGTGGTAGCATTCTATACATTGGTACCTTTTTTATACCCAAGGTTTAGCTTGAGACATATATGAGGTGCATATGCCATGAAAAATATCACCTTAAATTAAAAAATAAAATCAATGTTTAGATTTCAAATGCCTCTACATAATTTAGCTTACACTAGGATGAATTTTTATGGACTGTTACTAATCCAATATATTGTATTAGTTGGTTCACTTTTGACAAGTTCAAGATGATTACATCACTCAATATTACCATTTTTAGAGGATGGAGTGATCAAATAATCCAAGTGTACTAGATTTATAGTGTGAGTTGACTTGAATCACTCATGCTCATCAGGTTATAAGTATGATTAGGTTACATACTTGAGTTAATCTCAACTTTTGGGTGGGAACTCACCTTTTATCCAATGTTGGGGGAAAGTTTCCCTCTAATATTTATTATATATTTTCACTTGAAAGTTTTTACTATTGTCCTAATCTAAACTCTAAAGATTCATAATAAATCATGTCTCTTTAAATCAAATTGTCAAAAGGCAATATGCTTGCATCAATACATAGGTGTAATCTTAAACTTGATCTCTTTACTTTAAAGTATTTAAAATTATTTTAAGTTTAGATTATATGCACTTGTATTGATAGGATTACAAAAGGTTTTTGTTTCCTTCATTAGTGAAAACATAAAAATAAAAGTAATAAAATAAAAAACTTAAACCTAGGACCTCATGAGCCAAAGGTAAGGATGAAAGAAAACTAAATATGAAGACAAAAATCATGTAAAATATACCTTATTTTGTGGATTATTCACCTTGTCAAATGTAAGTGGAGTGTGTTTCCATAAATATGATCCCTTCATCATCAATATGAGACCTTCACTTTGTTGAATGTAAGTGAAGTGTGTATGTAATATGGAGGGTAGAGAATTCCCTTTAAAATATATTAAAAGGTTAAATATGAACCCTCCATCTTAATTCCAAGATGGAAGGTGTAGAATAATCCCTCATAATTTTCTTTTGATATTGGAGGTGTGTTCATAAAATAATATGCCATGGCATCTTGAGATTCATTTGGAAAGGAATATGCTCTTGGAATGAGGTGGAAATCGGAATAATAAGTAATTAAAATGAAATTATAATTCTAAATCCATGGAATTATAATTATAAATAGGATTGATTAAACTAATAAAAATATTATTTTAATGAATATAATGTGATATGATGGACCTCCATCTTGTTTTCAAGATTGAGGGTGGAGAATGTTCCTTGAAAATTGATGTAAATGAGGAAGAAATTGAATTAAATGAAATTATAAATTCTAATTCCATGGAATATATTATTAGAAGAAGGATTAATTAAACTAATCAAAAGGATTAATTTAATTAATGTGATATGAATATGATTTTTTTATTTGATTATAATGAGAGGAATTGATTAATTGACTAGAGAGATGGAAATGACTAGTGGTGACAATAAATATGACTAGAGTGATAATTTAATGATCTAGTATAATGAATTTGCCCATTTAGGGATGCCCCAATGTGAATTCAAAATCATATTATTTAAAAAAAGGAGGAATTTATGATGAACTAATAAAATTAGACTAGTTAGTATACAATTTACAAGAAGTCATTATGTTTCACCATTTGACATGATTAAAATACAGTGTTTATAACACTTATTATATACTATAACATGTTCTTGGATGGAGGTCAGTCATGAGTAAAGCACTTAGGTGAGACTCACATAAAGACAAGGTGTGTTATACACACCCAAGTACACATTCTTTTTCTTTTAAACTAGTAATTTCATTACTAGATTAAATGGGGGACAAATGTAGACACTAGATATGCATTATATAACATCTCAGTCTTGTATACTTAGAAAATAATTCTCATGGTTGTACCCTTTAGTTATAATATCTTATTATTTTTGAAAGGATTTCATATGCTCTCTCTTATGAATACTGCTTATCTCTTAGTTTGACCATATTTTATTTTGATTACTAGGCCTCCTATACTTCTCAAAATGCTCTTAAATTACTTATTATCATCCTCTCATAATTTTAGACATGTTCCTATTTTACATCTTTTTGGACACTTGTATCTCAGATGGATGCCTATGTTAACACTAGTGTCATGTGTAAAACTGAGTGTCTAGTGCCCTAAAGTCATCAAAATTGTAAATGAAATGTATCCCTATGGTCAGCCTAAGTGATTTTATGCAAGATATTTCTAAAATGGATTGATATATATACAATCTCAACCCTCATTCATTCCTCACCTAGAAAAGACTTGATGACTCACAAGGTGATTTACCAAAGGCTCCCAATCAAACATTCAAGTAAGCAAAGATTTCTTATTCTCTCATATTTCAATATTAGTCATAGGGATAGACCATCTATAGGTCTAAAGTACTGAGGGATCACTCCTTGATCCATATTTTCTAAGTTACAATATAGGTCACTCTATGTACTTACTTATCACATGTTGCATCTTGATACACACACAATCTAACATGTAAAGTAGAAATACATAAATTTTAGGCCCTCTTATAAGTATTGGTTATGTAGGCAACACCCATGATAGAGGGGTCCTTAGGGTAGCTCAACATTGTGTGCCCACTAACCCATTTTTCCCATAGTCATTCCAAGGGTGAAGAGTTATGATTTGATCATTTGAAAAAGAGAAATAGCTTATGTTTAAGATAAAAAAACATTATATCAAAGGCAATATAAAACCTAGAAGTTTTTAAGTGGTTGCAATCAGATCTAGTCAATATTTATAGACTAGACACTTATATCTAAGTCAGAGAGTAGCATTGATGCAACTGTATAGATCTTATGTAAGTGTCTGAGGCCAAGTAATAAAAAATTATAGAATCCAATGATCTTTACATAATCCATCTATATTCCACTTATATCTTTTTTCAACCTAGACCTAAATGTACATAGTAAACTAGCTAAGGATTCTTGTTTCTAATTTATTACAATATCAATCAAAAGTTATACTTTCTATTTTAGCATATCTTAATATTATAAATATAGAATATTTTTTATCTAAGTTTAAAAATTAATTGGACAACTATATATTTGTTTTTCACACTTATACTTATTTATTTTTATATTCTTAACCATATACTATATTGACCCATCTCAATTTAGGGTTAAATAGTTCCTGACTCCTTACCTTATTCTTTCTTTTTTTCTCTTCTCCTAGAGATATCTCTAATACATAGTTTCATATCCACATAACTTCTTACATGAAATATTTACCCTCATGGGGTCCTTAGTATTTTTCTATTCAAAATAAACTTATAATTACACTACTTATTTAATTAACTTATTTGGGTTATCTTTAACACAAAATAAAACAACATTGCTAGTGGGTTTACCTCTTTCCTTCACCATGACCTTTATTGGTCTCTTTTAATATCTAAAATATCTTCCTTCACTTTATTAGAATCTCTAAAAATCATCTAACCTTTATTTTATGGGAAAAAACCCCATCATCATCTCTTCTCCATCATCTCCACTCATAAATACAATAAATCCACTTTGTGCATCTTTCATCATGTCCAATCTTGATTGGACTCACTTTAACATCTCAGTTAATTCTTATAATTATGGTGCACTTCTTCCTTTAAGTGACACATTTACTTAAATAGATGGATTCTCTTTCAAAACCTATAATAGGCTCAAAAAATCACCTCTCACACTTCCTCAACACTTGCAAGACTTCTCTCATACCTGCAACAAACTTATCCTCTTTCCTAGGAAAACATATTTTTTATAGATTGAAACTAACTAAAGAAAACTTCTCTTTCACAACCTATAATTGAATTGTACAAGAGTCTCACATACTCAACCCAAAAATTATGTACCTTGATCTAATACTATATAGTGTAAGGATAGACAATAGCCACTTAAGGACAACCTTTATGTATGTGATGCTTTGGTAGGACACTCTCATGGACACACTACAACAAAAATACATTAGATTTGACACAATATATACATATTCATTAAATTAATATTCAAAACATTAAAAATTAATGCACACTCACTCAATCTCACTTACACACTTGCATCTATGGGCTTATTAAATTACATGGTGATGGCTTATACCCTCATATACTTCATTAACAACTCAACATTATTCCATATGTTTTCATTTACATTTTACCCATAAATTTTTTAAACTTTATCCAGCTCACCTTCCATTCACATTATTCTATCCACTTATTTTTGTTCATTTTAAACCTAAAAATATTCTTTTTCCTTGAGTCATTTTCTTGGCTCAATGTCTTTTCAAATTCTTTTTCCCCCACTTGAGAAAACATCATCTCTCTAAAAAAAATCTTGGGTCATAACATTCCTACCATATATACATCCATAAAAAAATTACTCATGTCATAACATGTTTATCACATGGACATTCATAAAAATATGCCAAATATAAGCCTAAACAAAATTTGTATTGTTACACCAATGTGTTTATGAATAAATGTGTGTACACATAAATAATGGTGGGAAAGCTCATGTAAACATCATGATATGAGATTGTCAATGTATAATAATGGAAAAATAATAATTAAATGAAATAAATCACAAAAAAACACAAGCACATTATTTATGGATGATGCAAGATTGCTTGTATACCTTAGATGCTCCTATATCACTAATCCATCTCATATGTTTACTATATACACATAATACTTTTAAACTTTATCATTTACTATTGATTTTTATTTTATAGGAACATTTCAATTTTTTATCTCATTGAGTGTACACCTTAAAGAGTGCATTGGTAAAGGGGTGTGCAAACCATTAGTGCTTGACAAGATTATTGGTCAACTCTATCATTACCTAAACCCATCATATATCCTTATTATCCAACTCCCCAAGTGATATTAGCCTCATTTATTCACTTCCCTAATAAATTATCATTTAAAATAGACCCTAACTAAGAAAAAACCTTTTTTTACTAATAATTAAGTCAGTTTAACCCTATTATAAAATTTTAAGCACATGTTATAGAACTAGGTTAGCCTGACCAACCTAGTTTGAGGCCTAATGGTAAATTTTTATAAAATATTAGGTCATGTTGGTCAATATCATAGGTAAAATTTATATAAGGGTTAATACTTATCTATTTCTATAAACACAAGGCTTGTTTCAATCTAATAGAGAGTAACATTAATTCTCCCATCAATATAGTTCATAATTCTACTAATTTGGCATTTTAATAAGCCATTGCTTAGGGTTTGCATTGGATGGAAGATAGCTTATCTTATGGGAAGTATTAGATGCAAATTATGAGTATTTTAGGCTAGAGATTATTTATATAGTGTGATCCTTAAAAATACAAAAAAACCTCATTCAAATCACCATTGGCCAAGGGAAGGATTGAGACTCGATAAGTTCACTCAAAGTTAAGTATTCTAACTCTTTTTATTTCATTTTCTAGATAAATATTATATAAAGTAATGTGTTGAATATATAAATCCTTACTTAGATTAAATTTGTTATTATAATTAATATAGCTATAGGTTTTTATTTACTTTCCATCATCCATTTTAGGTGATTTAGGCCCCCATTTTCTTGCCATGATCCCTTGATTTGTTTTGTTTATTTAACCATCCCCCTTTGTGCCACAAGATTTGGTGAACACTAGATTAGTTTTATTTTATGTATTTACACCTAGATAGGGTTATTAAATAACATCATTTTATTAGAGGATTTTAATCCCTCCCCCTTTTTTTGTGTGATAAGAGATCCATTAGTTAGGTTTAACACATCCAATTTGGTCATGATCTTTATATAAATAATATTGAAATAGTTGTTAGTTGATTACCTTATTCGATCTTAGATTTACTAAGATAAGCTGTAAAACTATATTTATTTGTTACATACATTCTGGTGAACCTGATTTCAATCTAACCCTTGAATTTTTTATTTTTCATTTACATAACATATATCACACTAGTGGATCTAGTCTTAACCTTTGTTTGTAAATTTAGGATCCACAGTCAACTAGGTCACACTGGTTGACCTAAGTTTTTCCTTTCAAAGTCAACTAGGTCATGCTAGTTAATTTACTTATTTTCTCTATTTTATACAAGATCTATAGTCAACCAAATCATGTTGGTCAACCTAGTTTTATCCTTTTTCTTGTAGGGTTTCATCTCTAATAAATTGATTCATGTTGGTCAACTTAGTAATTTTACTATTTGTTGAATTTTCACTTATAGTAAAATAAGTTGACTTGGTTGACCTAGTTCATTTATATAGTCTTTACTTTTTAGTTGTTTATCAAATTAGACCGCATTAGTTGACCTAGTTTCATTTTACTGCTTTTAGTTTTCATATACTTATAGATGAAGTCAACCTAGTCAACCCTATTTAACCTCTATGTTTTTCATATTTTTGCCTCTTCAGGACTCAATTAGGCTTAGACAATATAGTTAATAGTTATATCTTTAGAATTCTTAGTCAAATAATTAATTTAACCTGGTTGACCTAGTCATATTTTTTAGGTTTATTCTAACTAGCTTCATAGTTAAAATTTTCATAAAATGTCTCAATTTATCATTTATATATTTCAGTAAAATAATTTAGCATTTCAATTTTTACACATTTTTTACCAATTTTTAAGTTTGATAAAACTATATCACATAGTTAACTAATTTGATCTATCCAACTTAGTTTTGTGTTTGCCTACTCTGTAAAACAAACTAAGTCAACCTAGCTAACTATGTTGTATTTTGACATGTTTTTATAATAGACTAGATGGCCCATCTAGCTATGTTCTATTATATTTTCTAATTAGATTGGCCTAGTTGATCTTGTTCTGTGTCTTTTACTTTTTATCATAAATAAGGTAATTAAATTTTATTTCTTAGTAAATAATCTCACATTTTCTTTGAAAATATTTGGCTACCTATTTATTTACTTTCTAAAACTATAAATTATTTTTCAACACTTGATTTTGCCTTTATTTTCACTTTGTCTTGATTTCCATATAAATTGTGTTCTATAAATTTTAAAACTACTTAGCTATTATCATGAAGGGATACATGATGATCTATTTATGGTCCTTATCTATCATTTATACATATCATGGTGTGAGTGAATTTCCCCAATACTCATAGCCATAATACAAAGCTAAACATGATCTTTAATTTCTATGTACCTCACAATAATTCAAAAATTTATAAGATTTCCATTTTAATTTAAATTTAGCAATTTAGCCATCCATTTTATCTTTTAGTGCATCAATTAGTGGTTAGCACTAAGAAACTGCTTATAGTTTACCCTTGAAACTAGGTTTATTGGTCTATGGAAATTATACTTCCTCCATTGTTAGTGATCTAAAACATTGGTTTGTCATTATCCAATGGATAAGAAACTTCTTTGGGAGCTTAAAAATAAATAAAAACCTTATAGTACAACTTCCTAATCTTATTTTTAGATAATTAACAGGCATTAGTAGTTACAAAATTACATTTTTCTTTCTTGTTGCTTGATACTCTATGTTGTATTACAAATTATATTGACCAAGATTTGTGATCATATGAATTCAATAAGGGAGGTTATTATAGTGTTATTTCAAGGAATAACAACTCAAATAAACACACTAACACTTACACTCCTAGCCTAGATACTAGGGATAGATTAGTAATAAAAACCAAAGGAAAATAAAACAAAAATGTTGATGTCTAAAACTTTCATTTTAGGTGAACAACCTTCTTTGGGAAGATTTACAGGTGTAGGACTCAGATGTGGTCTATAAAGAAACCTCTAGGGTTTTAGAAGATGGCTCTTTAGATTAACTTTGGGGATGAAAAATGGAAGAGAAAAGCAAATAAAATATTAAAATAAATACTAAGGTGATGTACTGAGATATTTGAAGTATTTAACCTATGATTGCATAAAATAGTTCAAATCTTTGAACTATTATAGACTATTAAAGGAGCATGTGCATAAATTAAAATCCATAATATGAACAAGAACCAATACTATAGAAGTAGAGAAAGGAAGATAGAAAATAGAAGTAACTTTCCATTCAATTTAACACAAAAAATTGCATCCTCTTCATTGTTATATGGAGAACAAAATATAAAAGGCATCGATATGTACGATATATAATATTCAATCCAACCTATAAGGGGAAACTATTAATGTCATAGAATGAAAGATTACTAGTTGCTTCTCCTTCTATTCTTGAACTATTACAAATGGTTACGCTCCAAAATAGTAAAAATTACAATTAATCGATGACCAACCCTTTACAAAGGAAAAAAGCCTCAAATATATAGGTGCAACAGTCTCTTGTGGGAGTGACACTTGGAAGTCCTAGTGTTGGTGCCTATGATGATGCCATTATAATTGAATGAGGGACTCTGGCTGATGAGTGAAGTTGGTCTCTAGATCTTGGATATGGTGTAACTATACTATCTTATGATGGCCATGATGCTTATTTATTTGAACTACCTCTATTACACCATTGAAAATGAGGATCAACTTACTTTGGTCAATAGCACAACTCCTAGTTTTGATTAAAAAACTCCGCCTTAGCCAAGCACCATAATTCCATATGGAGTGCTTTGCTTATTTCCCCTTATTATTGCATAGTGGTCCCCACCCATATCCATCACCTGATGGAACTACTTCAAGTCTTAAAAAAAATAAACTCCTCCTAGCAAGCATCATGACACCATGTGGAGAACTATATGTTCCTCTTTATAACTAAAATGGTGGGTCCCCCTTCCTACTCTACTAGATTATGGTTCTATTTTAAGTCCTAAAAAAAGAGAAATGACCTTGAAGAGTATCTGATCACCACATAGAGTGCTAGCACTCCTCTTGATCAAGATAAAAACCTTTTGTGGTAAATGAGCACCATGTGGTGAAAGTAAAAGGGGGCTGATACTTAGGAAAAAAATTCAAAAAAGACCCCAAGAAGGAGGTTGAGAGCATAATTGTCAATTTTTTCCAAGAAAGTTTGAGACCAAAAGTTGACTATTATAAAATAATAAAAAGTTCATTTAAATCCATAGTTCTTGGTGACTCATAGGGGTATTTGCCTATGGATGAGAGAACCCAAAAATCTTAGTTTCATGGATTAGTTGAGGCAAAATTTATGAAAAGTGAAGAAGTCCTAAAACATATAAATTTTGAAGGGTCACCTTTAAAGGTGCCCACTCTTATTCCTTAGGTTTTGGATTTCTACTTGAGAGCCTCAAAGGCTTTGTCAAGATTGATGATCTCCTTAAAAGAGATGCTACCCAAACTCTGAACTACCACCAACATTTGGAACTCTAGCTTAGTGAGTTGTAATATTTTATCCACCTTGAAGATGCTTTATGATTAATCAAGAGATATGAACATAACCTAGTCATTCTAATTATTCTTCAGTAGTGCTTTGATCTTTTCCTCTAAGAGGATGGTGTTGTCCACCAAGAATGGAAAGGGGAATCCCAATTTGACTACATGTTCAATGTGCCCCATCCTATCCTAGACCACCTTTTCTAAGGCATTGAATAATTCCTTGCACTTGGTATGTACCTTATTATAGATTATAAATTCATTAACCTTTGTCATCACTTGTCTTTGATCAGTCACCCCTGTTACCTATAGTGTCTCATCCATAGTACCATAAATATTTTAGATAAGGAGCTATGAATCCTAGACCTTAGGAGATATGAAGGCAATACTTAGTCGATGAATGCACTTTCCTCAGAGTTTACCCTCTATAAGTCCATAATGGACCTAAGTGTTGGCTTATGGTTCATGTCTATGCCTCTAATCCTCTCTTAGTAAGACACATATAGTTTCTAAACCATTAAGAGGATTCATGTAGTTTATGAGTAGGTGACAAGGTCATTCTTCAATTATAGGATTTCTTGGTTCTTAACTAAGGACTCCTATTATGTTTATTTATATAATTATAGATACACCTGATTAGAATCTAAGAGATTTTGATGGGTCTACACAAGTTATTCCTCTTTTTCTTGTAGATTAGCCTCTATGGCCACTCATAAATTGATTTCCACCTATAAAATCTCATTAGAGATGAAGCTCAAAAGATCATACCTCAATTTTTTGATCTCTACATCTTTTAATTTAGCCTTAATGTTGAGGTAGTCAACCATAGCCTTCACTTAGGTAGGTTCCAACATAGTCTTCTCTAGCTATCAACCCACTTTGATGTAATCCATGGTTATGAACTTTTATGTTTCTTCCATCAGCTTGAACATATCAATAAGCCTAGCATAGCTGAGATTAAGGCTAATGGCTTGTATTATGTAGTCCCCTAACTGTATCTAGTTTTGGGGTTTGACTACCTCGGATGCCATATGTTCAATCATGAGATATTATTGTGTTAAGTCAAAAAATGGCCACATGTGAGGCACCACTAGGGCCTTGGCCTATTTTCCCTTCATCTTCTCTACCTGATCCTCTTAAGCTTTCTTTATGGCATCCATATACTAATGGAACTACTCTTATGACTGTATGTTTTCCCCTATAAAGGGGAATCCTTGGGGTAGCCTAAATATAATGGTCACTTGCTATTATGAAGTAGTGGATTTTGTTACTTTGATGGTGAGTGGGTGAAGGGTGAGGGTGAAAGGAGGGAAAAGTAGGAGGTCATGGAGTGAGGTGGAAGGTGATTTCACCATGATGTAATATGATGTAGATGATGAGGGCAGAGAAGTAAGGAAAGGTGTATGGGAGGAGATCAAGATTATAGATGAAAGTAGTGTAAGATTAATAATAGGCTAGGTAGATAAAGAGGAGAGTGGGGATAAGGAAGTGATTAGTTGGGAATTGGAAAGTACCAATACCATGGGTGAAATTATGGAAGGAGATAAAAGAGTGAAGAAAGAGGCAAAGGTAAAAAGAAGGGGATGAGAAAAGTGTACCTTCTTTTGAGGGGGTTTTAGTGGAGGGATGAATACTGGTACCTCAAGCTACTTTGAATGAGATGAATAATATGTAAGGTTTCTTGAATATTCTTTTTGATGCTACAAGGTGATAGGGTATGGGTATAAAGGTAGAAACTAGGTCAAAAACTTTGTGACTACCATGACTTCTACTTCTTTCTTCATAGGCTCATCCCCTTCTTCCTCTCTAGGGGTGTCATCATCATCATCACCATATTCTTCTTATTCTTATTTTTTGGTAGAGAAATCTCCTTATGTTAGGGCCTCTTCTAGATGGTGTTCATCCTAGAGGTTTTCAAAAGTTTCATCTGTCTCTTCATCCTCAAAATTTGAGAACAACACACTAATCTGTTACCTATATTTCTAATAGGCTTCTATATTTTCTTGGCTCTAGTCTGTTTGGGTGAGTTGTGCCCTTACTCCCTTTATTAATTTATTGAAAGGGTCAAACTTATAGACCATGTAATATAATGACTCCCATGGCTTGTGGGTGTCTAATGAGATTTAGGATAGATCTATTTAATATTTTAGGCCATCTTTTATGGGTGACCTCTGTTGCTCAAGGTATGGATGAGGCTCATTATTGGGTGGGCCTATAGTATTCAAGGAGCCTATGTGACCGACCAGGTCATAGTTCCATCTATCATTGATTAGGTCAAGGCTAAGATTTAAAAGTTTGGATGAAAGAAAGTGCTCTTTTAACCTCTTCACCACCATGATGCCTCCTCTTATGAATGGAACATCATAAAGGCCTTTTTATTATGACATGTACTGTATATAGATTTGACAAAATTGAGATCGTGAGCCAATTCCAAGGCCAGGGTCTTGCCCATGAGTAAGTGCAAGATATAGAAGGGTTCATCTTTGAATCTATGTGCTTGAATGAAGGTAAAATAGTTCTTAAAGAACCAATCAATCAAAATCTTGCTTCCAGTGAGCCACAATCACTTTGAGTCCATCATCCTAAATGTAATGGCCTCTTGGCTAAGGTTGATGATGAATGGGGATAAAAAGAGTTTTGAGATCCCATAGTAATCATTTGTGATTGACAAGATTTGTGTCTACATTATGATGGGGGTCACTGTGTGAGGGAGAGTGTTTTTCTCAAAGGAGTTGAGGGTGAGGCATGTAGAAAAGAACTTAGAGTGCTAAAATAAGATGAGGTGAAGGAATGAGGAATACCAAAAGGTACTCTACATTGAAAATTTTGCCAACTCATTTTAGATGGTAGTGGAAATGTCATCCAAAAAATCCATCCTATACACCTCCTCCTTTCTCACCATCTTCAAAAGGAAGAGCACCCCTAATTGAAAATTAGTGATGTTGGCATTTGAGTCTATCCTAAAGATGAAATATAACATATATAGGGCATCTTTTAGGTCTTACATAGGGAATATTACAAGGTAAATGGGTAAAAGAGGTGATTTTATATAGTTGTCAAGGAGAAAATTAAGGAAGTCTACATTATGGGCCTAGGTATCTTAGACTTTATGAAGGCTCTCCATGCTTCAAAGGTTGGCCTTTGGGTTGATCAAGAGGTGGAACATTTACCTTATGGAATTTGCACTGATCTCCAATTTTAAATGGGTATTACCCATAATGACACTAATGTTAGTGTCATACCTAATTGCATAAAGGGTAATGAGCTCTGAGCATGGGTGCACAAGAGGTACTATGTACTGTGCCAACATCAAGCTTCAAATTTTATATCTTAATGACTCATAATTGTTCCTCTAGAACTTTTTGATAATTCAATAATGGGTGCCTTCTCTTAATCTCTTAGTTTTTAGTCATTTTGGGGTCATAAATTCATCTACATAATCTATGACTATCATGTGGTCTCTACGGTGCCCTTTGGCTATGCTCTTGACATTCGTCACCTTTGTCTTTATCTAGGTAGGGGCAAAAGAATATGACTTAATTACCAAATATTATGGGGGAAGGTCTCCTTGATAACTTGAACCATAAGTTTTATGCTTTCTCAAAGTCCTCCCACTCCCTAACGAGGATGTAAAAGTCTCCATCCTGTGGATTCTCCTCAAAATCACTATCTTTTATAGTGAAGGCATTGGATGTCCAATTCTATTCATAGAATTTTGAAATTCTTGGCTTCACTCTTTTTTCTCCTTATGCTTTACTAAAATGATCAAACCTCTCATAATTCTTGATACATCTAAGTGTTTAGATAGAGGAGGAGAGGGGTATTTATAAGCCAATGCTCTTAAGCACAATCATCATGGAAAATTTTAAATTTAGGTGCCCCATAAATGTCAAGGGTGCCACACACATTTGAGGAGAAAATCACAAGATATTTATGATGATATTTATGGGGAATTATATAATATGGAGTATCTAATGTTAATAGTAGGAGAGGTGGGTAGATAATGGTTTTTTAGATAATGTTTTAAAAACTAGGAGAGCTAGGGAGAGGACACATGGTAGTGGGATGAGACATTTATACCAATGACACTTATTCAAAAGGAAACAACAATGGAAAGGGAAAAGGAATGAAACAAAACGAAATAATAACAAGGAAGGGAAACACACATGCAAAAGGGAAACTAACTAATTATGTACAAAGGGAAGTTTAGTAAGCTATTTAAAGTGTTTCAAGTCAATTCCATTAATTAGAATATTTAATGCATTTCCTTATTCATCCTCTAAATTGAAAGCATTACCTTACCTATTTCAAATAATTTTAAATGGACCTCTTTATAAAGAATCAAACTTTACATGTCGATCAAATTTCATGGCCCTTTGATCATACTTGAGAACCAAATCACTGGGCTTAAATCATAGGCCTGATGATTTTTTGTTGAACCACTACTTAACCAATTGATTCTAGGTGATATTTACATCACTCACTTTCTCTCTTAATTATTTGAGGTTGAGTAACTCTACCAACCTAACCTCCATCTCTCCATTTTCTACAATCTTGGAAACTTTCAAAAGCTATAGGGCAGTAATTTTTGATGACATGAACATGACTACTTCCTTTCCATATACAATCTCATATGAGGATGTCTTTAGGATTTTATTGGGAGTGATGTGGTCTACCCACAAAGACATTTTCATATGCATATGCCACTCTCTTTGCCTATTATCACCCATTTTTTTATCAACCTTATGAGATTCTTATTCATTGACTCAACCAACCCATTTCCTTATGGGTAGTAATTAGATCAAGTATTTAAGAAAACACCATTTTAAAATGTGAATTCAGAGATCTTAGAACCAAGGAAGGAATTTACATTATCAAAGATGATCATCTAGTGTAGGATGAACCTTGATACAAGTTCCTCCAAGAAGTCAAGGATCACATTTTGAGTTACCTCCCTCAACGAGACTGCTTTGATCTACCTAGTGATGTAATCAGTGGTTTTAAGTATCCATTTATGACTAGTGCTAGAGATGGGATTGATCATTATGATAAAATATAATTGCCACTATGTGAAGGGTTCATTAGTCATAATTGGGTTCACTGGCATGGCTAAATTATTTATCTTCCCCATGAAGAATTAACATTTTTGGCATTTCTTGATTGCCTAATGGCAATCCTTAAACATGGTTAGATAGTAATAACCTTCATGCATGATCTTGTTCATGGTGGTTTTTACCAAGAAATGTCCACCTAGAGGGGTGAAATACATATCTTAGAGGATTTTCATGGCTTGTTACTTTTCAACACAACAGAGCAGATCTTTGTCAAAGTTTCTTTTAAATAGGACCCCTTGGACCAACATATAACTAACCCCTTATAGTATATAAAATCATTTTTTTGCATAGGGAGACCATAAAGATACCAAAAAGTTTGCATGTAGTGGGTCTGTTAACAACCCAAGACTCATAGGTTTCATATTGATTTAGTAAAACCACTCTTGATGTCTCCTATTCTTCCACCATGGCATCTACGTAGTGAGCTAAATATTAGTAGATTCCTCTTCCTCTAATCCATTTGGTTGGCCTAAATTTGATATCATATTCAAGGATCTTGGTGATCTAATTAGCCCACTTTTATGTGATCTCTCCTTTCATTATGTATTTGTAGATGCTAGAGTGCACTACGTACACCATTATTTTGCTTCCTGCCACAGAGTGCCTAAACTTTTTGAGGCCTTTGACAATGGTGAAATATTATTTTTCTACAAAGCTATATTTAACTTCATATCAATGCAAGGTTCTTGAGTAGAACATGATTATATGTTCACTCCCCCCTTATTCTTTATTTTGGGTTAACATAACCACTAGGCTATGCTTGCTCCCATAGACTACATGATAAAGTCTTTGGAGAAGTTAGGGTTGACCAAAAATAGAGTAGTGGATATCACATCTTTGATTTTGTCAAACATTTCTCTTCCTTCAGGGGTCCATTTGAAGGTTTGGTCCTTTTTAGCATCATCATGATTAGTTTCACCAATCTTACAAAGTCAGTTATAAACCTACTAACAAATTTTATATTTCCTAAAAAAGATTGAACCCCTTTCTTATTCACCAGTAAAGCTAGGTATCTAATTTCCAATACTCTTTCTATATCAATGGAAACTCCTTCTTTTGATACCACATATTTGAGCATCTTGCCTTGTGGGACTCCAAAAATACATTTGTTAGGGTTAAAAGACACCCCAAATTTTTAGAATTTTTGGAAAACCTTCTCTAAATGATCAAATTGGTCTTCTTTATTTTTGGAGAACATGGTGAGGTCATCTAGGTTAATTAGGATGATCTTGTTTATTAGGCCCTTAAAATATACATCCGTAGCTCATTAGAAAGCAACCCTCATATTTGAGAGGTCGAAAGGCATCTTTGCATACATGAAGGTTCTTCACTTTATGGTGAAAGTGGTCTTATATTTATATTATTCATTTACCCATACCTGATTGTATCCAAAGAATCCATCTAGTAGACAAAACATTTTTTCACCCACTACTATCTAGAGGATCTACTCCATAGAGGGAAGGGGGTAATGATCCTTCAAGGATGTTTTTTTCAAATCTCAGAAGTCTATGAATAAAAAAATATCTCCACTCTTCTTCTATACTAGAATTAGATTGGATAACCAGTTTGAATGCCTGATTGGGTATATGATTCTTGATTTGATTTATTTCCTTAGTTTTTAGGCCATAAGGGATTCAATTTTTGGGTTTACCAGCCTTTTATTTTGTCAGACAAGTTTGGATCCTTTCACCAGGTCTATGGTGTGTTGAATGACTTCATGGTCATAACCTTTAAAATCATCATGGGTACATGCAATTACCCATTCATATTTGTTTCAGAAAGAAATCAATCACTCCTTCTCCTCTTAGGGAACTTCCTTTCTAAACTTTAATTTTATTCCATCTCTGACATTAATTTTGGAGTAGTCACCTTCATTTATGATAAACTTCCATTTGTCATTTATTACATCATATGATTTAAACATATTTTATAGGGTAATGAGTCCCTTTGATAGTTTGTTAGTCTTCAACTACATTATATGATTTCCATAGGTCTCTTTAATTTTTAGTTTTAATTTCTCTAAAAATTTGCATGATTACTATAAGAACATGGAAATTTATGCATCACTTTTAAATAATACCAGTTATGATCATTATCAAGAATGGCAAGTTTAATGATCACTTGTACTACTTACTCATTAGTGAAGAAGTCTATCAATAGGTAAAATTAGGAGCCAACTGTTGTCATTATATCCACTTTTACATTCATGGCCCGAGGGATAATCTGAATGTTAAAATATTTGAAGGTTTTGATCAAATCCCATATTTTGTGGGGGTAGGATCTCATGCATACATTCTTTATAGCCACAACCCCTCTTACTTGTCTTACCACTAATTTGGAATCATCAAATACTTTTACCTACTTTATACCTATATACTTGTTAAGATTGAGGCCATAGACTAGTACTTTGTATTTGATTTCATTATTTGTGAAAGTAAACTAAAATTGAAAGGCTCAAATGGTTTCATTTTTGGATGGAGACACTAGTCAAATGCCCAATCTAGAGCTGATCTTGCATTTTACACTATCAAAATGTAGAGTCCAAAATTTAGACTCACTTTTAGGCCCCTTACTCTGATCCTGTTTTCTCTTCATGACCTTGAGAGTGGTTTGGTCTTCATCATGGATCACATCGGTCCTAAGGCTAGTGTCATCAAATTTCATGAATGGATTTCTCCTAATGAACTCATTGATAAAGACCTCTTCCTCTAGGCTCCTAATGTCTGCTACTTTTTCTTCTTTGAGCATATCTATGTAGTAAATCTCTATCTTAGATAAATAGGTGTGCGTTGCTTCAAAATTTATCATAACCTCATCTTTTATGTGCTTTAGGTATAGTGGTTTAGACAACACTTTTATTTTTGAGCCATATTTGGTCCTCAAGATTAAGTGGGACTAGTCTAGTGATAGGTATCCACCTATCTTGGTGGTGAAATCCCTTGACAAACATAGTTTGAAAATCGACCTAATGTCTATTACTATAACCTCATGTGATATAGTAATGTTTGGAAAAGAATATAGTGTGAGGGGAATATCCCTAATGATGCCTATGGTTTGAAACTTATTTCTATCCAACTGCATCACCCCTTTACTTAAAGGCTCATACTGTAATTATAACACATCTATGATCTGCTTAAGCATCACCATTATGATAGTGCCAAAATCGATCATGGAGTTGTGTAGTATCTTCTTCCTAATGATAATACTCAAATAGAATGGGTAGGTTTTCACTTGATTACCTCTTATTTGGAGTTGTTGAATTCAAATGGTATCTGGAGTTGTACATTCATGCTAACTTCCTTTCCTTTCATCTATGTGAACTTTTCAACTAGTTTTCCTTGTGTGGGTTGTTCTCATTCCTTTAAGGCTTATTTAGATAGAGACTTATTCTCAGGGATATGTAGGACATCCTAGAAAGAAACATTGGTTAGAACTTTATTTAATTGTTCTACCATAATATATGATCCTAAATGTGGGACCTTGAGGTCTTTTACCTTATTTTATATTGTATCACTTTGATTTTGATATGTTAAAGGTGGAGGTTGGGGTATTGGACTCTTTTTGAAAGCCACTTTGGGCCTCATGATAGCCTCTAAAATCTCAGCCAATATCTTCTTAGAGCATGTGTAACAGTCATATTAGACTTGTAGAGATCTATACACAAGAACTTTACTAGTATAGACTACATCTTTGCCTTATACCTAAGAAAAAAGAGCATGTTTTAGGTCTATTTATTCTTGTTATTTTAGGGACATTACTTGCATTTATGCCATTAGAACAAGATTTTAAAAACCTAGGGATTGATACTTGTGATAAGCTAAATTGGGGGTGTTTCTTTGTATTTATTGCTTAGTGATCTTTTGATGTAGATTTCCTTTCGAGAAATTTTGAGGTGTGTGTGTGTGTGTGTGTGTGTGTGTGTGTGTGTGTGTGTGTGTGTGTGTGTGTGTGTGTGTGTGTGTGTGTGTGTGTGTGTGTGTGTGTGTGTGTGTGTGTGTGTGTGTGTGTGTGTGTGTGTGTGTGTGTGTGTGTGTGTGTGTGTGTGTGTGTGTGTGTGTGTGTGTGCGTGCGCGCGCGCGTGCGTGTGTGTGCGTGTGTGTGTGTGTGTGTGTGTGTGTGTGTGTGTGTAATTACATATAAATAATCAAGAATTCAAATTTTCCATGAAGTTGTTTTGATTGGTGAGTAAGTCTCTATTTTCACTCGATGAGACTATTTGTAAGGGATCAATAACTGTAACCATTTAATTTTTAGATTGTCTCTGATGGTTTGGTACTTGATGGTTCAACCTTTTCCTCTCCTATTACTAGTTATTTTGATAAGGTACTCTCTTTTCTTGGTAATTTTAGAAAAGAGGTTTCAGGGGCATGGTCTATTTCCTTTTTAGATTTATTATCTCATTGGAGAAATTCCTTAGTATGATCTTCATGTTGTTCACCTCTACTGCTAGAGAGGATGAAGAGGATGTACTCACCTAAGTAGGAAAATACACGTATATGGGGGATGGTGCTTGTGAGGTGATAAGGAATTCCTCTTGTGGTAGCATCATTATTTATAGAAACATCAACATTAGAGGTTATGGGGGAACTTTATTGACATCTATCAAGTTATTGTTTATATGAATACAAGCTCATATGCATCTAGGAGTGTTTTTCCTCCAAGAGACTAAATCATGATGGCTATGTCCAAGTTGAAGGCATTGAGGTATAATATAATATCCATTTATATGGATGGATAAGCTGATATTGGGATTTTTTGCTAGGTCTTATCAAACTTAGTGTTGAAATCTATAATAGCCTCTTATAGGGCTTTTTTATGGTTACTAGTTATTATAGTAGAGATGATCGGTCTACCTTCTCATTGAATAACTCAAAGAATATATTGCCTAAGTCATCCCAAATGGATATGGAATTGGATAGTAAATTAAATATTGATACAAATCAATATCCCTCCCTTTAAAGGAGGTGGCTAGTAGCGTTAGGGATATGTTTTCCTATGTGATGTAGTGTACACATTTGCAACATCATGAAGATGTTATGATATGTTATTGGAATCCTCTCCTAAAAATTTATGGAGTGACTTTAAGGCATTCACATTAATAACATCCCATGTATCTAAGGGTGATGGAGGGATAAATGGGTTACCACTATTATATGCTATGAAATTCCTTGGTAGGCTTGGAATAGGCATCTATTGTTGTTATTAAGGAACATTGGATCTTGTGGTCCTTTTGTGAGTTGGATCTCCTAGAGGTGGTGTTAGCAAATTTGGATTCTTCATTGTTTGTGACCTTGTAATGGGCCTTTGGCTCATAAACTCTAACTTCTAATCAGGTGATTGTGGGTTTGGGTCCCATCGAGAGTGCTAGAAAAGAATAATTATTGACATATAAAACTCTCACTTTAGGTGAACAACATTTTATGGGAAGCTTTACAGGTGTGGAAATTAGATGTGATTTATAAAGAGACCTTCAGGGTTTTAGAAGTTGACTCTTCATATTAACTTTGGCAATGAAAAGGGGAAGAGAAAAGCAAGTAAAATACTAAAATAAAGACTAAGGTGATGCACTGAGATCTTTGAAGTATTTAACTGTGATTGCATAAAATAGTTCAGATATTTGAACTATTAGAAACTATTAAAGGGACATGTGCATAAATTAAAGTCCATAATATGAAAAAGAATAAATACTATAGAAGTAGAGAAAGGAAGATAACAAATAGAAGTAACTGTATACGTAGTTTAACAATAAACACTACATATTCTTCATTTTTAGATGGAGAACAAAATACAAAAGGCCTTGATGGGCACAATATACAATATTTAATCCAACCTACAAGGGGCACTTATTAAGGTTGTAGAATGAAAATTTACTAGTTGCTTCTACTTTTATTTTTGAACTATGAAAAATTGTTGATCTTCTAAATAGTATAAATTAAAATTAATCAATGACCAGAGCTTTATAAAGGAAAAGAACCTCAAATATATAGGCACAGTGGTATTTTATGGGAGTGAAACCTAGAAGTCCTAGAGTTGGTGCACATGATGATGCCATTATAACTAAATGAGGGAATCTAGCTCATGATTGAAGTTGGTATCTAGATCTTAGATATGGTTCAACTATAATGTATTATGATGGACATGATACTTATTTCTTGGAACTACTTCTATTATGTCATTGAAAATAAGGATCAACTTGCTTCGATTAATGGTGCAACTCCTAGTTTTGAAATAACAAAATTGCCTTAGCCAATCATCATGATGCCACATGGAGTGGTCAACTTGTTTCTCATTATTACCATATAGTGGGTCCTAGCATATCCATTAGTCAATGGTGTTGCTTCAAGTTGTAAAAAAATTAAAATCCTCCTAGTAAGCATTGTGATGCCACATGGATAACTCTACATGCCTATTTATAACTAAAATAGTGGGTCCCCCTTCCTACTTTACCATCTTATGGCACTACTTCAAGTCTTGACAAAAGAGAAATGGCCTCAGAGAGCATCTTGTCACCACGTGGAGTGTTGGCACTCCTCCTGAGCAAGCTAAAAACCTTTTGTGGTAAATAAGCACTATTTTTCCATGTGGCGAAAGTGGAAGGGGATCAATACCTAGGAAAAAATGCAAAATGGACCCTAAGAAGAAGAAGGCTATGAGCATAATTACCAAATTTTATTGAGAAAGTCCAAAACCAAAAGTTGACTATTCCAAAATAACAAAAAGTGGATTTGAACCATAAAAAACATAAAATATAATAGCTCTTTTAACTTCCTTGATAGCTCCAAATCATTTGTTGAGTGGTTTGCTTTGCTTGTGCTTGAATAAGTCTTTGGAAATAGAGGTTTTGTAGCTCCTCTCCTTGACACCATGTCTTTTGGTGTGTCTTAGCTTAAGATTTGAGCTTAGTAATGCTACTTTATAGGCATTTAGGCATTATAACTCTACTCTTATCAAAGCTTTTGAAGTCATTTGTGCATAATATTTTTTCATAAAAATAACTTATGGCTTCAATGGGAAAGGCCTTGTATTTATAGCCTTAGAAATTAACTCTCACCTATGGTGAGTTAGGATTAAGTTAAGGCTTGTAATGGGTTCAAACTAAACCTAAGTGAGTCAAATCTAACTCTAGTAGAGTTAATAGTTGTCAGGTAATTATGATTTTCAATTACTAGGCATGGCTCTCAAAATTAGATATTTTAGGATATTTTTAAAGAGTTTGACAACTCATAAAGGTGATGATGAAAGGCTAGGATATCTTGAATTTTTGAATTTCCTTTTCTAGATATTCATTAATTTCAAATGGATAATTCAACTAGGCATTTAATCTGGTTTAGCTTGTTAATTAATTTTGATTAGCCTTTTAGCTCATTCAATATTTGATTTAAGTGTGCAGGCACCCCACTTAATAGGTCCATAGGTGAAATTGATTGTTGTGATGCCATAAGGTGATTAGGGATGAATCTATGAGAGGTTATTATTGCATATGATATAATACCCCAATTAGGGATGTCTCAATGTGATTATGAGCTTTGATGAATAATATGCAATCAAATTTAAGATGTTCAGTGATTTTTAAGCTTAATTTACAATGGTTAGTAGGAATTGGTTTGAAGTTTGGTCAAAATATAGTTATGTCTAGTTTTAGGTGTCTATAATTTGCCCTTATTTGGGAAGGCATTACAAGCTATAGGCATAGTAATGTCTTCTCAAAGAATGAAAAGGTCTTGTATGTCTTCAAATTCAATGGCAATGGATGAATTGTATATGCCCCATTGATGGAGTGATTAGAAAAGGTGTCAGTGATTGGTCCCTCAAAAGAAATAAATGATGGGACTAAAAAGATAAAATGGGTGGAAGAGACTAATTTTCCCATGGGTGGTTATAATAAATGACATGGGTAAGATAAAAGAAGAATGAGATTAACCCATGGGTGAGATTAATCTAATTGAGATAATGATTGCATGCATTGATTTAAAATTACTTATTTACCCAAGGGTAGTTATAATTAGTAACAAAGGTTGAGACATTGATTTTCTGAAAAGTGGTTATAATCAATGGCACATGCATATTCCCTAGTTAGGGTGGATGAGTCAAAATAATGAATTGCCCATAGGTGGTTATAATCATAAAGATGACCAAGATTGAATAATGATTTTTTATTATGCCTTAGTAGGGTAGATTAGAAAGCATAACTCAAAGATATAACCCATTACATAGATTAATGATGAGTGAGCACAAACATATATGTAATCATCTGATGACTAAAGAAGCCATAAACAACTAGGCATACGAGGATGCACAAAGTGATGAAAGAGATGATTATAAGAATAAATAATTGATAAATGTTAATGATTTAGTTATACCTATTAATTCAAAGATGCTTGTCTTGATTAGCATTGATATAACTAGAATTGTCAATGGGTTGATTTGATCAAATAGGGTGGGAGGATTTTCCAAGGTTACCAAGGATAAACTTCTATAACCCCATTGCTTGTAATATTTATCAAGCTAATTTTTGTTGCAGCACATGATGATAGGAATCATAATATAACACCATGATAACATAGTCATAATATGCATAAGGACTAACTCTCAATCCAATAAATAATTGAAAACAATGCACCAATGATAAAAACCATGATGAATATGGATAGATTCAATAATAATATTAAAGGAATCACCCAATGAATGCATATAGACTGAGTCAAGGCATAAAAGCAAAAGCAAACAAATAGGAAAAAAAACGTAAATAAACAAAGTAAACAAATACATAGAAAAACTTGCAAGTAAAATTAATAGAAAGTATCTTGATGTCAACCAAGTCAATATCTATGCATGAAGGTACAATGGAATGATAAATGGGTGATGTCCCCAAGCAAATATACATGTAAAGGGAAAGGTCACACCCCTAATGGTAGTGGCATTGATAAGAACAAATAATGAATTTTCCATAGTAGGTTGGGTTGAGGATGACTAACAAGGTTTAAACAAGGCACATGTTTTTGGATTTTGAAAATTTTGAATGTTTTTTTGAATTTTAGGTATATTATCTCATTAGAGTTTGATAAGATACTACTCACAAAATGGAGAGAGTGTGGCTTACATTGCTCACAAAATGGCGAGAGTATATGGAAAAGAGGGATTGAGTTGACCTCAACATGACCTATGTAGTCCCATTAGGACCTCATGTCATAATAGTTATACCAACACAAAAGGTGGTGAGAATTGATTAGGTCATAATAAGTTCTAAAATTGAGGTAAATGCCTAGGAAAATGAAAATGGTAATGTAAAGGTGATGTGGCAATGCATGATAAAGGTGTTGTTCCTAATTTTCCCATAAGTGGTTATAATTAGGAAATAATGGCATATGTTAGTGCTACTAATTCACCCATAGGTGGTTATAATTAGTAACATAACAGTGGTACTCTAATTTACCCAAAGGTGATTATAATCAAGAACACTTGGTATAACATGAATGAAATATAACTTGCCAGATCCACTATCACACTACTTTCATAGACTATCATTTAAAAACTAGATTATAATCCCCTTACAAAAGGTGTAAGAAGAAAAAAAGGAACCAAGATAAAAATAGGCTTGGGTAGAGTGGCTTAAAATAGGCTTTGGTCTAATAGTGATGGGTATGGTGGGATATTACATGGCATGGCATAAGGAAGATGATAGGATGGAAATTAGATATAATGGTAATAGGGTTACCCACAAATGATAAGGTAAGGTAAACATCAATGTATGAAATAATTACAAGAGGAATGGAAAATGAAAATGGAAAGGTAAATGACAAATGTAAGGTAAATGTTTTTATTGTTCCTACTGATGTGGATATGCATGTCCTGATCAACATGTGATAAAACAAGAATACTGGATCATGTAAATTACTAGCCACACCTCTTTTGAATAATTTCTCTATTAAGAACCTACTACATATTTGGAATCTAATTATGTTATTATGATTCTCATTGTTAATTGATTTTGTATCCTTAAAACATTAAGACAAGATGTCTTTATAGCATTTGTAAAGGAAAATGTGGCTAGAGATGGTAAATATAGATAAATATTGGATGATAGGTTGGATTTGGAAATGTAATGTTGGATGATAATTTAATGTATAATGGTCTATAAATAAATGAATATAGGGATTTTCAATCACACACAATGTTGTTGATTTTGGATTTGACATAATTTTGGTTATGGTGGGGCTGATTTGTTTTTGAATATTCTCTTGATGGGAACACCATATTGTTTTGTTGTTTGGGCCAGAGAGTAGCTACCATATAACTATATTATAGATTAGAATCTATAATAATTTTATCTTTGATAACATCTTCATCAAGTAGTGAAGAATTGTTGTGCTCAACTATTAGAACCTCAAAGAGGTTTTCACCAATAAAATTGTCTTGATTATCCTCTAGCACCTCTGATAAGGTTTCACTATGAGACATTGACTTTTGAATTTGACTATTTTCTAACACCTCTAAAAATGTTTCACTAGAAGATATTGAGTTTGGACTTTGATTTTCCCCTACTACCGCTAAAAAGGTTTCATTAGGAGATTGTTCTTCTTCTATAACTGATATGTCACCATGGAGGTAGTTCAACAAGGTGTGATTTTATCAGTCCTAATCGACACTTATGGGAAGTGGAAGGTTAATTTAATGGATAGGTTGGTTAGTAGTAATGGAATGTAGAATGGTAATGGAATGGGGAGAGGCCACATAATCCTTATAGAAGATACTAGGATAACTTGTGTCAGAACTAAAGTAATCATCCCTAAAAACCATAGAAGGATCATAAATATATTCAAAATGATCTACAAGGCATGCATAACCAATATTTTAATAGCCACAAATAAATTTTGATTTTAAAGCTAAGTTTGATTCAAGGGATTCTGAATCTGATGTTGAGACTGACATTGATTATAATTATGATGCTAAATCTAATGTTAATTCAAGAATAAAACCTAAGTTCAATGTTGATTCTTCATCTGTTATGGATATTGTTATAATGATGTTTTATTAAATGTTTGGTATTGGACAAGTAATGGCCTATAATGGTAGAATGGGCTCTATAAAGACTAGTTTATCAAAGTGAGACTCCTTAAGGTTGGGAAAAAGGTCAAGATAAAACTTCATAAAGACTAGCTTGTTAAATGGAGGATCTTGAAAAATAGGACAATGGTCAAGGTAATTATTTACCCAAAGGTGGTTATAATCATTAAGAAGTGACTCAACAAAGATTGGCTTGTTAGAGTGAGACTCCTCGAAAACTAGAATAGTAATAAAAGGTGATTCATCATAGGTTGACTCAACACAAATAGGTGGTTTAACAAAAAAATATTAGATTGGTTGGTTTTCTTGGCTTTGGTTTACAAGTAGTTTTAAAACACTAGTTTTGATTATATCTTGGTCTTCAAATGATTGACTCAGTTAGAGAGGTACTAATTGGCTTGGTTTTGGCTAGATGATTATTATGGGATTTCAAAAGTGGGGGATAGTTGGTAATGGTTGAAGGATGGCTTGTGGTTGGATAATGATAGGATTATATATGATGGGCTTAATAAAGGCTAGTTCTTGGCTTAGGATAGTAACTATGACTCATCTAATTGTGGGTACATAAACTTGTTGAAATAATGAGCTACTATACTTGGAAGGGCTTATAATGGTAATGGTAGGGAATTATTAATATTGTTTGTTATCATGATTTAAAGGATGGAGTCTTAGTATGGTAATGGTAGGGCATTATGAAGCTTAATTGCTTGCACAAGCCAAAGGACAAGGTCCTAGAATGGTAATAGTAAGGCATTGTGGGGCTTGGTTGCTTGTAAAAACTTAAGTATGAGGTATTAGAATGGTAATGGTAGGGAATTTCAAATCTTGGTTACTTTTATAAGCCAAATGATGAGTTCCTGGAATGGTAATCCTTGAATGTTATGGTACTTGGTGGCTCATGTAGTCTAAAGGATGGTTAATGGTATAGGTGGGGGATTGGATGTCATGAGTGGTGAGATGGAAAATATTGTATTTTAACAAACCAATATAAGGTAACATCTCATACTAATCTTAAGGATCTTGTCTTTGTTCCCCATATTGGGTATTGTAAACAGGATATAGGTTCAACTCAAAAACCACTTATTCACCATAAGGGTCTAAAAAAAAGTCAATATGTGCAACCATTATATCATAAATTTAATTTTACATGTCTCCATTACAAGTTTAATGAGACATATCCATGTCAATAATGAACATTTCAGAAAAATTCTACATTTTTACAAACGATTAAAAACAATGTCCAAAGGACAAAAGGTTTGAACTTGGTCTAACTTGGTTGAAGGAATAGAATTGTAGTTACAAAATGGTTTTTGCTAAAGCTTGGTTAAAAATATTCTAACATCAAATGTATAATTATAAATTTATTAAAAAAATGGTCAAGTGGATGAAATAAAATTGACATACCAAACTCTAGGTATAAAGTGTTCCAAACAAGTCTAATCTAAGATAAACAAAATTTGCTAGGTATTTTGGTAAAACAAAGCATAAAATCTAGGCTCAAAATAGGCACATGCTAGGTCTTTTGGAAAAGGTATAAAAGATAGACTTAAAAAAAAACAAGGTATGAAATTTATTCTAACAAATTTGAAACACTTTGGCATAAATTAGGCATTCATATTTAAACACGAACTCGGTCAATCAGTATAAGGTATGAAAATATAAGTATATGGAATATAGGATATTTCTCCCAAATCTAAGCACAAATAATAGTTCTCAAATTGAATAAATAATTAACCTAAGTTACACAACCCAAAATAAAAATATTGATGTTTAGGCCAAAATTAAACAAGTTGTAGGTAGAAATCAATCAATGTTTGGATTTGAACTTGTCAAGCCTAATAAAAAAGTCAACTTAGAAAACTAGGCTCTTTGAACAAACAAAAAGATAGATAAATTTGAATGTCATAATGACACTAGGTATATATCCCAAAAGGCACATGTGGTTTGGTTTTAAAATTGGAACTTTGGATGCAAGGCAAATAAGTCCTTAAAATGAATCAAATAGTGTAATGACATTATCATGCTCTAAAGGTATGACAAAATGTTTGTTTCAAGACTGAAAGGCACAAGATTTGAAATGAATTGGGTGGTGTAATGGACCCATTTTAAATCCAATGACACACACAAACAAGATTTGTCAAAAGACTAAGGAAAAAGGCATGGTTTCAAATGGGTAGTGTAATGCCTCCTCAAACAAAAAAGTGATGAATACACATGACTCATTTTGATGTGGCAAGATAAATAAATAGTTTAGACTCAAAATCATGAAATAAAGGATAAAATAACACAAAAACCTAAGTGTAACATCAAAAGTCCTAAAATTGATAAGGTTGCATAATACTATTAAATTTTATCAAAATACTTGCTTGTAGGAGGATTTTAAGTGTTAATCTAAAAATAAAAGTGCATGAAAAGTAGGATTTTTAGGCCCCCTCTTCTCCCAAGAGTTTGTAATATGACATGGAACTTTGGGCTATTTATCCTACATTAATAGTATGCCTATGACAAGTGGGGTTATTATAAACTATCAATTTCATACATTTTTATATAGTCTCAAGTATGGCTAACACTAGAGATGCAATCACATCAAATAGATCTACATTAACTAGCTTGTTTTGAAAAGGTCTTGTACTTTTCACAACCACTACATCCATTTATTTCTCAGTGTAGTGTGATGTTTGAGTTTACCCTATAGTTTGAGTTAGAGTACCACTAATGGATCTTGTTTAACTAACCAAACAAGCATCCTAGTGGGTCACCCTCAATTTGTAAACCGCACCATGGAGTGGGGTTGAAATAGTGTCAGGAGATGAATTCAAAGGTCAATGCTACCCTATATATGAGGTGATGAATTCAAACTCATAGGCCAAAATTCATGAAAATAAAATACAAGTGAAAATACTTTAGGGTCGTATTTGGATCACCTAAACCATATGGATTTGAGGAGGGCCTAAATGATGTTCTTTTCACACTTTTAGACTAAAGTGACCAAGGTAATGAGAAATTTTGGTAACTTGAGTTACTTAAATGGGATGTGTTTTCACATTTATTTTAACCCTTTGAGGAGACCAAAAAACTCTCCTCATCCAAGTGGCACAATGGAAACACCTCTAGTCTTATGGGTAGCCTAAGGAATGAGGTGAATCTCTAGATATGGCTATCTCCCTTAATGTACCACTTTGGGATCATAACTACAACTAAAATTTGGGGGTGAAAAGGGAGAGAGATAATTTAAAGAAAACTATTATAATGGAGGTGTTATACTAAATAACATTATGACTTCCAACCAATAGCATATTATATAAGAAATCAAGAGACAAACTGAACATACACTTCTTTAATCTATGTCTTCTCACATCAATGTTACATTTTGAGTTTATGGATGAATGAATTAGGATAATAGGAATATAAAAGAGGAATATGAGGTAAATAATGAATATACTAACTCACTCACACTTGGACATCTCTTATAACACTTCATATTCCCTACAAGAAGAGGCTACAAATAGGTGAAAGAATGAACATGTTAAGGAATCCATAGTTTCCATAAAGAAAGATTCATAATAAAATTAAAAAAAACTATGAATAAACATTAAATAGGTAAAAATAATTATTATTATTGATCAAATTGTATTCATTTGAGCAAGGCTTCACCATACTTAGGTGGAACATCTAATACAATGGCCAAAATGGTTGGTTCTTATAGAACTTGAGAGAGAGAGACAAGAAGAAAGAAGTAAAAGGGTCATAATGACACTTTTAAAGTAAATATAAGTAGTTAATAATGAATTATAAGAGGATATGTGATGAAAAATGCAAGTTAAAGAAGCAAAAGTGTTAATTTAAGGCATAAACTTCATGAAAAGTGGCATAAAACTCCTCATTCTAGTTCAAAAAAATTGCCTATATGATTAGCCATTTTTGAATGCCTCATAAATTATTAGGACTAGGTAAAGTGATTTTAAATAATTTTAAGGGAATTATTAATTACTATTAATTCATTATTTTCATGTCTAGTCCTCTGGAATCACTCGAAAATGAGTTATCATCATTTATAGTGTAGAAAGCTCTTCCTTCATGTACTCTACACACTTGGCCTTAAAATTGGAATTAGTTGATAATTAAAATACATGGGAGTGATTTTATGAAAATTTTAAATACACTCCATGGCATTATAAGCATTAGGGACACCTTAAATTCAACCCACTTGAAGTTTTCCACCCTTCTCACTAGCTTGTCCAATATGCTAGTTTTGACTGGCTAAGGTGAATTAGTTAGTTGGGGAACTTAAAAGTTGTTTCAAGGAATTAATTTTATATAGGGATTTATATTAAGTTCTAATATTTTTTTCCATGTGATTTTAATCTCTTGACACTTCCTATAACCTATAAAAAAACAAAAAATGGTAAAAAATACCCTATTTTACACCCCATTCGTACAAGTCCATATATATAATTTGAATTGGAGGGAGCTTGATTGAGTAATATAAAATTTACAATAACTTTCATGAGAAAATTATTCCATTATCTCAGCTATCCAACTCCATTTCTCCAAACTGGTCTTGGTTGAGGGTTTTGAAGGGTTTTAGACCAGTCTAACCTCTTAAGGTTTGTTCATTAAAATATAACATAAAAAATACAAAAAAAATTCACTAATATTGCCTTAAATACCCATAATAACATCCAATAAATCCTTTGTAACCCATGAAATTCCCCATGAAAGATATGAGCATTGAAACTTCTCCTATCAAGCTTGTTTTTACCATTTGTACAGGTTTAAGATGTCTCAAGGTCCAAAAATGGATTTCCTTAGTTTTCTCTAACCTCCAAAGGATTTTAAACATATTTATTAATCATATTAAAATTATAAAATAGTATATAAATCATATCTCATGTTGGAAGTGTAATTGACTCCTCATTTAGACACAGTCTAGCAATCTCCAGTAGGCCTACCTGCAACCTTTGCTCAAAATAATTTTTTTTATGACTTCCATAAATTTAAATAGATTTTAAACATATATAATTTCCCCATATACATTATCCAATTCATGTTAATTATCATCTCATTTTGGAATTGTGAATGATCCCTCATTTGGCATTAGGCTTGAATCTTGCCTAACAAGCTTGACTACACCCTAGAGCTCATGGAACACCCTATTTATTTTATCTAAAAAATCATTGTTTATCATGTTGGTATTAATTTATTAAAACTAAACATACATTTATTTAGGGTCCAAAAAACTTTAGGTTTACCCTATCACTTTCCTTCCTCAAACCTACTTGCCTATGCACAATTGGAAGTTTCACCCGTGTAAGATAAAATAGGAGGTAGTTCCCCTATTTTATTAGAAAAAAGGAGATTGTATATGCTTATATAATTTTTAAGTATCCTATCTAAAAAAATTTATCCCTTTTTCATCTCTTTTGACCTTCCAAGTCTCCACTAAACCAAAACATACCCTTAATAATGTAGACTGTGTGGGGTGTAAGATGTAGACTATATGTTATAGGTTTGGGATCATTTATTAATTTGTTTCCATGTTTATAAGGATATAAAAAAATTAGTGGTATTTATATAGGTGGTTCCATCCTTTATTCCCTATTCCAATCTTCCATTTTAGGTTTCAAAAGCCTTCAATACCAATCATACAATTGACTGTGTTTTTTGAATTTTCCTCTAACAGTGGATTTTGCAATCATTAATGAACCCTTGGAGATAATGGTATGGTTATTTAAATTAATTTAAATGTGACCATAAAAATTTATATTCCTACTTACACTAGTCATGCTCTAGCTCACTATCTACTTATAGTCTATTGTATTGACTGTGTTCTTGTCTTAGAGACCCTACCTGTAGGTGTTTGGGCATGTTCTAGGTTGAATTTTTTTTTAATGACTCTTATTATTATATATTTCATGATCATATATATTTCCTTGGACCCATTTAACACCTTAAAACATGTCAATCATCAAATATATATCCTCCTTAGCTCACTGTTTGCCATGGTCAACCATAGTTGACTATAGGTGCAATGTACCTCTACTAAGCTTGTTCATGATTTTGAGAGGCCTTCCCTTGGGACTATGGGAACCATTTTATAAAAAAATTAAATGGTTTTAACCTATTTTCTTATACCTATCACTCCCACACTTTATTTCACCAAGCCTACTCACGGTCTGCTCATAGTCATAACTGAGTGAGTTTTTGCTTTGGAAAGGGGTCATGTATGAAGTAGACATTGCATATTTTGGATCTTAAAACATTTATAAAATCTTAAATTATACCTTATAGGGCCATTTATCCATTATTTAAACTTTTTTACTCATATTACCTAGGCTAGATCATCACTTAAACAAGGCTTTTTGCTCACTACTTGCTTACCCAACCATCTGTAGTTGAATATAGGTGAGTATTTTCTATACAAGGGACCCCTGTAGGTGTAATTTTATGGTTTAAGCCTTGAAACATCATTTATTTACCTATCCATGTCTACTTGGTGTCATTTCCAATTCATGAGGTTACTTAAGATATAAGAGCATGCCTTAAACATCTTGAACTATCAAGGTCATTTTATATATTCAAACCCTGTATACTATATTACCTATAAATAGTATTTTTATGAGAAACTTTAGATCTTTCAATGACTACCTTCCACTTGCATTCTGCCCTTCCAAATTTGCATGACTCTTTTACATGCTAGAAGCTACTATAATCACCTAGCTATATACCTTAAAATCCCTTACTATCATGTTTTAAAATGTTCACAAAGAACCCCTTGACCTCTATTTTGACATTTTAGTGACAAATTCCTTAAACATAGTCCTCATCTTCTCAAAATGGTTTCATACCTCCTCTTGACATTTTAACACCTTATATGAGTTTGTCATGGCTCCTTCATTTTATCAATATCCTAAGGAGGTGTCAAACTACTTCCATCCCTCCATAGAAACCTTTTAGTACTCTGCTTAAGCATCTATAGATGGATGCTTTGGTATACAAATAGTGAATTGAAAAAGAGCAATATGAAACTATTCATGACTATGAACTTTTTATGCTTCCATCAACATGCCAATACACCTCTTAGACATATTAAGAGATTGGAAACATATCAAGCTTTCCACCTCTTAAGATGACATCAATAATGGGTCTTGTAGGTGAATATTGGCTATATATAGGTAGTGGGTGTGTCATAGAGCAACAAAGATGGATGAAAGGCTACACGGGTAGCTAAAATCATTTTCAATTTCTTCAAATTCATGATTTCAATCAAGAACATCTTAAAACAAGATCCGATACATATTTTCCAACATGAGACCACTTGCATACATCTGGAATAAAGTAGGCATAGGAATCTCATGACTATTTTAGCATGGTGAATAGGCTTGGGACCACACTTTCACATTTTACAAACATATCAATGAGATATATTAAATTATTGATGGCTTAGACAACTGATACACCATGAATACATCTCCAAGAATAAGATGGATAAGCCCATACATATGACTACAACTGAAGTTAGGCATATAGTTGATAATGGGAAATGATAAACTTGTTAGCTACCAAAGACATGAGATGGTGAAGGCAAAACATGGAAAGATGTGGTAATATGACCTAGAGACCTGTGAAACACCATTTCCTAGATATATGATACCCTTATAGGAAAAAATGCTTAGCAAACAAGAACTTTAGCTGAGACTACACATGGTGACACCTTCTTGCTTCATGGGATATATTGCTCATAAAAACATTATTAAACATGAAAATAAGAATGGATACCATTTTATAAGGAATCCAAAATCCTATAGAGCTAACAACCAAAAATGGAACAAAACCTATAGGTCACATGAAATAAATAGTAAAAAAGTACAATCAGCTTATAAAGGATAATTCATAAAGCACAATTGATTAATCCTTGTACTCTTACTATGGAAATTAATTTCTCTAAGTGTAATATCATCTCCCAAAATATTTTTTCTTGAAACCTCTTGAACTGTCTCACTGAGAAAAAACTTGAAGGTCACTTCTGCTTGCCAAGAAAGGTGAAAAAGGAGCAAAATGGTTTTAGCTTAGAAATGACACTTCTAAAGAAAAAAAAGCATGTATCTGAGCATGGGTAAGTTAAAGAGTCACATTTAAACTATTTACATTTGGCACACTTCCCAAGGAGGCTGTACAAGTTCCAACTCTTTTTCTTTCTCAATAAAACTACCTTTTCTTCTATTGAACTTGCCACTTTTCAATTTTTTCAGTTACTTAAGACCTATAAAGATGCATGGGACATGAAATAAGATTTTATAACCTTCATGACTATAAATAAATCAAAATGACTAAAAATGACTAAAGGGACTAAAATAACTAATGACCAAGGCTAATACAACATTAAGTGACATTAATTAACCTATAAAACATGTTTTTAAATCTATATTACACCCCCTATAGACCTATAAAGTCAATTTTTTACCTTTAGGTTCCCAAATTTGACTTCAAAGTCAAATTTGGTCAACATAATGGGGGGAGAGCATACACTCATCAATCATTTTGCTAAAACCAAACAAACTTCAATAATCAAGTGATAAAAATAAAACTCTTGAGAGTATTTAATCAAGTGTGAGAGTTCATTTTAATTACCAAAATGAAGTGTGTAGTGAATATTTTGGCCCCTTTGGATTAGCTTGCTGAAAAACTTGCAAAAACTTTGGAAAAAATCTAAGCATGAAAACACTAGGTTCATTTTAAACACCAAATACAAAGTGTGTAAGATTTAACCATGTTAAAACTTGATATTTTTTTTTGCCTACTTAGAAGCCTAAAAGTGAATGACAAAATATTTTTTTAGATTTTGCTCTTAGGATTCTCTATTTTTATATCTTATAGATTGATGTCAATTTACGTAGGGATCGATGTCAGTTCACTAAAATTGGAACTGGTCTATCCATAGAGGGATCAATATCAATCGACAGGAATCAATGTCAGTTCCTTCCTTCCTACCAAAAAAAATAAAATAAAATATGGATTTTCACAAAAATATGGTTAGTAAGATGAGGTTAAAACCAAAAAACAACACTATATCTTGTAGGAAAATGGTCAGATAAATGATATTAAGGCTCTTAGACACAAAAAAATAATTATAAAACATAATAAAAAACTCATTAAACACTTTTTTCCATTCTCTATTTTGCACATAGGGGTTGACATCAATTTTGATAGGATCGATGTTAGTCTTAGTAGAATTAATGTTAGTCTCTGTGTAAACTGTATCACTAAAAAATAGAATACATGAAAAACAAAGTTAAAACTCAAATTTTAAATATTTTAGGCATTCATTAGAAAAGCTAAGAGTTTCATATTAGTCCACTTACTTATATGGGATGCTTTTTATCCCACTAAGAGTGCCATTTGTGATTATAAGAATCTAAGAAGGGAGGTTAGTATAGTGTTAGTTCAAGAAATAATAACTCAAATAAACACACTAACACTTAAACTTATATCCTATCTATTAGGGAGAGATTAATAATAAAAACCAAATTAAATCACAGCAAAAACATAAAATACAAAAACTCTTTTACCTTCCTAAGGATCTTTAAATGTTTTGTTGAATGGCTTGATTGGATTGTGCTTCAAGAAGTCATTGGTAGTGGAGGTTGTGTAGCTCCTTTTCTTCTTAGCACCATGGCTTGTGGTGTATCTTGGCTTAATATTTGATCATGGTAACACTACTTGATAATAATTTAGGCATTATAAATCTACTCTTATAAAATATTTGAAGTCATTTGTGCATAATAACTTTTCACCAAAATAGCTTATGGATTCAATGGGCAAGGCCTTGTATTTATAACCTTAGGAATATACTCTCACCCAAGGTGAGTTAGGGTTGATTTAAGGATCATAATGGGTTCAAACTAAACCAAGGTGAGTCAAATATAACTCTAGTGAGTTAATAGGTGTCAAGTAATTATTATTTTCAATTACTATGCATGGCTCTCAAAATTAGATATTTTAGGATATTTTCAAAGAGTTTGACAACTCATAAAGGCAATGATGAAAAGATAAGATATTTTAAATTTTTTAATTTCCTTTTTTAGATAATCATTAATTTAAAATAGATAATTCAACTAGGTATTTAATCTAGTTTAGCTTGTTAATTGATTTTGATTGACCTTTTAGCTCATTCAATATTTGATTTAAGTGTGTAGGTGCCCCACTTAATAGGTCCATTGGACAAATTTACTATTATAATGTTTCAAGGTGATTAGGGATGAATATATGAGAGGTTATTATTACATACAATAGAATAACCCAATTAGGGATGTCTCAATGTGATTATGAGCTTTGATGAATGATGCATAAGCAAATTTAGGATGTTCAGTGATTCCTAGGATTAATTTGAAATAGTTGGTAAGAATCAATCTAAATTATAGTTGAAATATAATTATGTGTTGTGTGTTAGATAGTTAGCTATTTTGTCTATTTTACTTCTACCTTAAAACTACATAGTTTAAATTATTGTTATTTTTTTTCCAGATTCAACTAAGTTAACCAACATGACTTAGTATAACATAATATTTTCTTGAGTATGCAACTAAGTAAATCAAATTGAATTAGTTTGTTGTACACACTTTAACTATTTCCTACTTGTACAACTAAGTTGACTAGCTTGACTTAGTAGGCTATTCACACTATGTTTGTTTCTTACTTGTAAAATTAAATCAACTAACATGACTTTATGGGATGTCCATAATCTATCTATTTACTACTTATACAACTAAGTTGACCATATTAACCTTTTAGGTTTTACACACTCTATCTATTTATTTATTTTACAACTAAGTTGACCAATTTGACTAAGTAGGTTATCCACACTTTATTTGTTTCCTACCTATACAACTAAGTTGACTAGCTTGACCTAGTAGGTTTTAAACATTTTATTTATTTCCTTCCTATATAATTAAGTCAACTAACCCAACTTAGTAGGATATAAAAATATCTATCTTTCGCTATCTATCCCACTAAGTCAACAAACTTGACTTGGTCAATTCTAAACTATTAAATTTTATTCTTTGTCTAACTAGGTCGACCAACTCGATCCAGTAGGTTTCCATATTTCTAATTTTATCATTAATTTTCACCTTGAAATACATTTTTTACTAAACTAAAATGTAAAATTAAAAATATATGATGAATTTAAATAACCCTCCTAAGTTTCATTATTATCACATTTCCTATACTTTCATACAAAATCTAGATGTCATCAATGTTTATGTGGCCACTAGAACCAAAAACTATGGGTTGCCTCCTCCCAAAAATTTGGATCCACTTAAATATCCTCAAAAAATGCCTATCTTTGAGGATGATAGTGATCTTGAATATACTAATAAAATGATAATTTTCATCAACAAAAACCCTCAACATCAAGGAAAGAATCCCATGATCATCTACAATCTCATCATGGGACCTTACTTTGATTGTCCATATTCACCTATGTATAACTTACCTACAAGCCTTGGGGAAAGTCAACTTATTACTACTTCCATGATGTTTTTTTCTTCCATACCCACTTATTCTTCCATGTATTTAACTTGATCCACTATTTCTTATTTTATGTTGCCTAATATCTCAACTATTATGGTTAGTCTTTCCTCCAACGGGCTCACTCAAAGTTCCCATATTCATTCTTAAGTCAATGTTACCTCTAGTGCATCTCAAAATAATTATACTACTGAGTCCATTACCAATACTAATTAAATTCTCTTACAATCCATGAACCAAATGGCTACTTTCTAAATTAATAATACAAATCAACTAATACAAATGTAAATCCAACTTTTTCAATTATAAATTATCCTCAACCTACTCAATGGGGAGTGAAAAATCATAATTCCCCCACCCCCCTTAGAGATGCACAAGGTAATCTTATACATCGATTCCTAGTTTTCAATAAGGATACCAAACACTTATAAAATGAACCCTTAGTCACTTAAATTGCAAACATCAACATAGGTGGAATTATTCCCACTATCAATTATAATGGATCCATTGATCCTAATTTACATTCTAAAACTTTTAGAAACTTGTATAAAGACTAGATTAAGCTCAATACATATTCCACCACCAATTTCTTAGCTAAAACCTTCATATGTGATGCTTTGGATTGGTATAATCAACTCAAAACCCGTACTATATCCAATTTAGAATATTTAGTTAATGTATTAGTACATGAATTCCAAACTAACGCTATTATTTAATATATATTTGCTCAAATTATCAATTATAAATAATTAGAATCCAAAACTACCTAAGTGTTCATTAAATGATGGAAAGCCTTACCCAAAAATCCTAAACATAACATGTTGGAAGATAATCCCTTTCACTTACTCACTAATTATCTTCATCCTAAATTTTAGAATCATGTTATGAGCCTCTCTCTAAAATATTTATAAGCCCTCAGCCTATCCAAACATCAAAATTGTATCATAAGATAATTTGAGCTTCCCATCTTGCTATTGTAACTCAAATGGTTACAAAATTTTAAAATCAACATGCTACCAATGATGGTGTTACAACTGACTATGATTCTATTCACACTATTCATGTTATTATTTTAAGTGATTCTAATCATGTTACTCTTTTACAACCACTTTCAATCAACTCTTTACCACAACTCAATTCAAAAATTTCCCTAGTGAATAATGTGGATTCTCAAAAACCTCTTTCCATGGAAGAAATCTAAAAGCATCTTCATAGGCCTTCACCATGAGATATTGACCCTACTCACCCTACTAAACATTTGTATGATCCACATGAATTTTGTTGGTACCGTGCAATTTGGGGTTATTATCATGAAACTTGTCACCAATTATGAAACTTTGCTCTTGAATATCTTCTTGGTCCTAATTTTGATCATGAAATTGTAACTCATGAGTATCAATAAACTTATGAAGAAACAACCAAGGTTCAATAAACTAAAACTAAGCATGATGTCCATGATCAAGCTAAGGCTCATCTCATAATTTACAAGGATCCTCTTCCTAATCATCAAACAAGCACTACTCAACCTCCCACTACCAACACTATTAAAAAATTTGTCAATCTTAATGATGAGAATGTTGTCAAAATGAAAAATATGAGAAGAGTTGTTTCTTATATAGATAATTACCCAAATTCTACCTAGAATAGCTTCCCAACTTTATGTATTGTATAAGATTTTTAACCACCTCACTTTATAGAACTTGGGCATATGGAAGTGATTCCAACAAATCTAACAAACCAAACTAATCCTTCATCCAATATCCCACATGGTCCTAATCAAACACCACATTTAGATACTCATTCATTTTTCATTGATACAACTTATAATCCTCCCATATCATCAAATTATCCTCAATCTAAATTATATAAAAATCAAACCCAACCTAACTCTTCTATTTATTCACCACCTATAAAAGCTTCCATAAAACCACATATCACCCCAAACAAAACACCTAAAACATTACCTCATTCAACCTAATTTGATACATTTGAAAAAAACACATTGACTAAGTCTCTATTAACTACCTCTTATCAGCATCAATTTAAATACACTTCCACCCTCCCATAGAATTAATTCAACATTATGTACCTCTATTCAATACATCTCTAACCAAATATGATGAATGGGATCCTATAATAGTATTTCTCATCTCCCATCTCAAATTAATTTTATATAACTCATGAGGAATTCTCCTCATCATAATAATCATTTAATGCAACTCTTATTATAAAATAACATCCCTAGACCTCCACCTGTGGGGCATGAAGCCACTCTATTTGGGTCTGAAGCTAGTATTCTTTAATAATCCAAAGAAATGTCTATACATGTATGAAACTATAGATACTTCTCTCTCACTAAAATTTCTCATCACTTCAATTATTCCTAATGAAATATTGCTTTGTGTAGATGATCCTATGCTATTTATCAATGTACAAATGGGTGATATCCAATTTAAACATGATTTGATCGATGATGGCTCTGGCACTTGTGTGGCCTCCTTTGATTTTATTAAAACTCATGGGTATTTTGAATGTAACATTAAATCTACCAAAATTACATGTTAAGTCTATGATCAAAGATAAATTCATCCTCTAGGATATGTTTGACTTCCTATCATGGTTCCTCTTTTAATAGTTTTTATTAAAGTCATGATATTCAACTTTCCATTGTCATATAAAATCTTACTCAGTCACCCTTGGACACATTGCATGAGAGATATATCCTCATCAACATGCTAATGTGGTAAATTTAATCATAATTGTGTTATTTATAGGAATAAAGGAGACACAAACCCTTAAATTTTCAATAATTAAAATAATTTGGTGTTTTCAAATTTCCCACCCTTGAAACTTTACATAACATTCCCTTTCTTGAGAGTCAATGATTTAATCACCTATCAACTATAATAGAGGATAGAATGAACACCCTGAACTTATGGGAAATATCTCACCTAAACTATTAGATTCTGATGATGATGGACCAAATGAGATAAATTTGAAAATAAAAACTTATGATATTCCTTCATACATAATTACTTAATTACCTACTTCTTTACCACCTTGATCTTGACAAAAACCAATCGATGAGATTGACACTACTCTAACCAATACTAAAAAATCCATTCCTCATGCTTATTCAACTAATAATATCATTGATGCTTGCACTATTGATCTTCATACTATTGATTATGATGATGGCTATTCATTATATGACCCCATTGTAACTAGTTTTTCTCAATCTAAAAATGTACAAATACTTAGATATCATTCATCTTTATAACACTCCTTTCATAGTATTAGTTTTATTGATGTATTTCCTTATCCTTATACTAAACTTGAAATTATATCTTATTTACTTGATAATTACAAGTCATAAATATATCACACATACTACTTATCACCTAATCATTTTTGATCATCTTCATATTATGCTTCTTGATCATGACAAGATGGGACCATATCAATTCACCAGGTTTTTTGATATTTTGAGCTTTCTCCCTCTTAAGATGTTAAAAACATTAAACCAACCTAAATTTTAATTCATTGAGTCTAGTATAGACTCTAATCTAAGTTGTCCTATTGATGGTGACGGAATATTACCTTTTCCCAAGCTTAATCCTCTACCTACATGATGGATGGATGATACATAGTATGAGTTATGTAAGGTTTCCAATAATTAAGCCAAGTATTATTGAGCACATTATATATTATTAGCAAAATATCATGTTTTAGGTTCTACTACTACTACATATAGTGGACCTCCATAACTAGCTACTCCTAGACTGACTTGTTTTCATGGTATAACCATGCACACCTATATACACTACTAATAGCTTTAGGAGTGAATTTATGTAATTCATCTAGATAAGGTAGAATATATTGAAAATTATCTACCTCCTCTTAATATTCTTCTATAATGCATCCTTAATCATGTGGAGGTCTATTGCCTTTAGCATTAGTGCGATACACATTATGTAGATAGGTGTAATGTCTTGCAGTAACACTTCAGTGATTTTCCATGGCCTACACCATCACCTTCTCAACAACATACCTTGGGTCATTCATAGGTGAATGATAATCCTTCCTTATTTACTTCATCATCCTATAAATTAGAAGCTTTTAGTCACATTTTAGAACTAGTTCTTTGCATTGATTACCCTTCACAAAAAGATGCCACATACATAGCTCATTTCTTATAACATACCTATATTTTCCATTGAGATAGTGTGACAATAATTCCTTTCACGTCTCTTAATGAATATAAATAAGACTATGGTTAAGGATAGATTCTAATTACATTAATAATTATCATAAATTGATCGATGTATGTTGAGGAATCAGTCAGTATTTATGAACACATTATTTTCCATGGCATTTTACACCTCATATTTCTACCTGAGAAGTTTTTGATATTTCATACTTCATTATAAATTTTTTGATGAATTGATTTTCTTTTTTTATATTTCATATCTCCTCTATCTTTGCATAGTTAATTTTACATTCACAGTTCTTGCTTCACAACTTTTGAATCTTTATACATGATTTAATTACATTTCACTATATATGTTTCAAACACTTGTTTTCTCCCTATCTTGGGATGATTTATCCTTACATGGATGTTTATGTTAGATCACTTATTGAATAGTATATTTATTTATGTGTCATGACTCTTAGACCACATCCTACACTATCCTATTTTCCTTATGATCAACTATAAAACATATTCGTCATTATACCATTTATTACATGGAACTATCATGATCCCATTTTTTCCCTACATCTCCATTATATTAACCACACATAAGGTCAGTCTTGAGATTGCATACTTAATTTTGGGCAAGTCTAACTAATTTTTAAGCTAACATAGTTTTAAGTAATTCTCTCTTATAATCAAAGTACAAGCTTCTTTGTGTTAGTCATATATTTAAGTCATGTTTAATTCTTCCAAATATATATAGAGGAAGAATAAACAAATAATTAACACAAAATGTAAAAAAATATACTCAAAAGTCAAACTCACACCAAAACACATGATTCTTCTTTGGCACATCCTATTCTAGTCAAATCTCAAACTCCATAATTGGCCTCATGATAGAGTTGAGGTTTATTAGGGTGTGTTAGGATAGTAAATTAGTATAGGTGGTCTTATTATTACATCTAGTGCCACCTACCTCCTCATAGAATTACCTAATCTTCATAGTAAACTGACAACTCTATAAGGGGTCCAAAGGAATGGAGAACATGTCATGGGGAGGTAGGATCATTTAAATTTTTCTAGAAATAACCTTTATGATATTATATAGGCAATTCATTCATTTTATAACAACTTTAAGTCTACTAATAAGAGTATCTTAAGTCTTTGTTATCCAAACAAAATCTTAGCACTTACGCATTTTTTTAGTATGTCTCATGTCTAATAAGGATTTCTATAACACCTATGTAAATTTTTTATGATCCTTTTGTTCATAAATATCATTACAAATACTCCAGTTGATGCATATCACTTCATAGTTGATCCTACCTCTTTGTTTATCCTTTTGTGAGTTGTAAGACCTTGGATAGGACTAAGCCTTCTTCACAAAATTCCTTTCTCTCTTATAAACAATTCCTTTTTTTAATACTTCATTTGTTTTCATTTTATGAGTTAAAGTGTAAGACCTTAGATAGGACTAAGCCTTCCACAAAAAATATCCTTTTATCATATATAAACTATGTGCTATGTTTTGTCGGAAAATAACTTTACTATTTCACATTATTTACTAACACAAAACCTGAATTTATTATTTCATTCTAATTCCTAATTTTATTTTCACACATGTCATATCTTTATAATTCACATATTTTTATTGGTATATTTTTTCTTTTATTTACACTAGTATTTCATATTTTACATATCTTTCTTTACAAAATATTTATTTTCATTGATATGTCTCATTTGCAGTCTTCCATTTTTCCTACCATTGGTTTTCATTCACACTTTCTTCATGTTTTACATATGTTATATTTTACAACAAATTTTCCCATTTTCATTTATTCCTAAGTCTAATTTTAAAATTTCATTCATTATCATTCTTTTTAACCATACATTTTTTCACATTTGATAGAAAATAATAATGCATACATATGTATGTATGTATGTGTATGTGCATATGTATAGTGTGTGTGTCTATATACATAGATATATACATACCTACAAATGGATCAAAATGTCTGATATAATATCACAAGATACACTTTTATTACAATAATAACTCTATAGATGTGGTCCACACTACCTATCTAGCAGTGGATGGACTACACTTTCCATAGAATCTCGAAATTTCCCTTTAAAAATAGTCTAGTTAAGTGACTTTATACATGTTCATAGTCCATCCACCTATTCTTGTAGGTGGGCCACTTAGCCTTATAATGAGGCCAATTATCTATATATCTCAAACATGTGGCTCACGCATGAATTAATGATTTTCATGCTTACAGATCCCCATCACCTACATATGATGGTAATGCCACATGAAATATATTAGAAAATATCTATAAATATTGATTTATTGCACCAAATAAATGAAACCAACTAGTATACATAGGTGTCAAAGGCACCATTAGATCAATCACATGTATCATATCATGTCAAATTAACACATCATCTAAGATAACATTATGCACTCTCTCAACCATGCTCAACCATCTAACCTACTATGCTACATCATATATAAAATGTAAACCAAATATACATTATATCTCATATATATATCTCTAAAATATCAAATCTATCTAGCATGCATATCAATATATCATAAATTCAACAAAATATGACTTACTAATAGTAGCCCCATCAACTCATCCACCAAGTACATCCTATGAAGCATAGCTCCATGGTGGTGCAAATCCTCTATAATGGAAAAGATAAATAACATGATATTTATGTGGTCCACTAAAAATTCACCTCATAATAAAACAACTTAATACAAATAACATTATAGGATATCCTATGGTAGTGGCTGTGGTGGTGCATGTGGTTGTGTATGCAGTTGCATTGGAGCCTACCTCTATCTTCACCACCACCATGGTCATTATAATATTTTATGTTGTGAAATAATAGTCACATCTCTTACTCCCTCAACTAACATTATATCCCCTCATAGTTGTTGGCATTATCCTCCCTATATTTTGGTTAGAGTGGTTATATGATAGGAACATATGTTAGTACTCCTATATCACCTCTACCACAATTCTCCCTTGCATGTCATTCCCAGTATGTCATAACTATTATAGGATATATTTGGTGTGTCAATCAAAACTATCTCAGTAATTGAGGTACTAGATGTATCTCCACCCACCAAGGATAGTGCCCTATAATCTTCACATGAACTTGCACCTAAAAGGTACTTAGACATAAGGGAAAATGATCTATTATGCCTTAATATGAATACCAAATAATATATCCCTACATGATATTTGTAATTTTGGTTCAAGTGGTACAACATATAACATATGATCATGTACCCATCACTACACATGTGGTATGGGAGTATCTACTACATGCAATAATCATATAGGTTGATACATTAGAAACCTCTCATAAATCCAACAAACTTATAAAATAGAAAGGCCTATAATTATCTTCCCTTGGGATAAAATACTATAAAAATCATGCACTGACTACACCCAAATCACAAATCCAAAATCATAGATCATATCCTACTCTAACATAAACCAACATGATATAAAAATATATAGTGGGACCTACCCATCCAACTTGTGATAAATCACATGAGTTATCACAAGTCCAATAATATTCTAAATATCCAAAATAGATGACACACATATATTTAATAGACACATTCATAATCTTGCCTAAGTATATCCCTTAGATCTAATCACCCATAAAACTAGGGCTCACCTCTCTACATCTATCTTTGGTGTATTGCCTACCAAAGACAAGCCTAAAATTAGGAGTGCCAATAATACATGGACATCCTTCAGTTTGATACCCACCTTAATGGTATCCCCATCCACCACCCACCTAAAAGTGTTATTTAGTCACTCCCATGTTCCTAAAAATATGGTAGATAAATCCACATTAAGATAAATCTATCACATCTCCATAATACCACCAAAACCTAATGCAGTTAACTATACTTGATTTTCCATGGGCAATATCTCATGTAGATCTGATAACCAAATAATACCCACTAATATCAAAAGTCTCTATCACCTCTATAAAATATCAAATAATAAAATATGTATTAGCTCACTATCCCAAATAATAATCAAACATATGTTAAAAACTCAAAAATAAAAGTAATTACAATGCCTAATTAATTTATCAACCTATTTTTTCTTTTCTTTACCATTCCTAACTATGTCAACTAATTTTTATACTAAGTCAAACACACATTTATTCATTTGCTACTAGGTCCACCACCTTTTATACTAGGTTTTCCACCTAATATTTATACACATTCAACCATGGCATATTCTATCGGCTAGCTTACCTCAATCATACCAAGTCAACCACATTTTATACTAATTCAGATATATAATCTTCATACACAATTAGATATAGCATATGCCATCGATAAACTTACCTCAATCCTACTAGGTCAACCACCTAATCCTTATACATAGTCAATCATGGCATACACCATTGGTCATCTTACCTCAATCCTACTAAATTATCCACCTTATATACTAGATTGACCACCCCTTTTTTCAACTAAATTGGCCATGGCATACATCATTGGACACCTTTACACTTTTAACTAGATCATCCTTCTTAATCATTTTTAGCCACTATAATCTTCAACTAGATCGACCACCTACTATGGAGTTGGTAATTTACATAAATACACCAAAATTAACTAAATCAACAAGGATGACCTTGTTTAATTTCATGATGATTTTTAACTAGCTCATCATTAATGACATAAACCTAAATTTTCAAACTTCTACTCCTACCCACCACTCCTTTTTATTTTTAGTCTATTACTAAAATTTTCAAGGTAAATTTTTTAAATAGATTTGCCTCAACACCTAATTTTCCTAAACTAATTCATTTTAATCCCAAAATATTATAAATTTATATTAAATTCACCCAATACCTAGACTATATTTGTAGTTGTGATACATCCTCCCACTTGTCCCTTTCCTTACATCTAAGCCATCATCTCTCTCATCACTAATTCTGGTCACCTAGATTCTAGTTTCCAAAACTAACGAATATACAAATGAATAGATAATTACCATTTTATATTAAATTTTAAAAAAATTAACCTTGTAGTTATTTACCAAAAAAATCTACATTTTTCTCATAACTTTGTTTCTATAAAATATTTTGACAAACTAAAAGAAGTTATGTAATACTAAAAACATATAAAAAAATTGAGCTAACCTCATATTTTTGCAAAGATTTTAAATTTTATCTTATTTTTAAGGTCCTATTTTGTTTTGCCCACTTGACACCTATTATATATGTTTCTTATGCAACTCCTATTAAAAAAAAATAAGGTAATTAAAGATATATATTTACAAATTATTTACTATCATTTATTTTACCAATTTTTAGTTTAATTTATTATCTCAACATTGTGCACTACTATGTTCTTCCTTTAATCACCATCCCATGTTACACCTACATGACACATGATGAGATTTGAGTGGGGCATATGTATACATATAATATTTTTAAAATTTATCATTTACTAATGCTTTTTATTTTGTAAGAACCTATCAATTTTTGATCTCTTTGAGTGCACACCTTAAAGTGTGAATGAGGAAATGGATGGGCAGACCATTGGTGCTTCACAATATTATTGGTCAACTCTATCATTACCTATACCATTAAAAAATCTTACTTATCCAACTCCCTAAGAAATCCAAATCCCATATATCCACTTACCTAATAATTTATCCTTTAAAATATCCCCTAAATAATAAAACACCCTATTTTCTTACTAAGTTTGTTGGGTTGACATTGTTATAAAAGTTTAAGCACATGTTATGTAACTAGGTCAGCTCGACCAACCTAGTTCGAGGCCTAATAGTAAATTTTTATAATAAATTAGGTCATTTTGGATGACCTAATTATATATATTTATTTAAGGTTTAAGGCTTATCCATTTTTATAAATATAAATCTCATTTCAATCTAATAGAGAGGAACATTCATTGTCACATCATTATAGTTTTTAATTCTACTAAATTTGCATTTAAAGAAGCCATAGCTTAAGGTTTGCCTTGTGGGGAAGATAAATTATCTTGTGGGAAGTATTGGATGGAAATTATGAGTCTTTTATATTAGAGTTTATTTCTATAGTTTAATCCTTTGAAAACCACAACAACCTCTTATAAAGCACCATTGGCCAAGGGAGAAATTGAGACTCGACAGGTTCACCCAAAGATAAATATTCCTAACTCTTATTATTTGATTTTTTTTATAGATATTATATAAATTAATATGTTTTTAAAGTATAATTCCTTTCTTAACTTACCTATATTCTTAGAATTAGAATACTTATAGGGTTTTATTTGCTTTCCATATTCCACTTTAGGTGATCTAGGGCCCCATTTGCCTATCATGATCCCTTGATTTATTTTATTTTTTTAACCATCCCTTTTTGTGCCATAATATTTAGTGAGGACTATGTTAGTTTTATTTTATGTATTTAGACATAACTAGCATTATTTCATAGTATAATTTTTCTAGAGTCTTTGGAATAGACTCATTTGGTGTTGTGTGATAAGAGATCCTTTGGTTAGGTTTAGTGGATCTAATTTGGTCATGATCCCAATATAGACATTATTTCAATATATGTTATTTGATTAACTTATCTAATATTGGATTTAGTAAGATAAGATGTCAATATATTTTTATTTTTTGCATACACCTACTACTCAGTAACTTATACAAACTCTTCTCAATCTTCAAGCAAAGGTTTCCCAACTAGAACAAGGTTTTTATAGAGCAGTTCATTAAAAAAAACTCAAGCATTATTAAACAACATTTTGTCCCCATATATTTTCATGTATCCTTTGCCTATATGGTTCACTGCAGTAAGTTTGATCCAAAAAAAATCATAGATCCTTCCATGTAGAATGATTATATTATCCCTGTAATGAAAAGTTATTCAAGACTATTTTTCCTAATATTATTAAGTACTATGCCTTGAAATGGATTTATGACCTTCCTTTCCCATTTGTATATGATTTCAATCCTTTTTCTAACCAATTCTTAACTCACTTTTCTATCAATATTAGTGATAAGGTCTCATATGCTCAAATTGAAAAACTAAATCAGGACCTAATGAGCCCATTAGTGACAATGTGATTAATTATAATACTATGTTCTCGAAAATCACAAATCATATGGTTGATAACAAAATTTTAAACATATTTAGGAAATGCTTACTTACTCCTATCCATGATTCTATTATGTTCAAATGCTTCCAATATTTTGATGACATGTGTTATATGGTTAAATATCATGAAGTTAAGTTAATGTCTATGAACAAGCTAGATTTGGGTCTAATCCTCTAATGTCTTCTAATTTAAAGTTTCAAAGAAAATGAATTTTTAAATAAAAGGTTAATTACACTAATAATGAGTCAAAATCAATGGTTATTTTAGTTTCATAACCTACTAATAGGTTTATCTTATCAACTCTTCAAAGGAGGAAATACAATTATCAAAATTTCCTCATATGGTGTTACAAAAGATACTCAATTACAATCTCATATCTATCCCTCTACCAATGGAGGTTGATATGACAAAGGCAAAACCTATGGGTGTCAATATTAATGCTTATTTTGATTGGTATAAATGCATAGGACATTCTTTTTGATGCAATTTTATGCACACCATAGCCAACGAGGTAGTCTCTATCATTTTAAGATCTCAATGGAGGTAAACTCCACTCTAGGGCATGAGTTATAGGTATATGGTCTGAATAACTTATTGACAGAATAGCTAGTAGAGTATGTGGGTTATTGACAAGGTTTTTTTGGATGGAGGTGTGGTCTCTTAAAAAGTAGTGAATCTCTATGTGAATTAGATGGATGGCTAGTTGCTAATCTAAATCATTTAGGTCTCAAAACAAACTCAAATAAATGGGAGGGTAAGGTATAAAAGAAGATTCTATATTTTTAGGAATCACCTCTCTAGTTGGTTTCTAAATGGATAAGTGATTTCAAAACCTATGTCTATTTCAAGTAGCTATTGCACACACATTGTCATACATGGTTTAGAAATCTAAGGGAATATTGATATATGAAACTCACAAGCCTTAGTCAAAGGTTTCCCCTTTTAGAGAAACTATTACACACTCTTAATCAAAAGATTATGGCTTGAGATAATGAGGTATTTGAGGTAGCTTTTACACACACAAAAAAAAACTATATTAAAAGAAAGCACTTCTACACACTTAAGAACATGAATCAATCAACTTAATTTCTAATAATAAATGTATTTTACTAATCCTTCAATAGATATTGCACATCTAAGACTAACATATCAATTAAGATAAGAGATAATTCATTGTAGTTATTGTACACTAAGAATTATTGAATCATAAAACTAAAAGTAGTTAAGACTAATTACATAGAAATTGGAGAGAGAATACACAAACACATTCACTGACAATCAAAATTGATGCTACTCTTGTATATTGATTTTTTTTTGACTCTTCCAACTAGTGTATTATAATTATTTAAATAGGCTCTGGGAAAGGGATGTATCATCCTCCAAGTCCATGTGAAGTCATTACATGTGATAGTTAGAACTTGAGTTCTAATTACGGTCAAAACCATATAAGATTCTACTTAAAGTTATCAATTTAAGTTATCCTTTACAAAAGCTATGCAACATATGCATGTGTACAAAGAAGGGAAACTTTTAAAATTATAGATTTAACTACATGAACACTATAAATATATGAATTAAATGACAATACATTATTTTATAAGTTGTGAGAATAAATTGACAAATAATTTAAGTCAGTCATTTTAAATAGAACTCAGACATGTGTGAAAGACAAGTGGCCCTTTACAAATACCTTAGAACTAATAACACTATTTAACTATGACTAAACTAGCATAACTATTCATTACATGTTTCCCCTACCTTTAAAGAATAGAATATTCCTTTGAAAGGATTTACATGGTATTTAACTCAAAAGAATATACTGTGTCAACTTAATTGACCTTTGAGATGCCTCTTTAACTACAACCTTCTCTTGTTTTATTTCTAGATCTTCATTTTCATATTCACTAACCAAATTAAGTCTAAGACATGTGTGTTCACATTCCTGATCTTTACTGGTTCAAGAATCTAATGTGTCATGTCAATGTAGTAAAGCCCATGCTGAGTTGTCCATTTGATTAAAAAATGTGACCATTGTTTCCTTTGGACATGTGTCCTTACTACATGATCTTTAAGTCTGGATCAATTTTTCACCATTGATCTATTTTGGAGTCCATTAACATTAGATTTTATCATGAGCCATTGATCTTTATCTCGAAGCTCATGAGATTATGCCACATATCACTATCTCATGATATTTGAGTTATTTTCATCATTCAGGTGCTATCATGCCACATGGGAGCTTCTCTCTTGCTTTGAGCTCTTTTGAATTATCAACCGTTGATTCATGCCATTAGATCATCCTTTCCCAAGTTGATGTGGTATGTTGGATCTTATCCACTTTAGAAAATGTGATCTATAGAATATTTCCATTAAGCTCAAGTATCATACCACTTGGTGAATCCTCATTTTTCTTGAGGTTCTTGAATTTTGAACTTACGTTCTTCATTAAATCTTTAGGTTGCCCATAGAGATGGTGACACTTGTCACTCTCATGGTGCTCTTAAATCCTTTTAACCTTTCAACCTTTTTCTCTCTGTTAGATATTTGATGCTCGAGTTAACACACACTGTAGATCAAATGCTTGAATTATTGACTTTTGATCCTTACTTATGGGTCATTGATATCATTTGAATCCCCCATGATCTCACCACATGTTGCCTTCAAGTTTTTCCATTTCTATGGGCATAAAATAAAATAAATAAGAATTTTAGAGACTATAAAGAACATAGAATAAAGTTTAGCCTAATGTTTTTAGTTGTATTAATAAATACAATTGGGACTTCAGATAAAACTTTAGTTTAAGTCTATAATATAATAAGTTACTTCTTATGTAAAAGGTTACCATGTTAATTTGAATCTTATTTCAAAAAATACCTAGGCTAACACATTTAGACTAAGTTTTTTTAAACATTGTTCAACCATAGATTCAATTAAATGATTAAAGACCAAGTGTTACTCAAAGTAAAGAGTCAATTTAACATTAAATCATGAAGATCAAAAATTTTCCATTCCAGATGGACTCCATTGGTCATATAACCTGAAACATAGAGATCTAACATTAAAAAATAAGATGAAATTAAAATAAAGACTATGTTCTAATAGGACAACTGTAAACTTGATCAACACAAGATATTCAATACTAGTTCTTGATCAAGTTAAATGCCCAATTTATAACACAAATGTGTAGAATTTTGAGCAAGGGTCTTTATTTTTATAAATGGGGTGTGTTGGATACAAAAAATGGTGATTCATAGGGGGAATACTCCTAAGTATTCAAGAACCTAGAACTTTGATTATCAATCCTTAAATCAATCATGAAGTATGTCATAGAAAAATACTAAAATCAAAAACATGAAAGAGACTCCTAAGTTGATTCACATTACATACTTGCCTTCCAATTTTTTGGATCTATGTGTGTCAAGCATGTAATTCCTTTAACCCTTGCTATGATGAGTTTTTCAAAGGTTTGATGAAGCTGTAGGTTTCGATCCAGTATCACTTAAAGCTCATTAAATCAAGGGAAGCTCAAGCATTGCTCTACTACCATCTAGTTGTCCATAGCCCTGATAGAGATACCTTAGGATCCTTTTATTCTCTTTTCATTATTTTGTTTTAATCATGATGCATGGTACATTGGCCTTATTTCAACTTGTTAGCCTTTTGATTTTCTTTTGCTCTTTTGAACCCATTAATTCTTTACTTCTTTTATTTTTATTTTATTCTTGAATGGAAACAGAAGGGATGGAACCCCAATGAGATGGTATAATTATAAAATAAATCATTACTATAATGTCCCTACCATCCACACCTATACCCAAAATTATCATTTCCAATAGGTATTTAATGTGATAAGTGCATTTGATCCAAAAAATAAGAAAAATTTCTAGATTTGCATGAAGTACTCTAAGAGAAACTTTCACATTCCTAGTGAAAGTATTCAATTGTGAAAATATCCAAAATGGTTCATGATTACATACCTTTATTTGAAGATTCAAAACACATAAATATGCCCAATCTATAAACTAGTTCTAAATTGCCAAATTTTTAATTTTCCCCCTTTCTACAAGTCATAAACTTAGTTGGTTTGAATATTTAGCTTGGTTATAGTTAGAGAAAACATAATTTAGATTCTCCAAAAAAAAAAAAAATCTAATAAAGTAGGAAACTAATATAATAAATCAAGAAACTAATCTAATAAAGTAGGAAACTAAACTAAGAAAATAGGAAATTTAATCTATGAAAGAAAAAAAACTAATCTAAGAAAGTAGGAAACTAATCTATGAAAGAAGAAAATTTAATCTAATAAAGTAAGAAACTAAACTAAGAAAGCAATAAAATAATCTATGAAAGGAGGAAATCTAATCTAATCCTACATCTACATTCACCTATCACTCATCAATCTATAATATATACAGATGACACAACCCTAAAGTAGTGCTTTAGAAACTATCCAATGACTGGAAATTTAAGCTCATTACCTTCTAATTCCTTTCGATGAAATGAATTTTTTCCTATGATCTCTAAAATCTAGTATGGTCCAATCCATAGTGGGGAAAACTTATCATGTTGTCCTTTCTTCTCATTGGATTTATCCCAAAGTAGCACTAGATCCAAAATCTTGAATGATTTAACCTTTGCTCTCTTATCAAACCACCTCTTGACCACATCCTAGTGTTTGATGAATGTCTATAAGGCCTCAATCCTTGAATCTTACATTTATATTATGTCCAATAATCTTGAATCTACTTCATCACATGGTTTCATGTAGTCTTACATGAACTGATAAGTGGGTAATTTTAGCATAATTAGAAATACAGACCTATATCCATACACTAATAGATAGGGTGAAGCTTTAAAGTCTTGTTTGTATCTCATTCAATCTAACCCAAAGAGCATACTTCAATAAATTATGCCAGTCTTTAGGCTTGTCCCCTACTAAATTCTTAATTGCTTCTATCAGATTCTTGTTTATTGATTCTCCCAATCTATTTCCCTAAGGGTAATAGTCAAAGGATGACCTGATAATAATCTAATTTTCATGTGCCCACTTAGTAAATTTTGTTGATATGAAAGCTAGTTCATTATCACAAACCAAATAAATAGGCATGCCAAATCTGGTTGTTATGTGTTCCTCCAAGAAATGAATCACATATTATGCTCTAAAATTCTTTGTGGGTATAACTTTGATCCATCTAGTATAGTAGTCAACAACATTAATCATGAATTTATGGCCTATTGAGGAATTTGGGTTGATGACACCAATTAATTCTAAACCCTATTAGGAAAATGGCCTTCTTTCAATAACTAGCTATAAAGGCATTACTATATGTACTTCCATTTTGGCTAAAGATTGACATTTTTGGCATGTCCTCATGTGAACATCACCATCCTTAAATTTTTTTGGCCAATAGTAGCCCATTATTACAATATTATGGGTTGTGGTATTCCCAAAAGGATGACCACTAACTATTTTTTGATGTAGGTTTTCTAAAATTTATTTAACTTCATCTGTAAACACATGACTAAGGTAAATGACTTCATAATTTCTTGTGTAGAAAACTCCCTTCTTAATCATGTAATGAGAAGCTTTAAGACTCAAATATCTCCTTCATTCTCTATTAAGTTTTTAGGAACAAGTACTTGTATGTAAATACTATATGACATCGGTATACCATTCTTATTTGGATACTTGAGTCTCACATATCTCTTCAATGGTGATGCGTGGATCAGGTTCAATCATGAGCTAAATGATGCCTTAACCTTGGATATTTTTTTAGGATTGATTTCTATATCAAATTCTTGTAATTTAACCATCCACTTGACTCAACATTATCCTAATTCATTTTTTTTTAAGGTGAGCTTGACATTAGGGTTAGGCATAATGGTAATGATTTTATTCTTCAAGATGTAATGTTGAAACTTCTTTACTACTTTGATAAGGGAAAAAAATTATTTATCAATCATGGAATACTTGATTTCTAAATCATTCAAATTTGTGCTCATGAACACAATTGTATACTCAATCTCATCTTTCTTTTGTGTTATGACAACAACAATTGTATGTTCTAAAGTGGATGAATACAAGTAGAAATATTTCATCAAATCTAGACTGATTAATACTAGAGCCTATGATATTTCATCTTTAATGTCCTAAAAGGACTTTTGGGATTCAACTATCCATTATATTTTAGCATCATGTTTGAGCATAACGTTCAGGGGTCTAACAATCTCTAAAAATCTTGAGATGAACTTCCTTACAAATTTAATCTTTTTGAAGAGTGATTTGATCTCCTTCTTGTTATTTGGTGGTGTAATCCTTAAAATTCTTTGAATTCTATCTAGATCAATGGTGATCCCATCTTTGGTTATGATGTGTCCCAAGAGTTTGCCTTTAGTGACTCTGAATATGCTCTTCTTTGGGTTTAATGAAACACCAAACCTTCTACATCTCTTGAATATGGATTGGAGGTGGATTATATGATCATCCCTATTCTTTGAAAACATCATAAGATCATCCATGTAGATGATTATACATTTTTCTATCAGTATTTTAAATGAATGATCTATGGCACACTAGAAAGTAGACCCTACATTTATTAGGACAAATGGCATCCTCTTGTACACATAATTCCCCGACTTCATGGTAAACATAGTCTTCATTTTATCTTTAGATTACACTAATACTTGATTATAGCCTAAAAATCTATCCAAGGACATCATTTTAAAACCACTTACTATTTGTATCACCTCATCCAGAGAAGGTAGGGGATAATTGTCCTTTTCAAAATCCTTATTTAGGTTTTTGAAATCTACACAGAGTCTTATCTTAGCATTTTTCTTTCTTATTGGGACTAAATTGGCCACCCAGGTAGAATGTCTTATTGGAAAGACAATTTTTGCACTTAACAACTTTTCAACTTCTCTCTAGATGAGAGGATCTAGAAGAGGATTGATTGGTCTCTGCCTTTGTCTAAATGGCTTGTGATCTAGTTTTAAAGGAATCATATGAGTAATGACCTACAAGTCATATACTCTCAAATATTCATGTCCAAGTAATGACATCCCTATACTGAGTGATTAAATCTTTCACTCTCTATCTTTCTTCTAAGGTGCAGTTGAGACTGATATTAAATAGCATGGGTTATATTCATCTCCTAGATTTTCTCTTTTGAAGTTTTATTCATTGACCTTGGGCTGCCTAAGCTGCTGAGCTTGAGGGTCTATATCTAATGACCTTTCCAAAAAGACCAACCTAACTAGGATGTGTTTTTTTTTGGGTTGGAAAATACCTTCCCCATTTGATTTCTCTTGATAGAGGTGATTAATTTCCTTGTCATCAATGATTTGGGACTCAAATTCCCTTGAATTGGTTAAAAACTAAATAATTTATTGGTCATCATCAAAAGCATGTAAATTTTCTATGTTATTAGGAATAGAGGGATAAGGCACCAATTTAATGGAGAACATTTTTACCTTAGATTCTTAAATGGGCTCTAGATTAGTAGATATAGTAGCTAACAAACTGATAGCTTGATTGTGCTCTCTAGAAAGGGTTACTATGCTAAATCTTCAAAACTTTCAATCAGATCCCATGCTTTATGATTGTATCTTTTGATTGCATTGGTATTTATTTTTGAATTGGTTAACTACCAGTTCTAAGTCACCAAATAATAATATTTTTTTATGTTATTCTTAAGTATAAATTGTAATCCCAGAATTAAAGTCTCATACTCATCTCTACTATTCATGTATAGAAATTATAATCTGTATGATACCAAGAAATTTTTACCTTGTGGATCAATCAATTTGATTACCATGCCTGATCCTTACTTGTATTTAATACCATCAAAGTGTAAAGCCCATATCTATTTGAAAACTTTGGGTGCTAGATTTTGCACTTGATTTTGAGTAGTTAAATTATAAATACCAAGGATAAGAGACTTATACTTTACCTCTTCATTCTTGACATTATATTTTTTGATGGGATACTTCATTCTCAACTCTCTATCAATTCTAATTTAATTTTAAACTCCTCTCCATGGCAGCCATATATGAGAAAATTATGTAGAAAGATATCCATTGAGTGTTTGTGACCAGTCTCTACTTAGCATCAGTTTGTATCCTTCAAGTATGTCCACCACCATGATATCAATGTTTATCTAGATGCATAGTTTAGAGGATACTTGTATATGTATGTCCATCAGTTTGCCAATTATAGGCACTATTGTCTTATCCAAATGTGAAACTACCCTCTTTAAAGGGCTTAGTGTCAAACCAAGATTTGACATATGAAAGTATGCATGATAGTTGTATAAGCTCTAGAATTAACTAAATAATTATGAATATTTTTACTGAATGCTCTGATAGTTAGCAATAAGGGTGGAACTTTTGGCTTGATATTATAGATAATATTGGTGTTATATGATTTTAATTTATTCATAGATGTTTTTGATTTCTCTATAGGTGTCTTCCCTATAATAGACTTATATAGTAGCTCCTTTTGTTTGATAATCTGAGATAATTCATGAAGAGTTATTTGTTTCGATCATCTTCATGTCTTCAATAATGTTATATACTCCCTTGTTACATTCCTCCTTGGTTTGAGGTTGATCAATCCCACTTGGAGGAGGTGGATTATTGTCAGCTATAGGATTAGGCAAAATTATAGTAGTATTTGGATGAGTTAACATTATGGGTGGCTACTTATTCTTTGGATTGTATCCACCTTTCTAGAATTTCTAGAAAGTGTGAACTTTGTCTATGTTATCCTCGATCTCATTATAATATTCACTTGAAAAAGGAAACTCATTATTTTCAAAGAACATGACAGTGCTATAAGGGCAAATATTAGAATGATGTTTAGGTGGATTATGCATCTGGGCTTTTATAATCACCTCTCTTTGAAATATTTCAAATTATGTGCAAAATTCAACACAATCAAACTCACCATACTTGAAAGTATTATGAATTTTTCACCAATTGGGAAGAGTTATTTTTGCCATGTTAATCTCTAAAAGTTTGTTGGGTTTCTCAATATTGTTTGTAGGCCTATTGAATGGTCTATTATACCTATAAAATATATAATTATGATCATTAGTTGGGCCATTAACATTGCCCATCCTTTGTTACATATTTAAGAAGTCATTGTTCAACTTTTGAACCATCTTCTAAATAGAATTTAGTTTTGCCTTTGTAGAGTTATTACCTTGTAAAATAACAATGGGAAGTGTATCTAGTTTTCAATTCTATTGGTAACCATTGCCTAGTAAATGATTATTCAATAAGATATAGTTTGAATATGTTATCTAAATTAATGGAGGTAATGTGTATAGATGGTTTTTATTGAATGTTGAAACATTTTGCTTTACATATGATATTATGTTCAATACTAGGAAGTTATTGTTGACATTAGGTACACCTGACATCTAGGGATTGAGATGTATATCTATGTCGATGGCTTCACCATATGCTAACACTAGATCATTGGTAGTAGATACCCTTCTTTGGAACATGGTAGTGATGGGGTCTAGGGCATTTTTATACATCGCTAATGCTAATGCAACATATGGTTTATATCGTAGGGTTAACTAATTTTACATATTTTAAAACCATGCATTTAAATCTCAAATAGAATCATTAGGATATCTCTTTATGATGGTAAAGTATTGATATACCAAAACAAGGTTGGTGACCTATCTAAATTATGCAAGAAAAGTAGCTTAACATCCATCCCAAGAAGTGATGGAGTTCTCTGTTAGATTTAAATACCAATCATAAGCAACATCCTTTAATGTAAAAGGGAATATCTACATGCAACATCTTCATTGACAACATTCATTAATATCAAAATAGATTTGAAATATTTGATATGTTCTTCCATTGTCCCTGCTCTTGAAGGAGAAAAATATGGTAGATACTTCTTAGGATTCCTAGGTAAATCATGCATGTCTCTTGAGATGGTAATAGTAGATCCAACTAACCAAGGTGGTTGAGCCATAATTTGATTAATCAATAAAGGTTTCCTTATGGGTAAAGGGTTTCTAGTTGGAGGAGGTAGATTATTGTGAAATGGGGTTGTTGGTATAGTTTTAGGTCTCCTATGATTTGATGACGGTAAGACTAGAAATCTAGCTTGGGAATTAGATTTGGTCACACTCTTAGGAGACTCCAGTGTAACTCTATATAAAGAATAACTACTATTATCATAGGTTAAGGTCCTCATTCTAGCACCATTGAAACTATTGATGTAATTTTATGCACACCATAATTAATGAGGTAGCCTCTAACATTTTAACATCTCAATGGAGGTAAACTCCACTTTAGGTCATGAGTTGTAGTTATGTGGTTTGAACAACCTATTGATAGAATAGCTGGTAGATCATGCAGGTTTTTGACAAGGCTTTTTTTGGACAAAGGTGTGGTCTCTTAAAAAGTAGTGAATCTCTATGTGAATTATATGGATAGTTAGTTGCTAATCTAAATTAGTTATGTCTCAAAATAAACTCAAAAACAAGAGGTAAGGGTAAGGCATAAAAGAATATTCTATATTTTTAGGAATCACCTCTCTAGTTGGTTTCTAAATGGACAAGTGCTTTCAAAACCTATGCTTGTTGCAAGTAGCTATTGTACAACCAAAGTCATATGTGTTTTAGAAGTCTAAGGGAATATTGATATATGAAAGTCATACATGGTTTTCCATTTTAGATCAACTATTAAAAACCCTTAATAAAGATATTATGGCTCAAGATAATGAGGTATTTAAGGTGGTTTTCACACACACACACAAAACTATGTCAAAAGAAAGCACTTCTACGCACTTAAGAACATGAATAAATCAACTTAATTTCCAATAATAAATGTAATTTACTAATAATTCAATAGATATTGCACATATAAGACTAGTATATCAATTAAGAATAAATAATTCATTGTAGTTATTGCACACTAAAAATTATTGAATCATACAACCAAAAGTAGATAAGCCTAATTACACAAAAATTGGAGAGAGAATACACAAACACATTCATTGACAATCAAAATTGATGCTGCTCCTATATATTGAAATTTTTCTTTCTCTTCCAACTAGTGTATTATAATTGTTTAAATAGGATTTGGGAAAGGGCTACCTCATCCTCTAAGTCCATGTGAAGTCATTACATGTGATAGTCTAAACTTGAGTTCTAATTGTGGTCAAAACCGTATAAGATTCTACTTATAGTTATCAATTTAAGTTATCCTTTGCAAAATATATGCAACATGTGCATGTGTACAAAGAAGAAAAACTTTTATAATTATAGCTTGAATTTCATGAAAAATACAAATATATGCATTAAATGATAATACCTTCTTTTATAAGTTATGAGAACACCCTGTTAGATACTTTAAGTCAGTCATTTCAAATGGAACTCAGATATGTGTGAAGGACAAGTGGCCCTTTAAAAATGCCTTATAACCAATAACACTATTTAACTATGACTAACCTAACATAATTATACATTACATGTTTCCCCTACCTTTACAAAATAGAATATTCTTTTGAAAGGATTTACAGGGTCTTTAACTCAAAAGAATATACCGTGTCAACTTAATTAACCTTTGAGATGCATTTGTAACTATATATTTCTCTTGTTCTATTTTTGAGCCTTAATTTTCATATTTTATAACCCAATTAAGTCTAAGAGATGTGTGTTCACATTCTTGATCTTCACTAGTTTTGGAATCCAACGTGTCATGTCAATATGGTAATGCCCATGCCAAACTATCCATTTGATTAAAAAATGTAACTATTTTTGCCTTTGGACATGTGTCCTTACTTTTTAATCTCTTAGGCTAGATCAATTTTACATCATTATTCTATTTTGGATTTCATTAGCATTAGCTTTCATTATGAGCCATTGATCTTCATATCTGACCTCATAAAAATATGCCACATGGTATCATCTCATGAGATCCAAGTGCTTTTCATCATTTTGGAGATATCATATCACATGGATCCTCTTACTTTTATCTCCTTTGAATTATTAATCCTCAATTCATGTCATTAGATCATCCTCACCTAATTTGATGAATTTTATCATATCTTATCTACTTGAGAGAAAGTGCTCTGTAGGATCTTGCCATTGAGCTCTGGGACATACCACTTGGTGAATCCTCTCTTGTCTCAGGGCTCTTTAATTTTGAACTTATTCTCTTTATTGGATCTTTAGGCTTCCTAGTGAGATGGTGACACTTGTCACTCTCACAGTGCTCTTAGATCATTTTGACCTTTCAACACTTTTCTCTCCATTAGATCTTTGGTGCTTGAGTTAACATGCATCATAGATAAAACACTTGACTTATTGAATTTATATCCTTACCCATGGGTCATTGATCTCTATTGAATCCCCCATGATCTCACCACATGTCACCTTTGGGTTTGTCTATTTATATGAGCATAAAATAAAATACATAAGCATTTTGGAGACTATAAAGATCTTAGAATAAAGTTTAGCCGAATGTTTTTAGTTATATTAATAAATACAATTGGGACTTAGGATAAAAATTTAGTTTAAGTCTATAATATAATAAAGTGTTTCCCACATTAATTTGAATCTTATTTCAATATAAACCTAGGCTAACACATTTAGACTAAGGTTTTTTAAACATTATTTAACCATAGATTCAGTTAGATGATTTAAGACCAAGGGTTACTCAAAGTAAAGAGTCAATTTAACATTAAATCATGAAGATCAAACATTGTCCATTTTATATGGACTCCATTGATCTTGTAACCTAAAATATAGAGATATAATGTTAGAAAATAAGATCAAAGTCAAATGAAGATTATGTGCCAATAGGACAACTATAAACTAGATGAATACAAGATATTCAATACTAGTTGTTAATCAAGTTGAATATCCAATTTATAACACAAATTTGTAGAATTTTGAACAAGGGTCCTTAGTTTCATAAATGGGTTGTGTTGAGTACAATAATTCTAATAATATATGTTATGGTTTGAGATACAAGATACAAGATTTAATTTAGGATTACATTATTTAGGTAAATGATATTAATAAACATAAAAATGATTCGGTTGCACAAACTAATGTGAAGATTAATATTTATTTGAATCCATTTCTAAATCATGCAACATAAAAAACTAAGACTAATCTTGAGGTATATATGATTTATAATGCCCATCATGTTCTAACTTCTTATTCTCTTAAAAATTAGGAGGCACATCCTATAAATGGTATTATTTATACACTTAAAGTTATAAAAATATGAAGACCTAAAATCACATTAGATGACCTTGAGATTATTGATGATGATTCTACCATTGCATATTTTATCATGCATGCTTTCATTGAATGATGTCCTATACAAAATATCAAGGTGGATAAAGGATCAAGTGAAAAGATATGCACTATGACATTGCTTACTATCCTCAGGTACACACATAAATATTTTATTGATATGACTACTACAGTAAAAGAAATTGATGGAAAATGAACAAACCCTCTTGGGGAAATGTGTTTCCACTTATGTTAGGGCTGTATCTATTTCTACTTGGTTTTTCCCCCAAAATAGGGTATTCAACATGATATTAGGATGTCCATGGTTACATAAGACATATGCAATACCATATTTAGTATATTTATGCTTAAATTATATGTATAACAACTAATTAGTTATATTTCCAAGTATTCCATATCTAAAGAACTTTAATTTGCCACCTCCACCACAACTTATTGTGTAACATGTACATGTTCATCCTAAAAATGAAAATTAGAGATAAGTAATTAATTTTACTCAAAGATAAATTATCCATCATCTCTTACATTAGTGATATATTCGAGTTCAACATACATTACCTAATCCATCACATCCTAACATAATTCTGTAATATTTTTTACATGTTCCACAGTAAACACCAACACATGCTCCTACTATACAATGAAGTCTACAAGTTACTATTTCTATTAGATATATACATAATTTACATGATCATGTTGACCATGATGACAATGTTAGATATTTTATAATGCATGATCACTTCTCTAGTTTGATAATGACACACATATCGCTTCTCACTCATGATGTGAGAAATTCACACCCATAGATATATGGCTTGAATGTGAGCATCCCATTAATGGGATCATTCATTATTAGGAACATAATTCAATTCAAAAATGCAAAAAATAAAAATAAAAAATAAAAAAATTCAAACCAAGAACTATGCATCATACATTGATAGTATACATTATTGATTTTATGTTATTTATCATATACATGGTGAATTGCATTATATTTTTCTATGCACATATTTTTCAAAATATACATGAGTGGGATTCAAGAAATATAGGTTACATATTATACTTAACATAAAGATGTGTGACATTATTTACACCTAGTACCTACCTTTCTACACTGGGGTCATACTTAAAATGGGGGTATATTTTCACACTTATCAGATTTTATATTTTTGTACTGGTCAATTGATCATAGTAGATTGTAAAAATTAATTTCTCTTATGTATAATTTTTAGGATTCTATTTCATATGGATATGATATTTTTCTATATTATATTATGACATTGATTGATTATGCAGATTAATTGATTGATCCATGCATGCTTGTTATTGATGATTATTACATTATGTGATCATTAATTTATGTTATATTGTGTGAATCTATGCTTTCATTAATTTTATATTGTCACGTTATGTGTTAGTTATGTTATAGGATCTTCTAGTCCATGTCATGGCCATGTTATGTTCATGTCAAGGTCATATTCAAGTCTAATTCATTTTATGTCTTGAGTGCTTGTATGCTTCATAATTATGATAGTGTATGCATGTATGTGATGTGGTTACACTTATAATTATTTTTGATCTCAGTGTCATGATTTATATTATACATGATTCTATTGTGTGCAATGTAATGACTTCTATCATGCATTTATTGTGTGCAATGTAATGACTTCTATCATGCATTTATTGTGATGTTTATTACTACATTGTTAAGTGTAATATCTACTTGACATGACTCTTATATGCTAATTACTTGAATTATATGGTTCATATATAATTTATTGATTATATATTTATATGATAACATATCTTATCATGTTTGTATACATACTTTACATGATTACATTTTTTAATATAACACATGGTTTACATAACTCTTTCTTTTGAGATGAGTGATTCATATGATTCATCTCTCATATCAAAGGGGGGCATATAGTGGGCCTATCTTAGAGATTTAGGTAATAATAGATAGATAATTCATATTTTGGATCAAATTAAGTGATTCAGAATGACATATATTGAGGCATATGTGAGGAATTATACATGATTGTGAGGATCAATTGGGACATTTTATCTCCTTTTAAGACATATTATATGGGTAAGATTGAGAACATTTATCAAATTTATTAGATTAAGTATTAAAAATAAATTCATGGCCCATGAATATCTATTATAAGCACCATAAACATAAGGTATTTGGACTGGAGAGTTAGAGAGAGATTCACAAATAAAGACACATTATATTAATTATGCATAATATACAATGTATGTATGCAACTGTAGATACCTAAAATTGGTCATAGGTACTTGAAAATTTTAATTATTAACACATGTTAAACCACTAAAATTTCACCCAAATACAAATATTATTCACCATTCATATAATCGATTTATCTTTATATAAGCATTACCCTCTATTTTCATCACTACTACACAAAGTTTTCCAAGTTACTACTCAAACCTCTTTTTATCATCCTCAAAATGTTTCCATTCTCATGACAATTATCCCTAATTATCTAAGACAACTCAACCCTAGGTAGACATGTCCCTTATAGTAGACCTATCCACCTAGAGTGGTTTTATCCCCATGCTAAATAATGGCTAGTTTATAAATATTAAACATTCATTTTGGTCATCCTAAACATTTCATAAGGTCAAATAAAGGAAATTATAAAAATGTTTCACTATAAATACAAATCAAATGTCATTTAGTATTCCTAACTTGGTATTATTTATTTAAAACTTATACACTATTTCACATTTAGAAAATTTGACATGTTCTTACCAAATTAAAGATCATTCACAAGGAGAAGTCACAATATAAATCTAAATAATCTCAAATTAAGTCAATATTTATCATTATCAAGTATAAAATCCATATTTATAGTTGCATAGTAAATGAACAAAATTTCAAAATCACTCTAGGTAGAAGTATGTGTGGCTTGATTCCCTCCTTAGATTGTTAGATACATAGGTAGTGGTATATCATCTAGGGGGTGATTGGGGTCAGCTCAACCCATTACACTCCCCCTCTTTTTTTTCAAGTTTATATCACTCACAAGACCCATAAATATTCCTAATCAAATAAAAATAAAACAAAAATCTCTGCACGACATAATTTTTTTTGAAACATGTCACCATGATAAGTAAACATAGGCATAAAAGGTGGAATAGTCACATTTTTGACATAGTAAAATGATCAAGTATGTTATCAATAGACATGGTTGGCCCACTCTACTATATATTAGAGTGGTCTTATCTATAAGCATCTTTAAATTTTGTCCCTGATTTTGAGTAATCACAATCCTTTTTATTGTTTCCAATGTCAAACAATGGAAATAGTCAAATAAAAACTTAGATCTAAGCTAAGTTGTTTTTTTATAGTGTTTTCTAAAAATACCATGTTTTTATATTTATAAAGTTACAATCATAATTGATAATAATTGTATATCTTTAAAATTATGATCTTTCAAATTTATATTGTTATTATACAACATTTTTTGTTAAATAAAATACATGGTAAAATATATTGGTGAACCCGTACATTTTTTAGCATTTCTTTGGTGATTTTTATCTTTGGGTTTAATATTATTTCTTGATTTTTATACACAAAAATTATTTTATTATAATTTTGGTTTTTACTTTCAATTTCAATTTCAATTTCTTTTTCTTTCTTTTATTGATTTTTATAAACCATGATCTGGTAGTTTTCGAACTCATAGTAGTTATTATTATATGAAAAATAGTCTTTAGTTTTACCTGAGTTGTGATATGATGGGTATTTTTATAATAATAAAACCATTAGACAACACTATATGCATATTTTAGTTTCCACATGCCTCATATTATATTGTAAATGCTTAAGTTTTTAATTTTTCAACCATAGGTGGCCATTTGTCTTTATAGTGCACTAGTAAGTAGTTATCCCTAAGAAGTTACTCTTAATGTACCCTAAATATGGTATATTGTGGCTATACGATGGTGCAATCCTCCATATTTATTTCCATTTGGGCCTTGTTCATTATTTTATAACTAGGATCAATATATTTGAGAGCCTATAAATTAAACACACCCTATCTAGTTTTACCCATTATATTTTTCCTTTTACACATTTACATGCCACTCAATAAGGCTAATTTATATATTCCTTCAATTCATAATTATATATTAATTGGAATCCCTATAGATAATATTTATATTCCTTTGATATATTTTAAAATGGATAATATATATTTTTTATCAATATGATAATGTTGTTATTCAAAGTTATATACAAATCAAATATGATGTTGATGATGAACATGATAATCGAGATAATGAAAATATTAATGATAATAAATATAATCATGAATGCTCTAATAAAATTAATCCCTATTTGAATAATGGGGTGGGTCCTAATCAAAGAATTATTTAATTTCTATAAAAGACTTTATCAATATCCTAAATAGTTATATAAGATTATTAAATTAATTAAAACATATAAGACTACACATCAATTTGATTTCATCATCTCAAACACAACATCAAGAGGTTCTTTTCATAGTTATTCATACTTCCACTTCAAATGTTCTAGTTTATACTATTGATTTTTTTCATATATCAACACCTCTAGTTATACATGTGACATCATCCTTAGGTATGGTGGTATTACATGGTTTTAAAAATATTAATATGCCTATTTATACATAAGCATCATACACACTTCCTTTGATTACTATACATGGTCCATCACAAACCTCTGTAATGCAAACTCTCTTGAACATTTTATGTCTCTACATGATAAGGTGTTTAAATTAGAGTAAGGTGTCTCTAAAGATAATCATTTAATATAATCTCATAATTTGTTTCATAATCCTTGGGCACCAGAGATAACATCCTACCTATTACCATCAAGCTTTGTAGATCCTAAGCTACACTCTATGAAGGTGAAGGTGATATTGAATAGGATCTTCGATCATTCAATGTCGTATGCTTATTTTATGTTTTCAATAACAAATTAGTAACCAATATATTTATAAAAACCTATAATACTATGCTTTGTGATGGTTCTATGATCTTCCACTTCAATTAACTAAAAAATTCAACCCTTTGGTAGATCGGTTTTAGCATAGTTATCTATCAACACTTGTGAAAAATTATCTTATGTGAAAATTCCAAAACCCAAGAAAGGGTCAAATGATCCAACCAGTTAATATGTTTTTTTGGTACAAAATTATGCTATCTAAAATGACAAGTTATATGGTAGACAATGGGCTACAATATAGCTTCACACAAAGTTTTCTAGCACCAATCCATGAGTCTATTATGTTTGAAAAAAATAAATCTAATTATGATTTATGGCATATAATCAAAGAACATGAAGTCAATATCATAGATTTGAACAATATCAAATATAAACCAAATGTTCCATATAGTTTAAATACTAAGTTTAAAAGAAAACTAAGCTACAAGGTCAAATATAATGAAAATAATAATGAATCAAAATCAATAGTCAATGCAATATCACAACAAAAAAAAAAGCTTCAATTGACAGTTCTACCAAAGAGGCAATTTTCAAGGTCACCACAACCTCCTCATGTCTTTTTACTATAATTTGATCTCTCCATCCACCATTACATGTTGATATGATAAATCTCCAACATAAATTATTTGACAATAATACATATTATGCCTATTGCAAATATATTTAGCAATCTAAAAAAAAGTTTTATTGGTTAAGGCATTAGATACAAGATCTTATCAATGACAATACTATTGAGTTAATCACACCCACAAAGGAAGCTAAAACATAGAAAAATGACAATGCAAAGTCAAAAATATTTAGTAGTCCATTTCCAAACCATGGCACAAAAAATTACATATAATTTAGAGGTGCATCATGTGTACAATGTGCATCCTCCTCTTAAGACATATGAACATCCAATAGATGTTATCATTGGTATATTCATCCTATTATTACATTATATGATATCAATATTAAAAATTATGATTCATAGAGACATACACTCTTTATTCAATCTTACATCAACAAAAAACCCATACACAATGTTATGATCAATAATTGATGAAGTGAAAATGCATGTATAATGACACATCTTTGCACTCTTTGGTACATAAATCATGATTTAAAATCTACATAAAAAATTAGTCAAAAAATTTGATGAATATACACATAATACTCTTGGGAATATAGTGCTACCTCTTCAAGATGGTTTAGTAATACTGGTTATTCCATTTCTAGTCTTACCAAGCACATGGGTCTTTAATATGTCATTAGCATGACCTTGCATAAAAAATATTTATGGATTACCATCAATAGTACATTCTAAAATATATGTATTTTAACAAGTGGTCAAAATTTTAAGCAATTGATATGAGTACCCTCTACATTTAGTTGTATCTCTACCTCCTCCCCCCAACCTCCTCCTTTCCCCCACCCCCACCCCCCACCCCCCCACCCCGCATAGTTGGTTATGAAACCTATTAAGAGAAAAATATAGAGATAAGAATGACACCTATTCAAGATAACAATATAAACATAGTTGTATCACCTATGTAATATATATTTTTATACACTTATTTAAAATGAGAATAGTACACCTTCCTATACAATGTGTTTCACATAAAAAAAAGTTACTCAAAGTTTAAATAATCCTACATATTTTAGAGTGAATCATAATGAAATATCTAAGATAGTCTAGCATGTTACAAAATGAACATAGTCAGGTAACCTTCTCCTATTATAAATTGGATTCCACTTATTCTTTAAACTTCTACATTTATATGATCAAGATAATTACGTTACAACACGTAATGCCTTTTTAGTACCATGTGGTTGTTTATTTCAAATATGTTAAAAAAATACAAAAAAGTCAAATATTCCAAACATTCAAATATTTCAAACATTTAAAAATAATAAAATATGTCAAAAAATATAAAAATATTCTAAAAAAATAACAAATAGGGCTAAATCATGACATGAGTTTTTAGTTTACTAATTTTACATATGTTATTTATCTCATATTTTTGTATATATCATATTATTTTTCAAACACATACATTTTAAGAGGTATATGAGTGTGATGTAACACAAATATTATACATTGATTTTTAGATGTTCAATTCCCTTTACCTAGTGGTCATGCCTATGTTAGGGGCATCTTATTTTATAGGTTACACTATAAAAATTTATGTCTATGTATGACATATTTATCATTTTTAACTACACGCATTATAATTTTTTTACTAATTACTCATATCTTGCATTGTGATACATGGATATGCTACTTTATTATGATGTGACATTGATACATATGGATGATGTAGAATAGTTTTCACTTGTTATATCCTCCTTTGATGTTGTTAATTTTAATACATGTTATTATATATGACATTCTTAATTCTAATCAATCACAATCCTATTTTTTCTAATTTCCATTGTCAAACATCGAAAACAATCAGCTAGGAACCCAAATCTAAGCCAAGTCATTTTTTTAGCATGTATTCTAAAAAATAACATGTTCCTATATTTATAAAGTTGTAATAATTTTTTTTAATAATTATATATCTTTAACATTATTATCTTTAAAAATATTATACCTATTGTACAACATTTTATTGTTAAATAAAAAATAGGGTAAAAAACAATCAATGATGGTTGCACTATAATAGGATTCTCTAAAAGATTACATCTCCACTAACTCAGGAGATGACTTTACAATCTATTAATTTATAAAAAAAAAGGGTTATTATATAGTAAAATTAAGATGTGAGGGAGAGATTATTATTTGTGGAATAAAAGGTGGGATAATTCCCCAAGATACACCTAACCCTTCTCATCACTTGTGAGGATAACTACCACATTGATTATGCATTTAATAATTATGTTCATCTAATAAATTACACCTTGATAACACATATCTAAGGTTTAATTCACATCAAGTGTGAATATGACATAATCCAAAAAACCCTTGAATATTGGCTTAGGTTATGTTCTAAAAAAATTCATATGCTCATAAGTATGAGTCCTATCAAACTAGGCTTGATTAGGTATCCATGTATAATCGAAGAGCAAAAAAATACTGAAGTTTTCAAATTAAATGTCTATCATATATGATGAATCCTACAATGGAATAAATAAAACTTAGTTTCCATGAATTTAGTTGTGTGAAGAGGAGTGACTATTGGTAGTGTTCTTATTAAATGGAATCCATGGTTCAATGATTTAAAATGGTTTGGAACTCATCTATGAATCAACTAGATTGTAAATGGATTACTATTAATCTCCTCAAATAAACAACCAACCTTTGCATCTACTAGGAATAATCACTAGGTACATTTCATACTCAAATAACCAAGGAAACATTTTCCATACATAACACCCTCCATTAATGTTGACTATGGAATGAAAATAAAGTATCTCAATATCTTGAAAAGTGTCCACATGATAGGTGTGTATTGAAATCACTAAAATCACCAAATAAGAGTGCCCAATATTCCACATGAATAAAAATTCAAGGTTAAAAATATATCCTCTAGACAAACCTAGATCTAATATGTAACAAAATGTAGGAGATAATAACTCATCATGATGTACTATAAAAACTCAAAATGTGGTACTAAAAACATGTCAAATGAGCTAAAAAGTCCATTTTTATTCCCATTGGATGATTCTTGCCCTAAAATTTCTATAGGTCTATATGGAATGTAATCTAAATGGCTTTAAAAATGAGACCATGTTGTGAGACTCAATGGAAAAAAAGTTGAGACTAACTTTATCTAGCACTTTGAACATAATGGAAATGTCTAATAAACACCAAAAATAATAAAACAAAAATTAGTTGAAAATTTCTTCCATGAAACTCCTCCATATCTAAATTTTCAACTAGTAAATGAATCCAACTGAAGGAATGAATTAGAGCTAAAAAAAGGACGTGGGATATGTGAATAAATTTTCATAAAAGATAATGAATAGATAAAAAATTGTCCTTTCACTTTAAAATTAATAAAGATTAAATATTTGGAGTGATTGATGCTCCTCGACTAATCTTTCTCCTCTTGATATTCTTACCAATCAAGATTTTAGAATGATATGGATATCCTCTCAAGAAATATTTTTGATTTTCTTAGTAAGGCCCACTATGATACCATGTTAAAAATAACATCATAACCATGGATCTCTAAATAATTACCATCAACGTAAAGTATTCAAATAAAATAGAGATTCACCAATAAATACACGTTGTATTAACCATGTGTCATATATAATGTATGTGTGCAACTACAAATGGTTTTATTATAATATGACTCTCTAAAATACTACATATCCACTATCTTAGGAGATTAATCTAAGCTCCATCACTTTCCCCAAAAACACAAAGAGTTATTATATAGTAAAATTAATATGTGAGTGAGAGATTATTATTGGTGGAGTAAAAAGAGGAGTCATTCCCTAAATTACAACTAACACTTCTCACACATGTGAGGAATACTAACACATTAATTTTGCATTTAAAAATTGTGTGCACATAATAAATAACACCTTTGTAACACATCTACCTAAGGTGGACTTCACATCAAGTGTGAATAGGACACACTCTAACATTGAGTAGATTTACAAATAGATTATGATAATTTATATCACTTTGACTTACAAATGGATCAAATTTAGGTCATGAGTGTTGTTCATGAAAATGATTTTATATTTATATATTAATGATCAATGGGGTTTAGACACATAAATTAATATTTAAGCTAAAACATTTCACTTGTGACCACCCTTTTTACACACTTAGCTCATGACTTATTCTAGGGCCTTTTGACCACATTCCTTCACTTTTCATGTTGATTACCTAATATTATAAGCAAAGCAATGAGCCTAAAATGTCCTTATTCCTTATTTAAAGTAGTTCAGGTTCTCACATAGACTATTCTTAACACCCAAATAATATTTGTGTTCCTCAAACACCAATGCCTTGATTGGATAATAATGCACAACTCTCTTATTTAGATCCACCACTATTGTCCTCCTGCCAAATAAAGACTAATTTATAAAATTCAAATTCATGAAAGGGTTATCCCATAATTTTAACAATACTATCTAAATTAATTCTAAAAATAACACTATATATCCACATTTTAAACCATTCTACACAAAAGAGGCATTCACATAAAAAAGCACCAATATTCTAATTGCACATTGAGATCAAATTACTTATTTCTCCCAATTTTAATTACATACAACCATAATATCCATGAATTAAAATTTTAATACGCTTAAAAGGTCATAAATAATATTTGAATCACTTAATCACAAAAGGATTTCACCATCATTTATCATTTTTCACTAGTCTTTCACACACACCATCGTAGCATGGGAAAACTGCATGTAATTTAATCCCTTTTCTCAGTATTTATATGTAGTAAATTCTCAACATAGGGGGTGTTGAGGCCAAACATAAATTCAAATTCTAACCCATTTTTACTCTATGATTTCATTCATCTTCTTATGTCATTGAGCTAGGGTTTCAAGTAAAAGAGGAGATACATAGTTTTTTCACATTAGATTAAAAGCTCCCATATATTTCACAAAACACACAAGAGAAGGTGAACCTACCCTATAATTTTCATATATTTTACTACCTATACATTCTATAGAAGACATAATTAAAGGTGAACCCACCCTAAAAATTTCAGATTTATTTTACCTATTGGACATTGATGCTCTTTAGGGATAACAACACAATTATTTACTATCTAGTTACAATGCTCATGTCTAGAATCACTACCAACTCCTATTTTTGATCCACACTCATCTAACACATCCTCTCTATCAATATCAAATTAAAAAATAGTTAGCATCTTAGTTTTCAAGCTAAGTTTATATTTTTCCTTGTACTTTCCATATTTAGTATATTTCTAGATTTAGTAGCTTTCAAATTAGTTTGTGTAATTTATTGAATATCTATATAACTTTGATTTTTCACAATAGTTTATCTAATTGGGGTATATCATTCTCCTAGTTCCCAAAATTTGATAAAACATATTGGTGAACCCATATATTTTATAAATGTTAAAAACCCTAACCATAAAATTTACTAGGTATCTATCTTTATTTTTTTATTTTCAAATTTTTAGATCTGATAATTCATTAATCATAGTAATATTTACATGTTTCATATCATATTTTTTTCACTCTTAAAAATTAATTTCTACATCTCTTAGAGAAGTTTTATATTAATTGGTATTCCCATTGAGCATACTAATATTTATTTTTCTAACTTTCATAACATAGATAATAAAAATACATTAAAAACCTTCAAATATTAATACACACATTGAATATGTAGATGTCAATGACACTAATTTAGAGCATAAGTAGTATGATCAGGATAACATTGGTCCTCAGGAGGGACACCAATATGTACTACTTCCTATAAGTGGTGAAGAAATAGAATTAAATAAAGAGGAAACTATTAAGCTATTTTAAGAAAGACTCTGTGAACAACAGCTATATCATCCTACAATTTTGAAAACCCTTTTGGGTGTAAAAAGTGCAAGCATGGAATAATCATATGATATTTTTACTCCATTGGATAAAAATTTTATACCAACATTTACAATGGGGGAAACATAAGTGCTTTAATATATTGATATCCCAATTCATACTCAGTCATTTGGAACCTTTGGTTATCACACATTCTTCTTCTCTTGATGTACAAACCCTTATGCATGAGATTCAATACATACAAACTAAGGTGTTACATTTGAATCAACGTACTTTAAATCCTAATAAAGTACTAGATTCTCAAATTTTATTACACATTACATATGCACATAACATAGCATTATATCCTCTACCTACATGATTTATGGTACTCAATATTACACTATATGATGCAAAGGCTGATCTTGAATAACATCTCAGAGCCTTTTACATGATAAATTTGGACTACATGTCCAATGATAGGTTTTTTCCTAAGGAAATCCCAAGGAGTATAAAATAATATGCTTGACAATGGTGTTATGACTTACCCCATCAGTTGGTACATGTGTTTAATCATTTGGCCAATATGTTTCTATCACACTTTTCAATCAATATTAGTGAGAAGGTTTCATATACTCAAATTGCTCAACTCAAATAGAAATATAAGAAGCCTATAATAAAATCTCTTAAGAAACAAGACTATGTTATCCAAAATGACAAGTCCTATTATAAATAGAGAATTATAGGATATTTTAATATAGATTTTTCTTCCACTCCTACACAAGTCCATCATATTTATGAAATTTATTTCATTCATAGATTTGTGCCACACAATGAAAGAAAGGGAAGTCAAATTATTGGCAATGAATAAGCTTAAGTATACAACCAATTTGGATTATAATATAAAGAGTTTAAACAATCCACCATAAAAGGTGAGGATAAATAATAATAATAAATACCAAAAGGAAAAAATACATGCAAATTTTGAGCCCACTCATGCATTATCTTATTAGCTCCTCCAAGGAGATAGTTTATGAATCTAACAGAAGCTCCATATAAGGTAATAAAAACACTATTAGAATTTAATGTCATATCTCTCCCTCTCATTAAGAGGATGATGTGAATAAGCCTCTTCCAAAATATTTTGATCAAAATGATTTTTTTGATTATCGCAGGGTACTAGGCTACACTGCTAATAAATGTACCAATTTGAAGCATAAGATTCAAGATTTGATAGATGTAAACATAATTTATATGAGCACACCTATATATAACTCAAAATCACAATAAATAGAGATAAAGGAAAGGAAAATATTTAGCGAGCCTTTTCCTAAGCATAAAACTAATGAGATAACATATATATCAAGAGGGAATTATGTATACAATGCACATCCTCCACTAGTTTATTATTACTCTCATACTGAGGTAATTCATCATTTGAATGTTATCATTAGTACCTACCATAATTTAGTTTCATTTAGGCAACTCATTACATTTTTAGAGCATGAGATAGTAGATGATGACTCATATTTGCACTCTTTATTCATTCGAGCTCACATTGATCACCAACCTCTTTAGAGTGTTATGGTCAATAATGGTTTGAGTTTGAATATGCATACAAACACACTTATTTATAATATTAGATACCTAGGTTAGGATTCTCTTCCCACCACCTTGGTAATAAAAAGATTCAATGGTCACATTCATAGTTCCATCGATGAGATTACACTACCATTATAGGTTGGTCTAACACATGTGGCCACCATATTTACAATATTACCTAGTGCAAGGGTCTTTGATATATTATTGGCATGCCCTTGGATTCAGTAGATTCTCATAGTTCCTTCTATAGTTCACATGCGCTTAAAGTATATATATGTTAAAAAGGTCATCATAGTTAAGGTAATTCCATATGAATACCCCTATCACAAAAAAACATGGTTCATATATAAAATATTTTAGTTGATCCACCTAAAAATATGAAACCTAATCAAAGATTACCATATCAGGTTTCTGCCCATCTATTGTGGCCTATCCTTAAAATGTCAACATAGATTCATCATAAATTATAAAGAGCCTCTCTCTAATCTTATATGTCCTAGATTGATATTACATGGAAATAAGGGTATTTCAAATAAGTTACCAACATAAGATTTATACACTCCACAATGGGCTCTAAAAATCCATAGAGTTCATCATGATAAAAAATAGGCATAGTATGATATATATCATCAATATGATATTGGAAGTTATGGTATAAAGGGAAACTAATATCTAGATTATAAATTCAACTTTGTTCAATCACAATAATATATCCCTTTCCATTTGTGAAAGGTCACCATTCCTAGATTAGACACATGACACATAAATTTTGAGTCCCTTAAAGGACTTGTTGATTAGTATCATTCTTTCCATTTTTTTATTTTTCAATTTCACATATATAAATAAACTAAAAAAACATAGATATTTTATAGAATTTCAAAATCATAACCAATCCATGATTATGTTTATTTATTTTACATTAGTTAATTTATGTATAGTTATTAAGTAATTAAATTTATATAATTTCATATCATATATGATTAAAAAGTGTGAGTGAGTGTAGAGCATATAATATGCCATTCTTAGACATAATTAAAATTTAAATCATTGTCTCAGACTTAGAGACTACATTCAAATAAGAGTACCCTATTCAAATAGGATTGTACCATGTTGTTGTCTTAGTTCCCCCACTCTTTTCCTAGTGGGAAAAGGATATAAATTATTATATCTAAACCATAAATAGGCCTCTTATATATTGTCTATACATTAGCAAGCTCAATGGGGGCATCTTACACATAGGTTTTATCCTTCTTCTGCTATCCTTTATTGTTCATACCTTAGTTATTTATATGTCATAAAATATATTGATATTTATCACTTATTAACACATAAATACCTTACTATTTACCTAATTTATTGAATATAACAGTGTTAAAAATTGCTTATTTTGATTAACTACATGTATTTATGCATTATTTTCAAGTTTGATTTCTTTCTTCATATCTTGTGTGTATTCTCTATTTGTCTTGTGGACATTTGAACATGTCATTTTGTGTGGATATAATCCCTAATTTTATGTTTATATGCATGTGATTGAAATTTTAACATGTTCAATTTATGTGGCCCTTGGCCTTCTATTATGTCTTTTATGTGTTTTTCATGTACTCTTTGTTTATGTGTGTCATGGTCATGACACATTTTTTCTTAGTTTGGGATGACATGAAGAACACCAAGTATATTAAAATCCATTTAATTCCATGATGGATATCATGCATCTCTCCGTAAGTATTTATATTTAGTTTTAGTACTCAATTTTGATCACTTATTTACATGCTTAATTGCTAACATATATCTTGATAGTCTCACTATGTATGCTTGTTTATACATGTATATCATATTACTATTATGCTCAATTTATTTATATGATGATTCCATGTTCCTCCATGTTATCACTACTTCTCATATTTACATATTTTGTCATAACATCTATTACATAGCTTTTTATTTTTGGTAAATTTATTGTCCAAACTAAATAACTCACCTCAAATGTGGGGGAATACATAATGGTTTATCTTAGAGACTAAGCCCATACATTATAGTGCACAAGCATAATTTTATAGAGTTTACATAATGGATCATATAACATACCCATAAATCACACATCTCACCATTTTAAATAAGATCACTTTATTCAAATAAGAGATTGCCCTATTTTTTTCCAAACATGGCATTATTGTTGCAGTACCTAAAAAAGTAACTTTTATAATTTTTAAGAGTTTCAAGTAATATATAATAGTTATCAATAGGTTTATAATTTAATTTTATATAAAATACTCATGTTTCATCTTATATTTTCTCATTTTGGGGGCATCATGCATGACATGTGTTTTAGGTTAGCACACAGGGTGTTACTCATAATTTTAGTTGTTATTACTCAGTCTTATAATCCATATACACTAGATATCAAATTGGAGGCATGTTCATCACATATGGCTTCCTCTTCACTAATTTTTGTATGAATTTTAAGATCTAAATGTGTTGAATAATTAATATTAGTTTAGGTCCTTCTTATAGGTTTATAGACTTTTCCTAAGTCTTAATTATGTGTGTATCTAGTGTATTTATAAATACACTTTATTTCCTACCTTTGTGAGGTGTGACTTACTTCCCTAATTCACTTGTTGGATTTAGAGTTACTTGAATGTAACTCTCCTTCCACCACTTGGCACACACTTCCCTACACTCTTTAAGAGAATAAGTCACAAGTGGCACACACAAAGGAGGCTTGTAAGGTAATCATGGGATTCCTTGTAACTCCCTTTATTTTTGTCTTTCTCTATAAAATATCCTCTTCTCATTACTCACACTATCAACATAAAACTAATTATTGTTGTTATAAGTCTTGCTATTCTCTATTGGCCTAATTCCATTCTTCTCCTAAGCTTTTATATGCTATTGTACTTGGAGTTCATCCTTGTAAGCTTCTTAATACTAGATGGTGGGTTTTTTCACTATTCAACATTTTTTCCCACTTATCAAATCTTGTCTCATTTTTGGTTTTCTCTCCATTGAGGTAATCTTATTCATTTTTACACTCTTTTGGTTTTTATTTCAATGATTATCAATAGTTATTGGAATAAATCTTAATATGGTATCAAATACCTATGATTATCTCACATTTATTCTTGAGTTTTTTTTGCAGGTTTGGAAGTATAAAAGAAGTAATATTTTTTTGGGTTGTAATACACTTTTATTTAGGTCTATTTAATCATTTATATTGGTTCATTCATAACCTGTCTCAGATATATTAAATAAAATATTTTTCAAGTTTATGAATGGTGTTTTCTCTCTAATATAAGTTCAGAAAGTTTTGTGGCTTTCCTTTGTTTTTTTCAAGACAAGTTTTGCTCAAAAAGAGAGATAGATTCTTCTCAATTTAGTAAAACACCTTATGTCTAAAACTGTGGATGATTTATTATTTTCTTTGGGTTCTTTTATCTAGTGAATTCTTTATATATATATTTCATTATCATTTTGTATTTATTATTTCTCAAGCTATTTATTGATTGATTTTTCTTACCTTTTATTATTTGTGCTCAAGTCTTTGCATTTTAGTTAGCACAGTACTTTTGGCATACTCTCTTCCCTGTATGATTTTCTTGCCATTAACCTCTTCTAACATTTCTTCTTTTTTATGCATATATCCTTCTTTGAGCATAACCTTTATAATACCAATGCACAATTATTTTTTCAAAGCATAGTCTATAACTTAAAATTTGTTCTATTATATTTCCAATATCTTCTCAACATTTGTTTCTTTCAAGTTTGGTAATATTATTTGTTTAGCTAGGTAAGTGGCATAGTTGTGTACAAGTACCCAAATCCTATTACTTATTTCACATTCCTTTTTTAGCATTTGAATCTTTAAATCTAGTATAGAGCTTAAATGGTTATTTTTACATGCTTATATCACATTTTTACAAGTTATATTTTGGAGTATCAAGCGACACAATGGTATTAGTTTATTTTTTGTAGTTGTTTATTCATTTAACATTCCTTTTTTGGTAAAGTTGTGAAATGTAGCTCCTATTATAATTATAATACTTATTTTACTTCATAATTTTTTTAAAAATTGAATCAAGATTTCTTTGCCTTGATATCTAAAGCATTCCTTAATTGGATCATGTATAATTATTTTATAGATCTCAATATAAACTATAACACCTTTATTGAGCTATTGGTTCATGGTTTTATAAGTCATATTGAATCCTCCTTTGTGGCACATATAGTTGAGTAGTAACTTATTTCTATTTCTTGAACTCATGTTTTTCATATATTTTTTGAAAACTTAATGTTCTTTCTTTATGCGATTTTTTTTCCAAAATTAAAACTTGGCCATATAATTTGTCTTTTAGCTACTTTGTCTTCTTGTGGCACTTTATTCATATCAAAATCTTAAAAATAAATTTCTTTTTTAATGTTTTTTAGAAAAAGAAAATTTGTTTGTCTTTTATATATACCTTTGTCAAATAGACATGTGGCACAATCTTAAAAGGCTTTGTAACTTTATCTATCAAAAAAAGTAAAACTTAGTTTACATACCTTGCCTTTTTTTATCTAAAAAAGGTATATTTCCATATTTAAGATGCTAATGTGTTTTTAAATCATAAGTATTTTGACATATTATTCATACCTTTTTAGCAAAATATAAAATTTTTTAATACGTTTTTTTTACATGTTAATGTGTTTCCTTTTAAGATAATTGATAAATTAAAAAATATATATATGTGAGTTTATTTCAATAGGGAAACATGTTTTTTTAAGTATACTACTTTACCTTTTTGATGTAGCCTTATATTTACAATCTAATTACTCTAAATGCCTAGCACCTTCTTTTTTTAACCAAAATGATTTTTAAAAAAAAATGTGCATTGGATCAATCAAAATTACTTGTCATTGATTTTATTTCCATGCTAGTTCAATTTTTGATGTTCATTCTTTTGGCTCTTAAATTGACCATTTTTTCATTTTTTCCAAAAAATATGCAAACTATTTCTTTTCAAATTGCTGAAACAGATGCACTTAAGGAATACATTGCATGGAAAAATGATCTTTAAATGCTTTACAATCCTATTTTATTGAGTAAATGCAAACTATGCACTCTTCCTTATATTCTCTAAATGAAAAATTTGCATCTTTTGCTAATAATCAAAGCTCTAATGATGATGGATCTCCTTGTGTTTTTAAATGAACTCAAACTTTTTTAAACACTTATTTGACCAACTTTGGCTTAAAAATTCATGAAAACTATAGTCTATTTAGGTGGTGAACTTGATAAGTGTGAAAATGGTATTATTGAACCTCTTTTGCCTACATCTAATGCAAATTCTACAAGTTTCAATTTTAATGATTCACATGCTTCTAATGAAAATTTAACATCTTATTGTCCTCTACATCATAGGACTTATAATGCAACTTATTTTGATTATATTGCTTCTAATGCTCATGCTTTGGTTAAAAATATAAAACCTTGTATGCATTGTATAAAATATGGGCATCATTTATCTAAATGTTATAAATTATATCCATGCAATTATTGTGGTAAATCCATGCATAATAATTTGCATTTTTGGAAAATGACTATGTCTCCTATGTCTAAGGATAAAAATATTTAGATTTCTAAAACCAATGAATCTTCTAAAGACATTGATATGTCTTCTTGTGATAATTATTCTAATTTTTCACATAAAATACTTTTGAAAGTGACACATTATCTTTGTCTCTATTTTAATTAACTCAAATCTTGTAAACATTCCATACTTTTTGTTGTAAAGGATACATAATTTATTTAGAGATTTTGTAACTTTTGATGTTAACATACCCCTATTTTTGAAAAATAGGGACCCTTGTGTCAAATTGTACAAATTTTTACCTTAAAATTGAAAATCCACTTGATCATAGTGTCACTAGAATGTTTTCACATTATTTATATTTGAAGATCATCCACACCATGGTCTAGATGAATTATTTGTTCATAATTCTACTTTAATCTTATCTAAGGTGCTAACATTGAATATCTATGTTTCAGGTTATAGTTTTAATGGAACCCATTTGGGAATGAACATGCTTAGGGTTTTGTTCTTCAATGTTAAATTGATCTTTTATTGACCTTGGTTTATAATTGATTAACTAATTTCATGTTTGAATTGATGAAACCCTAGCCTAATCTTTTACCTAGAACTTTTAATTCAAATTTAAAATTTGGTAGGAGATTTTTGTTTAAATTTAAGAGAGAAAAAATTAAATCATACTATGGACCTAGTTTAATTTTTTATCCCAAGTCTTGGTCATGTTTTTAAACACAACCAAACCTTAGGCTAAAAATCCTATGCTTGGTATATTTTATACCCCATGGTCCCTTTGTTATAAGTCTTAGCTTAAAGTCTTATCCTAAGGTTTATCATATTTATTAATATGATAAAAACCTTAACCTAAGACTTTACACTATGTCTTTATTTTTCATGGAGTCCCTTTTGTTCTATGTTTATAACCTTGGTCCAAAATCTTTGTGCCTGGGTCATTTTATTATTCATAGGGTCCTTTTTATATGTTTCAAACTTAGCTTAAAAACCTTAGACCAAAATATTCATATTTATTAATATGAATAAAACCATGGTCCAAAGTCTCTATGCTGAGTCCCTTTTAAATTCATGAGGTCCCATATATACATTTAAAAATTAGCTTAATCTTTTTATCCTAAGTCTTTTATATTTTCTCTAAATCTTAACTTTATTTCTTCTATGCAAGATTAATGACATGCATTTAAGTGGAGGACCGAGATCAAATGGAGTGAGATAAACATTGAAAAGTCAAGCAATGGTCCCAACTTAAAGCCTAAACAATTTTAGATGATTGATGGTACATGTTACAAAATTTACATCGAATCAATGGGGAAAAATCAATGATAAAAATCCATGGTCCCAATTTAAACATCGAGCACCTTTTAGAGATCAAAAGTATGCATTCTAGAATATAGATCTAGATCAATGAAGCAAGACTAATAAAGACTTTTCAACAAAGATTTGAGCTCCTATAGGAATTCTAAGTGGCATAACTTTAGAATCTAGTATAAAGAGCATAGAAGCACTAAGTAGTCAACACGTGGCAAACACAAAGTGTAGAATGAACTAGAAAATGACTAGTAGGCTTGATAGACAGTCCCCATAACATGTTTAAAAATGGTCACATAACCATCAAAGGCATTCCCATAGACATCAAATTATTTCCATGAGAACATAAATTATAACATATTAGAGAGCCTCTATCATGTGTTTAAAATTTATGATCATGCGACCATCAAAGATGTTCCCATATACATCAAATGATGGTCATGAAAATGTCAATTTTAACATAATTTCTTGGATCTACATTTTAAAAGTCAATGGTCAAGTTTTGGACAATGATGAACAAAATGGCATAGGTACACCATGGAAATTCAACATCATATCCATGTGAATGCAATAGGCCAAATTAGAGACCCTACAAACCTGGTAATGTAAAGGTTGGGATCTAAATTCATAATGTTCAAACTAGCTACCACCATTAGAGCATTGCTAAAATATACATGAATGCCCTAGTAAAGAAAAGACCATAACCAAATCCTGTGAGCATTATAATTGACCTAAGGGAGGAAAAATTATCATTTGTGTAAAGGTAAGTTGAGTTATTGTCCATTGGTGAGCAGTTTAAAATGGATTTATAGCTTGAAGAAGGGTCCCAAAGATCAATGAAACAAGAATATTCCTTTTATAACTAGCATTGTATAATATTTTGAAATAAGATATTATTTTGTATAGACATGTGTAATTTGTAAGAGCATGTTGTCTATCAACTAGACTATTAAAAGGAAAAGGTCATCTGTTCTAGAATATAATAGAAAAGACACCTGTCCTATACACTTGTACAAATGTAATTGGATGAGACTGACGACATGTTGCCTTTTATCTTATAATGGGATCATTTTTAATTGTTAAAAAGGGGGGATTTATTAGAGCCAAATTACTTTGTAAACTAGGAGAAATCAATATAAGTAAAGAATTTTTCAAAGATTGTTCATTATTTATTTGTGTTAATTGTTCTTATGGCTTCTCTCTCACTTGTTATTCTAATTTTTAGATTTGAATGGTTCTTATGAATTTTTGGTGTGTACATTTGATTGTAAAGTTATTAAATTGTGACATTGATAGGTTGACTAAAATTCCTTAGGTTCATTTCTCTTTCTTACTCCTCTTTCATTTAGGCTAATGTTGTTTGCTTGTAAGGATAAATATTTAAGTGAACCTGATTCTTATTTGTATTATTTTTACCTTCCTTAGAAACTTTTCTGATGTGTGATAGGATTTGAGCCTATGATACTTCATGTTACATATTAGTTAAGTTCATGCCTAGATGAAATCTAAACTTTGTCATGATGTTTGTAAAGAAGATCAGAAACATTTCTTTTTGCCATGCCCTTCCTTTTGCTCCTTTTTTAACCAGATCACTTTAGTTTAGATTACCATTATAAATATCAATCTTAGATTAGTTTTTGATCATAATTCACTATTATTAGCATAGTATACTACATATTTTACATATATCTACTATTTATCCACATTGGCTTCCAACCATCAAATAATATAAATATTGTGAAATAGTCACTTATTCTACCTCTATTCCACCAATAGATAATAGGGTTATCACAACCCATAACTCATGCATTGAGTTCTTAAGAACTCTAAAATTAGAAGTGTTTCTTAAACACTCTGAGCACCTATAGTACACATTTAGGCATCAACAGGAGGAGCTTCATTGGTGCTAGAAGAAGGACTAAGCTAGATCTTTGTGAGCTTGCAAAATCTTTGCTAATTTTTGGTGTGTTTTGATCAAAGATTGGTGTATTATTTGCATATTTGAGTGATCCTTTTCTAAATTATGCAAATATAATTGATATTTATGGTCTTAAACTAATATTTGTGCTTATTTTAGATAAAGATCAAAATTCTTTGAAGATCCATAGATATTCATGTAAAGGTAGATCATGTTTTGTGTATTCCCCACATTTAAGGTTAGTAATAGTGATGCAGGAGCATCGACATACATTTTCTTGCAAGACATGGTTAAGTTGGGATTAGTCTTCACTAGGCATGCAAGCTCTAGTCATGTTTAAATTAAAATTCCAATTATTATATTTTCTTCCAAAATGTTGTCTAAGGAGGAGTAATTGTAATTGTTAAAAGTAAAAAGAGTGGAAAAGGTAAAAGTTAGTTAAGAATCCCACATTAGAAGCTTGTGGAATAAATCAAGGGAGGTGGTTGAAATCCTCCAACCATAGGATATTTATTATTAGATAATTTTTCAACATTAGAATGTTGGTTGAGAAAATCTCTCCTATTTGTTGTCTTAGAACCCAAGCTGGCGTAGGAGGAGGAGACTCTTTAAAAAGAGTAAGATATGCATTAATCTCATAAGAAGAGGAGAGGTACGTAGAGGAAAGAGAGAAAGAAAGGATCTCTTACTCAAAGAGAGACAGGGAGGTGAACCAGGCAATCAAAGCATGAAAAAATGTAAGGGAGAAAGTGGAAATTGCATGTGGAGAAAAGGAGAAGACATAAAGTGTCTGATAAGGATTTGTGAAGCCATTGACCAATGAGCATGGGGTATTGTAATATTTTTATTGTAAGTATTTTTATTGACTAAGAATAAAGGTATTTTGATTTATATGTGTATGTTCTGTAAACAATAATCCCAAGTATAGAATTTTGGTCTAATCAATGGTAAACGAATGTATAGGGTTGTGTATGTATATGTATGCTTCCTTGAGGGTTAAGAAACAAATGATCATTTATTAGAGTGAAATATAAATGAGAACCTTTGGATATATGTTGAGAACTAGTTTCCAATTGTAATATGTCAAAAAATAGTCATTGGAAGTTGACTTATGGACTTTTGTAAGCTCTCGGCCTGTGTGCTAAGAAAACTAGGCACAGTTGGAAGAATGGGTATATATAGAGATTTAGCAAATGAAAAATTATGAAACTTTGTGTGTCGATGAGCCTTGGAGTTATGAATCCAATTAAAGTGGTTTCAGATCTAATGGATCAATGTGGAAAAATATATGGTCCAAATACAGACCTGCAGTTCTGAGACAACTCAGAAAAACGTGTTCTCAGGTACTAATGAGCACATAACTTTAAAAAGAATGCTCAGAATGACTTGAAATTTAATAGGTAGTTGGATAATAAGATTATTTACGTGACTCAAATGTTTGAGGTCTTAAAATTTTGTCCATGAAAAGATATAGAGGACTATATTTTTTGAAAGAGACTGTAAGTGAAAACTTGTTTACTCATTTTGAGAAGGAGAAAGGCGTGCATGCATAGAAGATGTTATAAAATGGTTGTAACAGGTCTTATATATGTTTATAAAACCTATAATTATGATTTGAACACCTTTCAAGAAGCAAATGTAAGAACTATAGTGAAACAGGGTAGTATTAAGATCTATTAGACCCAGTCAAGAACAGGGAAAGTTGCAATTTGGAGAAGATGTTGTCACCTGAGGTAAAAAAGGTGAGGGTTACACAATTTTTGGTATTAGAGCTTGAAACTCTTAGGATTTGGTAATTGATCATGTTTGCTAATAAGTTGCTATAGGATTGAGAAAAGGATCAAAAGACTAGGATGCAAAAGGCCTAGGTGAGATCAAGGAGATTGTCAAAAGACCAATCAAGGGGAAAGGCTTGGGTGAGACAAGTGGAACAAAAGAATAGGGTGCTGAACACCTAGGTGAGGACCTAAAGGGATTAAGATACCAAGGTGGAAAAGACTTGGGTGAAGATCTCAGAAATGGAAGTATTGTTGAAGGCACTACATAGCAGTAGAATACATGAGGGCACTAAGAAGGAAACAAGCATCCGGAAGAAGAGAGGTATGACTAGTAATGGAATTGATAAAGAGATTGATAGTTTGAAAAGATATTTATCTAAGTTTGTAGATAGATATGAGTCTTTGATGCAGATGAACAAACAAGCATGGGTATGGCCAATGAGGAAGAGGTTGAAGTGGCCAATTGATCTCCTAATGAAGAGGAGAAGAATGAAAAAAGATATTTCCAAGAATAAAGAAGTCCATAGAGGCTTGAAGAAGATAAGAAGGTTTTCAAGTGAGCAAAAAAAAGAGGAAGAGATTGTGAAAAATGTTCTCATTGAGGAGAACAAGAGAAGAGAAGAAAGAAAAGATGAAGTGCTAGGAAGAGCACTTGAAAAGATAAGAGTGTTGGTGAAGAAAACACTCATAGGGACCTTGTGGTCTCTTGTTTTTATATCTAATGTTGTCTTTTCATGGGTAATTTCAGGTATGAACAGCCTTGTGAAGGTCAAGAGAAGGGCCTTGGAGAGTGAAGAGATTGGTGTAAGAGAGATAAGTGAGTTTGTTGTTGATGATAAAGAGGAAGAGATGCATTGGTTAATGCATGAGGGAGGTGTTGAGGAACCCATACAAGAAAGAGAAGATATGGAAGATGAAGATGACTTCCATGATGCCATTGAAATCCAAGAAGAGGCAAGAGAACAGTCAAGCATAAATGAAGAAGAAAGTACAAACAATCAAGAAGCTATGCAAGTCAAAGAACTAATGGAGAAGCCCATTAAGGAGGTAAAGGTGAATTCAAAAATTGATTTTTATTGTTCTTATAAGCATTAAAATATTGATATACATGTTAGAGAAGCAAAGATAAAGGTGGAGTTTTCAATTAACCATGGATATTTGATGCCTAAATGGTGGAAGAAGCAAACTCCCAAGCAACAAGAAGTGTTGGTCAAAGAGCATGGATGTAGGATGCCTACATGGTTTGAGAAGACAAATGATGAGAAGGAGAAACAAGTATGGGTACCTAAGAAGGCAAAGAGTGAATATGTGAGTGTTGAGGTAACAACACCAAGAAGTCAATGGAGGAAGTTGAAAGTTGACACATGCAACCAAAGGCGTGAGGATGACACAAGTACATGGAAAGGTAAAAAAATTGTTTATGATGATGTTTTTAAATCATTTAATGATATTTTCATGAGAAATGAAAAATGGAAAGTGGCTATGTGGACTAATATGCAACAAGGAGAGAATTCCAAATGGTTGGTTAATGAGGAAAGAGATGGATATACAACAAATTAATGCCTCATTGAATGCAAGAAACAAACAAGATGGCTTCAAAGAGAAGTTAAAGAGAGTAAGGAGACAAAAGGTAATGGTGTTTCAATTGCTTTTGATAAGTGTACTAATGAAGAAGTTGGTTTATGTGAAGAAAAGCTAAGAAAAGATGAGATAAGGGGTAAAGGACAAGTAATCTTTAAGAATGAAGGACCCAAGTTTGATGAAGAGAATGGTGAGATAGATGAGATCTCACTAAAGGAGTAGTTGAGAATGTTGGAGGAGCTCTTTAGTTCTCCAAGAGAGTTGTGTAAAGATACAAATCATGATGAGAACACCATTGGTAAGAATGAAGCAATAAAAGAGAAAACCCAAGAGGCAAGGACAATTTTGATCAAGGAGCAAGAATGTGAAGGTAGCCAAGAGGCTTCATGGCCTAAATATTTTGATTCTAAGGTGGCTTTGAATGTTTTGTATGCAGGTATGAATGTTGCTAAAGTGAATGACATACATGAGTCATTGGAGAAGCTCATGAAACAAGAAGAACAAAAAGATCTAGAAGACATGTATGAAGATGAAGAAGCATGGAAGTGGGAGGTGGTAGCTGAGAAAAAAATGAGAAAGACATATCTAAAGAGGAAGAAAAGCAAAATGAAGGACAAGGACTATTCCAAAAAAAGACAAGCATTGGTATTGGCAACAAGACCTTGGGATCCAGGGATAGAGTGAAGACTAAAACATTGAGGAGATATCTCATTTGAACTAAGGTTCAAATTGTTTCTAGAGGGAGAGTATGATGCAAGAGCATCTACATACATTTTCCTGAAAGACATGGTTAAGTTGGGATTAGTATTCACTAGGCATGCAAGCTCTAGTCATGTTTAAATTCAAATTCCAATAATTATATTTTCCTCCAAAATGTTGTCTAAGGAGGAGTAATTGTAATTGTTAAAAGTAAAAAGAGTGGAAAAGGTAAAAGTTAGTTAAGAATCCCACATTAGAAGCTTGTGGAATAAATCAAGGGAGGTGGTTGAAATCCTCCAACCATAGGATATTTATTATTAGATAATTTTTCAACATTAGAATGTTGGTTGAGAAAATCTCTCCTATTTGTTGTCTTAAAACCCAAGCTGGCGTAGGAGGAGGGGACTCTTTAAAAAGAGTAAGATATGCATTAATCTCATAAGAGGAGGAGAGGTATGTAGATTAAAGATAGAAAGAAAGGATCTCTTACTCAAAGAGAGATAGGGAGGTGAACCAAGCAATCAAAGCATGAGAAAATGTAAGGGAGAAAGTGGAAATTGCATGTGGAGAAAAGGAGAAGACATAAAGTGTCTGATAAGGATTTGTGAAGCCATTGACCATTGAGCATGGGGTATTTTAATCTTTGTATTGTAATTTTTTTGATTGACTACGGAAAAAGGTATTTTGATTCACATGTGTATGTTCTGTAAACAATAATCCCAAGTACAAAATTCTTGTCTAATCAATGGTAAACGAATGTACAGGGTTGTGTATGTATATGTATGCTTCCTTGAGGTTTAAGAAACAAATGATCATTTATTGGAGTGAAATATGAATGAGAACCTTTGGATATACGTTGAGAACCAGTTTCCAATTGTAATATGTCAAAAAATAGTCATTGGAAGTTCACTTATGGACTTTTGTAAGCTCTCGGCCTGTGTGCTAAGAAAACTAGGCACAGTTGGAAGAATGGGTATATCTCGAGATTTAACCATTGAAAAATTATGAAATTTTTTGTGTAGATGAACCTTGGAGTTATGAATACAATTCAAGGGGTTTCAGATCGAATGGAGAAATTTGGAAAAAGATATGGTCAAAATACAAACCTATAGTTATGAGACAACTCAAAAAAACGTGTTCTCAGGTACTAATGAGCACATAACTTTAAAAATAATGCTCAGAATGACTTGAAATTTAATAGGTAGTTGGATAATAAGGTTATTTATGTGACTAAAATGTTTTAGGTCTTAAAATTCTATCCATGAAAAGATATAGAGGACTGTATTTTTTGAAAGAGACTGTAAGTGAAAACCTGTTTACTCATTTTGAGAAGAAGAAAGGTGTGCATACATAGAAGATGTTATACAATAGTTTTAATAGGTCCTATATATGTTTATAAAACCTATAATTATGATTTTAACACCTTTAAAGAAGCAAATGTAAGAACTATGTGAAACAGGGTAGTATTAAGATCTATTAGGCCCAGTCAAGAATAGGGAAAGTTGGAATTTGGAGAAGATGTTGTCACCTGAGGTGTAAACAAGGTGAGGGTTACACCAAATAGCAATTTTGTATAAATATTGAATATTTATTTACAAATTTGAGTTCATTTGAGCTTAAAGGTGTAAATATCCCTCTCATTCATCAATATAGATGTATTTTTGAGCTAATTTAGTTAAACATAGTCATGTTTTACATATATTTGTGCAAATATGGCTTAGCATGAAAACTTAATCATTGTACTTTGTAAAGATTGGTTTGATGCATTATATTTTCAATAGTTTTCAAGGTCCTAAGATGGAATTGACCAAGGTGAGGCTTAGGTGAGCAGAGTTCCCAAAGTTTCAAACACTTCACTAGTTCAAGGTACTCATGTGTTTAAGGTATGGCTTGGCTAGGTGGTTCTTCAATCAATGTGCCAAGTATAATACATGATCTTCTTCAAAACCTTGAAAGGAATTTGCCTTCTTTTAGTCTGATAATGTATCACTACTAAATAACATATTAAGTCATTTAAGGCTAATTTGAAATTGTTCAATGTAGTTTATGAATATGTATCATGTAGATTATTCCCATTTACTCTCAAAGATGCTACATGTGAATGGTTTCTTAACCTTTCAGAGGACTAAATTTCCAGTTGGATGAATTTAACAATGTTTTCATTGATCAATTTGGAAAAATTATTAGTCCTTGTGTCTTGTATTAGAATTTCACCACAATTAAAATGGATGTTAATGAAACCATTAGAGCCTTTAATGCTTGGTTTCAAAAAATGTCCAGTAGAACCATAGCCCCTTATAGACCCAATGAGGATTTAGCCTTAAAAATTTAAAAGGATGTTATAGATCCCATGACGTCTATGTTCCTAAAAAGGTCTCTTCTAGTCATAAACACATTAACCTAGGCCTGATCTGAATATGTGATCATTAATGACCAAATGCAACCTTAGGGCTAGATGGCATATTCCATTCCTAATATTAATTCAATTTGGCCCATCATGAATGTTATTCCTAGTATACCTACTTTATAACTAATTTATAACCAATTACCCTTGAATCATATATATCCTAGCCAAAAACTAGAGTTATTTAATGGCACTACAAGTGGATCCCATCCACAAAATCATAGAACTCTAGTGCCCACAACGAGTAGTAGTACTCTAATTTATGAGCATAAGACACAAAATAATTTAAATGAGTTGATATTAGAAATGGTCCAAAAAATGAATGTTAACTTTCTTCAGTTGTAAAAAGAAGTAAGAAATATAGAAGTATCTAATAGAAACTATGGTTCTCAAAGGTTTAATAAGCCTCCAAATAGTTTTCATGATAATGATAATAATGAATCATTTGAAAGCATACAAATGAGTTTTTGTGATTTAGATTTGGTGGATCATTACAATGTTTCTAAAAACTTTGAAACTATGCCTAACCAAGATAATATTGAAGGGACAACTAGCTTTGCAAATGAATATTAATGTTTCATGACAAAGGCTTTTGATTTTATATTCAAAGAGGAAAGTGAACCTAAAGACACCTTAGAGGAAGGAAAAAATCTTCAAGATGAATAGCCCCATGAACAAGATTAGGTATGAGATGATCTTTCTTCATAAGGTAGTTATAAAGACAACCCATGTATATTTATTTTTAAAATGGATAATACTCCTGAAGAAGATGATCATTGGTAGAAGTCATACCATGATTTCCTAAATGGAATTAAAGAGCTAGAGATAGTAGATGATGGGATAGAAAAACATATGGATGATTCATCTGAGGATTTCACTAATGATCTAGAGTTATTAGAAGATTATATTATTTTGGAGGTCTTAAAATAAGATAAGTTAGAGCCTAATTGGATAAAAGAGATACCTTTCTTCACCAAAGATGAAGATGAAGTGGGTGAAATAGAACAAATATTGTCATATGAATTCATCAAGAGGTCAGGAGTATGGGACCAACATGTTTATGATGGGAGTCCAGATGAACATCATTCAATTGATCAAGATGAAGAAGCCTTTTGGGATGACCTGGAAGATTTTTTTACAAAGATTGGTAGTCCATTTCTACCTCATAAAGAACCCAATGAAGACATTAGGTCTAAGGATACTATCTGAGCTACCATTATTGAGTGAAGATGATATAAGCCACTATATGTATATAGATGAAGTAGAACTAGCACTCCTACTAAAAATTAGAATAATTTGTGAAGAAGACGATTGGGTCTTAGATTCATATCTTTGATCCATGCATTTGAGAATGTTGATACATGACCAAGCTACATCACCTACAAGAAACAAGCATACAAGTGATCCTATCCATAATAAGAGGCCATTAAATGGATTTAATCATGCTTTAATGTTATATAGTAGATTAAATAATTTTCCATTTGATCCTAGAGGTAAGTACTTTACAGGGTTAGTGTAGGGATTAATTTAGTTTCTTTTTTGTTCTTTGTTTCTTTCTTTTTTCCTTCATATCCCTTGTTTGTATATAGTGCCTATTTCTATTTATTCATTTTCTTTTGTGATTTTTTCCTTACTTATAAACAAGTCATTTTGGACAACCCTCAGCTTGAGTTTCATCTAATTGCTCAAGATCTTTACAGTTTAGAAATGGAGGTATGACTTCTCAACATTGGTCGATCATGGATTATTGAAATATGAGCTTGATGTTGTAGTTTAGAGAAGTTGGTAAAGACTAATGGATAAGTTAATCATTCCTTGAGATTTTAAACCTTGTTCTAATCTAAGCTTGGTTGTAAGAAGGATTTCACATGTAGGATGAAAGTTTCAATTATTAGGACACAATCATGATTGCACTTTAAAAACATTAATTTTTATGGGATAAAGTTTATAGCCAAATATGATTGTCTAAAAATCAAAAACTTGATTAAATACCTAAACCTAGCCAACTTGGTTCTAAACCTTTTCTAGAAAGCCAAAAAATGATCTAAAAAATACAAAAATAAGAGTTTATTACAAACATCAAAAAATTCCCATGAAAATGTGATTCTAGTAATCTCCATCGGGTCTATATATGCTTGGATAGAAATGGAGTAAGGCCTTGAGTAGAGCTAAAGGCATTTTTTTCAGGGTTGTGGATTCCTAGCTGGAAACAGAGCAATGCCCAAGCCTTCCTTGAGTTAAAACCAGGGTGTACTTTAAGAAACCCCTCCTTTAGAAAAGGTGTAAAAAATTGGCAAAAGGTGTAAAACACCTGACAAAAAAAATTATTTTTTGTGGCAAAAAAAATAGTTTACAAAGAAAAAATAATAATCTCCATTGGCGAATCATTCATAGTCTCTCAAATAATGTGTAAAATCTAGGCAAATTGTGTTATTTTAAAACCACAAAAAAATTATACATTGGCGAACAAAAAATAATAATCATAGTAAAATTTTAATTTTTTGGGCGAATCATTTCATTGTATTCAAGGTTAAAAAAACATACACAAAGTCGATGGCATCGGAGGTTCGCAAAGGGTTTCATCAGTTTGAAGTTGGCAGTTGCAAAACTGTGAGAAAGGCTTTAATAGGTCTATCACAATGTCATTATCAAAGTGAAAGTTAATAGTTTGTGTGTTGCAAAACCATGAGGAGGGTAGAGATCGCATCATCACTGGTTGAAAAGATAAAGGAATTAACATTGTGACTTTGTGAAAAGGAGATTTCATGGCATCAATAGTTAAATGATGGTGAACTTTTATTTTGCAAAGTCATGAAAAAGGGAGATCATGACCCATATAGCATTGTTAGAAGTGCTCTTAAAAAAATGAGGGGTTATAATGTCGTCATTGGAAGGAAAATTTGGGAAGAGGATGTCATTAGGGATCTATTGGATGAAGATGTTTGTGCTAATAGGATGCAGAAGTGGAGACAAATCCTCTCAATAGAGGAAGAAATGAAGAAAGTAGATCCTAATTTCTAGGGCTTCTATTCTAATTTACCCTATTTTAAACAAATTGATAAGTGTATTGAGGAGTTTGATAACATTATGGCTCAAGTTCCTCAAAATGCTAGAGATAGGGTAAACCCTTCTTCTCCAGAGGTAGATGTTGTATTGGAAATTAGTGACAAAGAAGATCAGCCTAGCCCTTCAGACTGGGATAAAAGGGGCAAGAAGAAACAAAAATTGATTGAGGTTCTAGAAAAGGCTAGGGAGAAAGCCTTACAAGTGCTTCCAAAAGGAACTAGGTATTTTGATGATGCCAGAAAAAAGTTCTTAATTGATCAAGCTACTAAAGAGGAGAGGAGACCCAATAGTTTAGAACTATAGTCCATGATGCTGGATGACAGAATTATACAGGCTCAAGAATTCATGAAAGATGATAATTTTATCAAGAGTGAAGAATTTAAAAGTTTTCTGTATAAACTCAAATAGAATGAACTTTCTTTGCATGTAAAACCTAGAGACACAGATGAAAAAGTGACTGACATTACTAAATCATGATTCACTTCATTAACTCAATCTCAAATGTGATGCTTCTATATCCCATATGGACTCCAGATCTTGAAATTGAAGTCTGACTAGTACTAATAGGTTCCTCTTCATTCTGAATTGGGTATTCAAAATACATAAAATCTTCATCTTCATTTTGACTTTGAGACCTAAATTCATCATTTATGTTGGAGTTAGCAGTAGAAGTAGAACCACCATCTTTTAAAGTGTTGCAAAGGCCTCATCTTTCACGTGTGGAATTCCAAATGGCCAATAACCTATCATAAGGAAAATCTCTAACATTGTATTGAGTTACAAACAACCTCAAACAAGTTTCCAAAATTTTGTCTAGTTTGTTTCTGACATTTGATTTCAAAAACCCCAATGCACTGAAAACTCTCTCATCTTCCACCGACCCTAATATCATTGTTTGACATAAATCAACAAGTTTGAAATATTTTGATATTGAAGTATGTAATACTTTACTCTGACTTATCCTTTTCCAGAGCCTTGTTATTGCACCAAGATCGAATGGATTCTCAAAGTTTTCCATCTGATTTTTCATACACAATGCAAAAAGTTTACATTGATTTTTAAGATTATTTGAATCTAAGATTCCTTGTATTAGTTGTCTATTGCAATCTGTATGCTTTGAAAATTATGTTATCAATTCATCAAGTTTATTATGAAACAACTTTGCATCAGTTGGATTATGTCCAAAGTGTTTCCAAAATTGAGGAAACACACAACTCATGTCTTCAAGAATTTCTTCTCGAGGGAATCTTTCACAAATCTCACTTGAAAGTTGGTAGGAAATAGACTTCACATTTTCACTAACAGATTTAACAATCTTGTCAAAATCATCCTTTCTAACTGGTAGTACTCTACCTCTCTTGGTTGTTTTATATTGGTGTATTGGTATTTCAAATCCTTTCACAAACACACATAGCTCATTTTTCCCATTGAATTGTAAAAAATTCTTAGCATGATTCAAATCTGTAATTATCTCCCACCTTGAAAAAATTAGGCTATGACTTGAGAGATTTGAATACAAAGAATCCAAAGCCATGCATGTCATTTTACGTAAATCAGAATACTCATGAATATACATAGTTCTGTCTTAGGCTTTCTTAACAAGTTTGTTCATTAAATCCAGCATGGGGAGAAGACTGGCTAAAGTTAATAGGTTCACTATATAACTTAACTTATTTAACAAATCAAGAGCTCTATCCACTGTAAGGCATTGCTCATATAGAACTCCAATCAAGGATTGATATTCTGCTAAAACTCGTTCTACTGGTCCATGCAAAGATATCCATTTGGTCTCAACATCCTTGAGAATCTTATTTCTTGTTGTTACTCCCTCAAAAAAAATCTTAAATTCTGCAAAGCATTTAGGACTTCTGCAAAAGTATGAGTGGAGCTCACAGATTAGATCTTCAACTTTTGACACTGTAGGAAAAGTACTTACAATCTTATATATGCTAAATTCATTCAGTGGGTCATGAAGTGTATGCCAAGCATGTAAGGTGCAATACTAGTTTGTAATCTTACACAAAGACTAGTCCTTTTCCCTTGCATTACTACAGCTCCATCAACTCTGACACACACTAACTTCTTTGCAATTGTCAAGTCATCCATACCAGCAATTTCATTTAAAGCTTTCTTAACTTCTAAATATAAATTTTCTGCAGTTGAATTGGCTCTCATTTTATGAACACAAAGTAGATTAGCTTGACGAACATGATATTTTATAGTATATACATGCATACAGACCCAAGCAGTGTTATCTACCACAGTGACTTCATCTAAGGATAATGAAATGAACTTGGATTCTTTTACTCTCTTCTGTACATTTTGCTTTTCCACCTCAGCAAGATAGATTGCCATTTCCCATCCAGCGTATATTGACCAATGTGACATAGGATAGTGAGGAACTCTCAAAAAAGATAATAAATTACCATATTCTGAAAAGTCTCTCATAAGATGCCCTCTAGATAGAATATGAAAAATAACACTCATCTAAATGATCTTTGCCAAGTTTGCATCATTGGCTGCTTGTTGAAGCCCATCCTTGATTGGATTGCCACTACTGCCACTACCAATTACCACTATTTTCTTGAAACGCTCTTCATATTCTATGGCATACTTAACATGAAGGCATTCTTCCTTTGATTTCCATCTCACTGCCACTACTTCCTTTCCATCTATGAGTTGTTTTTCATAAACCTTACCAATATGTTTTTCTATAGTGTTGAGCTTTAACTACAACTTTTTATCTCTTTTAGTTTTCCAGGTACAAATCATACACTTGCATTCTATTGATGGTTCATCATTATTTGTGACTGGTTCAATAAACCAGTACTTTACTACCCAATCAACCTGGAAAGTCCTTTTCATTTCCCACTCCCGCCCCATTTTTACATTCCTTTTTCTTTTCTTCCTACCAACATCAATATTATCTTCTGTTACAACATCTTCTATTGTTGGAACATTGTTATCCTTGTTTGATGGATTTTGATTTAATTAAATAACAACCTACTCTTCTAGTGGTGGTGAGGTATTGTGATTTCCTTCTACACTTGTACTTGCCAAAGTTGGTGGACCAGAAACATTGTCAATTCCAAAGAAAGACTTTATGGTAGTATCTCTAAGTTTTTGGCATTTTGATGTAAGATTAATCCCTTCACTGCCCTTGAGGGTTTTACCCTTGTCACTTCCCTGAGACTGAGCAATATTAGTTACAAACTCACCCTCCCCTAACATCTCAATCCACTGATAATCTGTTTAAACTTTACTTCCCTAAGAATAAGCAGTATTACTTTCAGACTAGGAATTGAAACTTAAAGAAAAAAAGTTAAATTTCAAATCTAATTTTTGACAGTTGGTGAATCGACATTCCACGACAAAGGAAATAGGATATTGACCTTAGGTGGTGAATATCCATGCATGCAAGCTTTAAAAACCATTAACATCGCCAACAACTTTCAGCATTGCATCCACTTTTTGAAAAATTTCTAATGAAAATGAGATAAGAAAGGAAACTGTAGATAAGCTTCTGATTAAATTAAACTACATAAGCTCAAGGAGAGTATTTTACAATAGAGCTACACATACCAGTGTACCACCATTTGTGGAAGCTATCTATGGAGTTTGAGTCTTACCCGTGATGTGTCTTGCACTGCCATAAATTTGATGGAGTGCCAGCGGAGCGGTATTTAGTGAATGTCTCATTGCTTGGATGAATTCGAATTTATACATATTATAAATCAATATAATTACCAATTTACCATGCCAAACGAGCTGACTCCTCCATGACAAAATGAAAGTGTGTTGGTGAAACGAGCTGACTCCTCCATGGTAAAATGAAACTGGGATGGTGAATTCTCCCATACTGCATGAAACGAAAACTTGAAACCCAACGAACATTCCACAATAAGCGTTACCTGGTCGGCTGCATGAAAGGTGAATATCACCAGGGAAAAACTCAAATGTAACATTTGCCTTGGTGATTACAATGCTAGGCAACCAGGTAAACCCAACAAAGCTTGGTGATGAGGAAACCATGGAAGGGCTCAAAAATTGCCAAAAATAACACTGGCAAAATGTCAAATTCGCAAATATGAAAATTTTCCACTATATTATACACTGGTTAAAACATGGTTATTAATGAATATTCAAACATACTGAAAGTTAATGTTAATGATTAAAGTCATGAACCTAGAAAATGTTCTCTAAATCCTTTAGAAATTAGTAAGTGGAATCAAAGCACACACAAAATATGATTGAGTTTGGATGTTTGATCATAATTTTGCATATGCAAGATTTGTTTTAACCATGAACTAATCTTAATAATGGTACCTGATCAAATGGAATAAGTAGCTTAATTATTAGTCTAAGCTAGAGTATTTGAATTCTAACATATTATTATGTTTCCCCCATAATTCACCATTTATTGAGGTCAACATACCCCCATTTCTGAATATTGGGGACCCTCATGTCAAATTGTGCAAATTTGCACCTTAAAATTGAAAATCCACTTGGTTAGAGTGTCACTGACATGTTTTCATGTTAGTTTTATTTGAATATCATCCACACCATGGTCTGGCTGACTTATTTGTTCATGGTTATGATTTAATCTTATTTAAGGTGCTAACATTAAATATCTCTATTTTAGGTTATAAGTTTAATGGAGCCTATTTGGGAATGAATATGCTTAGGGTTTTGCATTTTAATGTTAAATTTATCTTTTACTGACCTTGGTTTATAATTGATTAATTAATTTCAAGTTCAAATTAATGAAACCCTAGCCTAATGTTTTACCTAGACCTTTAAATTCAAATTTAAAATTTGGCAGGAGATTTTTATTTAAATTTAAGTGGGAACAAATTAAATCATACCATGGACCTAGTTGAATTTTTTATCCCAAGGCTTGGTCATGTTTTTCAACACGACCAAACTTTAGGCTAAAAATCTTATGCTTGGTCTATTTTATGCCCCATGGTACATTTTTTATAAGGCTTAGCCTAAAGTCTTATTATAAGGTTTATCACATTTATTAATACGATAAAAACCATAGCCTAAGACTTTATGCTATGTATTTATTTTTCATGAGGTCTCTTTTATTCTATGTTTATAACCTTTGTCCAAAATATTCATGCCTAGATCCTTTTATTATTCATGGGGTTCTTTTTATATGCTAGAAACTTAGCTTAAAAACCTTAGACCAAAATATTCATATTTATTAATATGAATAAAACCATGGTCCAAAGTATTTATACTGAGTCCCTTTTAGGTTAATGAGGTCATGTATATATGTTTTTAACTTAGATTAATTTTTATCTTAAGTCCTTTATATTTTATTTCAAGCTTAACTTTCATTCTTCTATGCAGGATCAATGACATGCATTTGAGTGGAGGACCAAGATCAAATAGAGTGAGATTGGCCTTGAAAAGTCAAGTAGTGGTCCCCAGATTAAATCCCAAGAAATTTTAGATGATTGATGATATTTATTAAAACATACATATCCGATCGATAGAGTGAAATCAATGATAAAAAACCATGGTCCCATTTTACACATCAAGCACCTTTTAAAGATCAACAATATGCATTCTAGTGTATAGATATATATCAATGAAGTAAGATCAATAAATAATTTTCAACAAATTTCTAAGCTCCCATGGGATTACCAAGTGGTATAACCTTAGAACCTAGTACAAATATCATATAAGTACTGAACAGTCAACACCTGGCACATGTAGAGTGCATAATAAACCAAAAAATGACAAATGTTAGGCTTGGCAAATAGTCCCCATAATGTGTTTGAAATTGATGGTCACATGACCATCAAATATGTTCCCATAGACATCAAATGATAGTCACATGGATGTCAATTTTAATATAGCAGAGATCTTTGACCATGTGTTTAAAATTGATGGTCATGTGACTGTTAAAAATGTTCTGACAAACATCAAATGATGGCCGTATAGACATCAATTTTAACACAAATTCTTGGATCCAAATTTTAAAAGGCAATGGTCATGTTTTGGATAGTGATGAATATAATGTCATAGAGATGCCATGGAAATTCCATGTCATAGCCATGTGAGTGTAATAGGCCAAATCAGAGACCCTGTAGACCTGGTAATATAAAGGTTGGGATCTAAACTCATAATGTTTGAACTAGCTACCACCATTAGAACACTATTAGAACATGCAAGAATGCCCTGAAAAAACAATGACCATAACCAAATCTTGTGAGCATTATAATTGACTTGAGGGAGGTGAAATTACCATGTATCTAAAGGTAAATTGAGTTATTGTCTATTTGTGAGTAGTTTATAAGGGATTTGTAGCTTGAAGAAGGGTCCCAAAGATCAATGAAATAAGAATATTCCTTTTATAACCATCCTTGTATAATATTTTGAAATAGGGTATTCTTTTGTATAGACGTGCAATTTATAATATCTCATTATCTATCAACTAGTCTATTAAAAGGAAAAGGTTATTTATTCAAGAATGTAATAGAAATGAAACCTATCCTATATACTTGTACAAATGTAATTAGATGAAACTAATCGACATGTTGCCTTATATATTTGTTGACTCTTAGATTTGTAACCTTGAAGAGATACTCAATTCTCTTCATTCAAGTGGCAAAATGGAATAATCTCTCTTGTTATAGGTGATAATTTCATTGAGATGAATCTCTAGATTAAGGGCTAGCTCCCCTAGATGCACCTTTAAAGATCTCTTTAATATATCAACTGTATATGAAAAGGGTTAAGAAAAAATAGCTAAGAAAACAAAATAGTGATGCACCAATATGTATTATCCTTCTATTTGATTAAAAATCCACTACTTAAAGGTAAATAAGGATGTTTCACACAAATTCATAAGAAAAATACATTGTTACATTAGTATTTCATAAGTTATATTCAAGAAGGAATTTGACACTTAGGAGGGTGATGAATGATTCCAAAAAGAGAATAAACATATACCAGTTCTATGACTCTTATACACTTAGTAAATAATACTAATAGAGACCTACAACAACATCCCTTTTTCACATTGGTAAGTGACCATGGATTGACATGCTAGAAAAGTAAATTTTCACTAGTCATTATCAATAGGATTCAAACCTAGACTCAATAGTACAATTTGTGAATGGTGAAATCACTTGTATATTTCTTCAAGAGTTTTACAAGTACAAATTTGGCTAGAGTTTTTCCAATAACTAGTGATGGCTATCAAATGAGCCAAGAGGATGCATATTTATAGCTTTGAGAGGTGGAACAATCAAAGGGAGTTCAAGGTTCACTTTAGACATTTGTCATCTCAAGATAAAATAGTTACATTTGCATGTGGGAGAGAGGTGGGTGAGCTATGCCATGTCAAAACTAAATATATGCACTAATTACAATTCATCACAACATTAGTTACATTTGTCACAACTAAACCAAAGCCTCAGTTATATTTTATTACAACTAAAACAAAGCCTCAATTGCATTTTCCACTTGTTACCTTTATCTTTACCTTCCAATTATCATCGAGTCTTTCTTGTTGAAATTCCAACGGCTAGTATTTATAGTCTAAAATTGACATTCTATGGTCTGTCACCTTTTAGGTATTTATTCAGACTTTTGTCTTCTCTAACTTCTTGTCTCAACACTTTCTTGAAAGAATTTGTTTGGGTATTTTGTTCTTTTATTTTCAATTTTCTCTTGGTCCTTTATGCCTCAAATAATTTTTGTAGACAAAATGTTTGAAATAATTAGTCCTTGGCACCTTTTCAAGTTTTCCAAAAGAATTATTCAAATGATTTCTCTGAAAGAATTCCTTTAGGATTTCTATTTGGCCCTTTTTGGTTCTTTGAAATGATCCTTCAGAGAAATGAAAAAGACCCTTTTTGAAAGGAAACATACCCTTTAGCTTCTTGCAAGTGACCCTTCAGAAAAATTGTGTCTCTTCTAAAAGAAAAATACCCTTTGGATTTTTGAAATGGTCCACACCCCAAGGAAACAATCTTTCAAGTTTTTGAAAACATCCCTTCAAGAAAGTTGAAATGCCCTTCAGGAAAGTTGAAAGTATCCACTTAGCCTGAAAGTTTTTTTCAAAAAAGTTGTCACCTACCCTTCAGAAAAGTTGAAATGCCTTTCAAATAAATTGAAATGATCTTTTGAAAATGCAAGTGCCCCTTTAGAAGAATGCAAGTGATCAATTTCCAAAGAAAATACCCTTTGATAAATTTGAAAATGATCCTTAAAAAAAATGAAGTGTACCTTTTCTTGACAAAAGATACCCTTTGAAAAAATGAAAGTGCCCTTTGGAAAATTTACAAACATACCCTTCACAAATATGAAAGTGCCCTTCAAAAAATTTACAAATGTACCCTTTGAAAAAATGAAATTGCCCTTTGAAAAATTTACAAGGGTCCCTTTTGGCTTGAAGATATCTTTTGGATAGATGTAAAGAACCTTCAGAAAAATTGTGTAAATAATTTATCTAAAAGAATTTGGCACTTGGTCTAAAGAAAAACCAAAATAAATACTATTAAGGAAAATCCTTAGACAAAAAGTCTGAAAGAATTTAGCAAAGCTTAAAATAAAAACCTGAAAGAATTCCTTAAAGACTTAAACAAAGACCAAAATGAACTTTTCAAAAAGAAAAGACTTATGCATTTGTTACAGGTTTTGTCAAAGAACACTTCTTCTGAAGAAAATATAAATGTTGGATCTAGCCAAATGAAATAGGCTTAGATGATTTTTTACAAATAGGGGTGCCAAATTTTGGCCTGAAAGGCCAAAATTTGGTCAACAAATTGGTGACTCACAGAGGTAGTATGCCTGCTATACTGACTAGACCAATAGCCTTATCCAACTAAGGGCCAATGGAGTCAATGTATTCTTGAATATGACTAATAAGGGTTTTTCAAAAATAAAACACAAGGAAATAAACCAAAAAACAACAACAAGACCAAGCAAATACAACACAAAACTAGATAAAGACAAACTCACACATGTGCATAAACACTTAGGGAACACAAGGAAAACAAGAAACTATGTACAATAGAAACAAAAAAATAATTAGTAATAATGCTTTAGATATATCTCATTGATTGGCATATATAGCTCCTCTCTATCCAACTTTGAGAGTTGGAAAGCATTGTGTTATTCTCACTATGTGATCACATATAGGCCACTCCACAAAGCATCAAACTTTATGTGTCTTTCAAGTTTGGTCCTATCTTCATCCCATTTTAGGATAATGTATCCTTCTCTGAAAATCCTTGGCATGGACTTCTTGTTAAAATACTTATTTGGTTGCTCTTGGTGAGTTATCATGGTTTGCATAGCTTGATCTCTTATCTCCTCAAGCTCCATCAACTCACATAATCTAACTCCCATGCTCTCATTATCCATCAACTATAGATAATAGGTGAGGTATAAAGATGGTAACTTGAGTGAGATAGGAATCCTATCCTCCCTTCCATACACAAGTGTGTATGGTGAGTTCCTAATTTCTCTCTTTGGGGTGATCCTATCAACCCAAAGGGCTATCTTCAGCTTGGTATGCCAAGTCCTTTTATTCTCCTCCATTGTTCTCTTAATAATCACGATCAATTTTTTTTGTGTGGAATCAACTAGTCCATTCCATTGGGGATAGTAGTTGGAGGAGATACTGAGATATATACCATGCTTTAAAGCACATTCACTTGTTTTTGTTCCTAAGAAATCTAATGCATTATCTGATATAATTATTGAAGGAGATCCAAACTTGGTTACTATACCTTCATAAAATTCCAAGACTGAGATTTCATTTACCTCCTTAAGAGCCATAGCCTCCACCCATCTTGTAAAATAATTAGTGGTTTTCAACACCAACTTGTGACTAGTACTAGAAGGAGGATTGATCAGAACTATGAAATCTAAACCCCATTGCATAAAGGGTTACTCAACCTGGATTGGATGAAGAGGAAAGGTAGATATATTTTGTTTTCCATCAAAGAGAACACAATTCCAATGTTTCCTTACCCATACATGGGTGTCTTTGAACAAGCTAGGCCAAAAGTATCCTACCCTCATTATCTTAGCTACTATGGTTCTAAGAGTAAAGTGACCACTAAATGGTCCATCATGGAACTCATGTAACACTTTATCAAGATGATATAAATTAATACATCTAAAAAACACACCTAAAAATTTCTTCCTAAATATTACTCCATCAATAATTACATAAGGAATGGATTGTAGCCTAAAATACCTTCTCTTGGCCCTATCAAAATCTTGTGGACACTCACTAGTTTGAGGGAAATAAATCATATCTTGTGTCCAAATCCTCATGGTTAAAGATAAAAATATTGTATGGTCATCATGGATTTATAGAACAACATCCCTTTGCTCTTTTGAGTTTGAAGCAAGATTCTCACATAGTCCTTTTCCCTTCACTAGCTTGGTTATTTTGATTTCCATGTCATATTCCATCACTTTGGTGATCCAACCTACCCTTTTCTCATTCAAATCTCTACTCAATAGAAAGTATTTCACACCAAGATGAGGCAAAAAAATGTGAATCTTATTTCTAGACAAAATATGCCTGAATTTCTTCAAATTCTTTATGATTGAAAGCACTTGTTTCTCAACATATGTGTATCTTATCTCATAGGCTTACAAACCTTGACTAAAAAAGGTAATAGCTTGTTCCAAATTTCATCATTAGCTTGAGTAAGCATGGAAAATATTACCTCTTCATTTCCAAAAGTATATAGGTTGAAGTCCTTGAAGAAGTTAGGACTTGCAAGAGTAGGGACCTGGGTAATGGCTTACTTGATCTCCTCAAAACTTTATTTCCTCCTTCCTATCCAAGTGAATGTCTCATCCTTCATTAGCATGGAGGTAAAGGGCTTGAAAATGTTATAAAAATCAATAATAAACCTCCTAATGAAATTTATCTTACCAAAGAAGCTTTATAGACCCTTCTTATGTTTAGGTAAAGACAATGCCAAGATGGCATTTACCCTTTTCGGATCAATGGATAGACCTTTCTTGGATATAATGTGGCTGAAGAGTTTGCCTTCATAAACAAAAAAAAAACTTATTTGGGTTTATATAGATCCAAAACTCTCTACACCTCTTAAAAATATGCCTTTAATGATTTAAATAATTTTTGCTTCCTTCAGTAAAACTGTTACATCATCAAGATATACCAGTATAATGTCATTGATTAATCCTTGAAAAGCCATATCCATTTCACACTGATAATTAGATCTATAATTTGAAAATATAAATGGAATATTCCTATAGGCATATTTTCCTCATTTGGTGGTGAAGGCCATCTTCAATTGGTCACTTTCTTTTACCAAAATTTGATTGTACCCAAAATAACCATCTAAGAGAGAAAACCTCTCACTACCTCCCACCACTTGTAGAATTTTATATATATAAGGGAGTGGGTAATGATCCTTAAAATACACTCTATTCAATTCCCTAAATTCTACACACAGCTTTATCTCTCCATTTTTATTCCTTATAAGGACTAAATTGGCCAACCAAGAAGAATGCTTGATGGGAAAAATGATTTTGGACTCAATCAGTTTGGTGAGTTCTTTCCTCATGAGAAGCTAAATCTTGGGATTGATTGTCATTTGTATTTTATTAATGGGTTTGGCATTCTCATATATCTCTATAGTGTTTTGAGCCAAGATTGGGTCAAAACCCTTCAAATCACTATACTCCCATGCAAAAATATCACTAAACTCCTTGCATAATTCAATGAAATCATATTTTTATTGACTAGTGCATACCTTCCCAAGTGAAAGTAGCTTATATTTAAATATTTATATCCTTTCATAGTTATCTTTCTTTGTTGACATGCTTACCTTCTTCTTGATCTAGTCATCTTCATTGAATATGCTTTCAAGAGTCACTAGGCCTTTGGGGAGCTTGTTAGACTTCAGTTGGACAATTTACACTCCATACTATTACTATAGTTTAGACTAATTATTAGAATAAAAATCAGCCTCTTCTTGTAGGAAAAGTGATATTTATTGGTCACTATCAAAGACCTACCAATTGGTGGCATTATCTAGTATGGATGGTCTCACAATCACCTTTAGATGGGGCTAGTTTTTATCTTCCTTTATGCCCTTTAGAACATCAAATTGCGCACCAATAGATTTTAATCTATAAACATTATTAATTTCTTCCCTATCTTCTACAAGGTCCCAAACTTTGTGCTTATAGGATTTGAGCAAGGAGTTCTTGGTCAAATTCTACCCTCTAACTTGATTCACAACAAGCTCATTGTCACCAAACACTTGAAATTACTTAACACCTCTTTTCCTTACCCATTCAAGACCATGAATGAGGGATTAATACTATGACACATTACAGGTGCATGATAATTGAAATATGAAGGCTGAAAAATACCTTTCCTTTGAAGGTGAAACTAGCATAGCTCCATCACCTGCACCCCTGTTACTTTTAGACACATTAAAGAAAAGCTACCACAAGCCGTTCACATCATGACTTGGATTCATCAAATTAGGCATGAAATATCATTTCTCATGAATATAATAAACTCCAAGAGTAGATTCTTCAATAAACTTGTAAGGATCATTCTCATAGTTGTCATTTCCCCACTCATCTAGGAACAAATCAGAAACTCCTTCAAGGGAAGATGATGGAGATTGGTCAATATGAAGCTCCTCTTCATCAATGATAGTATAGTTAAAATTTTATACCTTAGGTGAATATGGTCCTAAGTGATCTCTATTAATAGGTTATGACTCAATTTTCACCTTAGTGCCAAATTTTATCCTAAACACCATGTAGGACCAATTTGTTGCCAAATATCCACCTATCTTGGATGTAAAGTCCCTTGACAAGTAAAGAGAAAAATAGGGAGGTAAATATACTACTACCACATCATGGGGAATTGAAAAATTAGGAAAAAAATGAAGGGTCAAATTCAAACCTTTCACTGCCCCCAAAGTCTTGGCTAGTGATCCATCAAATTACAAAACTCCTTTAGTCATTGGGTCATACTTGAGGCCTAACTTATCTGCTATACATTTTGTCATAAATAATGTGATTTATTCATTATAAATGATGAAATTATGAACCAATAAATCACCAATAATTATAGATAGGTAAAAAGAAGTATTCTCATCTTTATTCACTTGACCATCTATAGATTGAGTTCTATTTACTAGAATGACATTGTCATTTCTAGATGGGCCAGCGCCAGCTTGTTTGCCTAATCCATGCAATTCCTTTTAGAGTATATATTTCTACCCTAGTAATGATAGATAATCCCATAATGATATGTTCATATGGATATTATTCATCTATCCTACCACATTTATGGAAGATTACTCACCTTGGGGTTCTCTTTATGAACATTTACACTTTGTGATGTAGCTAGTGGAGGTATAATTGTAGCAGTTATCCTAAAATTTAGAATCCTTTGATTTTATTGTAGTTTATGAGATTTTTTAGACCCAATTACCAAAGAAAATTATTTAAGATTAATAATAGGTACTTTATTATCTCCTTGAGATTCATCGATAACCCTCCTTTTAGACCTAGTATTGTAGGCAACACTAGTATTCTAATTGTTTATATTTCCCAAGAAATTAATGGCACAAAACTCACCCTCCAAATGATTTATGAGGGTATCATAAGTTTGAGGTTATCCATTTTCCACCCCACCTTGTGTGGATCCTTAAAAATTTGAATTTTGGAATGATTGACTGCCTTGTAATACCATACCTTGATTGTGCATTTCATTTACATAAACAACTTATTCTTGACCATGTTCAAAAGATGGATAGTTGGGTTATTCTTGGACCAAATTGTTCTGAGTGGGGAAAATGGATTTGGAGGATGAAGGAGCACTAGGATTATATCTTTAATAAGGCTTGACATGGGTAATTTGGCCTTGTCCCTACTTATTGACTTGAAAAGGAGGTTTGTTCATTTGTCTAGAATGATTGTAGCATTGATATGGCCTATAACCTTTTGCTTGTTAGCTTTTAAGAGAAACTAGTTCATTAGTAACACTTTGGAGTAAGATTTTAACATCATGGATTTAATTTTAAGGAGCAATGGTATATTTTTCTTGACCAGGCAAAGGAGCTAAAGTGGGCAATGCACTTTGACTAGGAGAATACAAATCAAGGAATAGTGGCATTGGAGGTCTAGGAGCTATCTTACCCACTTGGACAAGATAATTCTCAACATTTATGACTATTTCATAGGCAATATGCAATGCGTTTCCACCCATGGATTAATCATCATGGTAATGTCACTATTCAATGCTTTCAAGTAATATAAAAATGCATAGTTTATGGTTGGTTTCACAAGAATTAGGATTCTATCCCAAGTTTTTTGGAACATAGTATTTAAATATTACATGAATTCATGTGGTTTCCTCTTTATTATGGTCAATTAATTAGCTAGAGATAGGTGATCACTCTTTTACACAAACCTATTAGTCAATAGAGTCCCCAAATCATCCCATGAGCTAATAAAATTTATAGGTAGGGTTTCATACTAGTCCAAGACTTTTCCTTTGAAAGACAAGGCCAATAACCTAATAGATACATTTTATTGGGTAATATTATGGATATTACAAATATTTTATATAGTATTAATGTGATAAATGGTAGTAATTAGATCATCTCCACCAAAAGATGGGACACTTCTGAGGGTAGATCCTAGAATTTGATCATATTAGGCAAGATGCAAGGGAGATGCCCTAGTGAAAGGAACAAAAGGTTATCTTATAGACATTTGTGAATGATCACTATGGATGTTGGGAATGGACTATAACATAAAATTAGAAGATTTAAACACAAAATATATTGTATAAGGATGAGTGATTACAAATCTATACTTTTTGGTGGAATATGGAGGTAATTCCACAAACTCAAAGGGTACACCTTTAGCATCAAAACTAGTGGTCACCTTTGGCATGGAAAATAGGAACTAGTCATCAATCAAAGACTTCAATTCTTTAATGGAGTCATCAAGTATTGAATGTATATGTTTCTTTCAATATTCAAAAATTCCAATACTAGTACCAATATTGAACAATCTTCTAGGACTGAGACATCCCATTAGGCATGCCAAAAACTTTTAACACTTGGATTTGCACCCTTGAAGAGATACTCAGTTATCTTCATCCAAGTGGAAAAATTGTTAGGTTGTGGAGCTAAAAGCTTCAACCTTTGCAAACTGAGGAACAGATGGTTGCTGAGTTCTACAGTAACCGGCGTCGGCAGCAGGACCGACGTCGGCAGAGTCCAGTGCAGAAGGCCACCGGCGACGGCAGGAAGTCGGCCGACGTCGGCAGAACCAGACAAGCAGGGACCGACGTCGGTCGCCTGTGTGTTCCAGAACTGCTCGTTTCACGGACAGTTAGTTAAGTGAACGAAGAGTTTGCATGTTGAGACCAGTTAGAGTCTTGTGCTGCGAGGACTATTGTCTAAATTAAGAGTCTAAGTTATTGTTTGAGTTAGGGATCTATTTATAGACCCATTGGCATGTATTGTATAAGGCATGAGATAGAAAGGAAGAGTTCCTTCTAGTTGTAAGATCTGTGAGTTGCAGGTTGTTGCAAGCTCATTGGGGATCTACATGTAAGTTTGGTCTTTGAATTGCTTGTTGCAGGTTCATGAGAGATCAGCTTGAAGTGCTATAGAGTGCTTGATGTACCGGTAGGGTTATTACTGACTGGTTGGTGAGGTGAACACCAATTCTGTGTGTGAGTTGGTTGTTGGGACCGTTTTTTGTGCAGGAGAGTGTGTGTGAGAAGAATTACTGAACACTTGAGGTGTGGCGAATCTCTGTAAGGTGAAAGAGTGTGGCGGCTCTTTGTTGTATTCTTTTCTGTTAGTGTTAATACAAGATAGTGTATTGTCTCTCATATTCTGTGCTATTGGTGAATTCTAGTTACTTGTGTTTCTGGTTATTTCCGCATATTCAATTGCTTATATTTGGTAATCATACTGTGCTTTTTCTGAGGAGCTAGATCCCAACTAGTGGCATCAGAGCATATTTGTTGTTCTAGATTCCTGACAAAAATGGAATCATCTCTCTTGTTGTGGGTGATAATTTCATTGAGATGAATCTCTAGATTATGGGCTAGCTCCCCTTGATGCACCTTTAAATCTCTCTCTAATCTATCAATTGTATATGAAAAGGGTTAAGACAAAATAGCTAATGAATCAAAATAGTGATGCACAAATATGTATTATCCTCCTATTTAATTGAAAATACACTACTTAAAGGTAAAAAAGGATGTTTCACATAATTCCATAAGAAAAATACATTGATGCATTAGTATTTCATAATTTAGATGCAGGAAGATATTTGACACTTAGGAGGGTGACAAATGATTCCACAAAGGGAATAAACATACACCACTTCTAATACTCTTATAAACTTAGTAACGAATACTAACATAGACCTACAACATCCCTGTTTCACATTAGTAAGTGATGATAGATTGACATGGTATAAAATTAACTTTTTACTAGTCATTATCAACAAGATTCAAACTTATACTCAATATGACAATGTGTGAATGGCAAAATCACTTGTATATTTCTTCAAGAGTTCTACAAGTACAAATCTAGCCAAATTTTTTCTAATGACCAATAGAGGCTATCAAATAAGCTAGGAGGATGCATATTTATAACTTTGAGAGGTGAAGCAATCAAAGGGAGTTCAAGGGTCACTTTAGACATCTATCATCTCAAGAAAAATAGTTACATTTACATGTGGGAGAGAGGTGGGTGGGCTATGCCATCTCACAATTGAATAGATGGACTAGTTACAATTCATCATAACATTAGTTACATTTGTCATAACTAAACCAAAGCCTCAGTTATATTTTGTTACAACTAAAATAAAGCCTCAATTGCATTTGCCACTTGTTACCTTTATCTCTGCCTTCTGGTTCTTGTTGAGTCTTTCTTTTTAAAATTCTAATAGCTAGTCTCCGTAGTCTAAAATTAACATTCTATGGGCCATCACCTTTTAGGTATTTCTTCAAACTTTTATTTTCTTAAACTTATTGTCTTGACACTTTCCTAAAATAATTTGTTTAGGTCTTTTGTTCTTTTCTTTTGGCTTTTCACTTGGTCCTTTATGCCTCAAACAATTTCCATGGACAAAATGTTTGAAAGAATTAGTCCTTGGCACCTTTTCAAGTTTTTTGAAATAATTCCTTTGACAATTTCTCTAAAAGAATTCCTTCAAGATTTCTATTTGGCCCTTTTTGGTTATTTGAAATGACCCTTTAGAGAAATGAAAAAGTTTGGCCATGTTTTTTAAAAGGAAACATACCTTTTGGATTCTTGCAAGTGACCCTTCAGAAAACTTGTGTCTCTTTTAAAAGGAAAATACCCTTTGGATTTTTGAAATGGTCCACTCCCCATAGAAACAATCTTTTAGGTTTTTAAAAATGTCCCTTCAGGAAGGTTGAAATGCCCTTCAAGAAATTTGAAAGTGTCTACTTAGCTTGAAAAAGTCCTTCAAAAAAGTTGAAGTGCCTTTTAGAGAAGTTGAAATGATCCTTTGAAAATGTAAGTTTCCCTTCAAATGAATGAAATCGACCACTTTCCAAATAAAATACCCTTCAGAAAAGTTGTAAATGATCCCTTAAAAAAAATGAAGTGGACCTTTTCTTGAAAAAAGATACCCTTTATAAAAATGAAAATACCCTTCAAAAAATTTACAAACATACCCTTCGTAACAATGAAAGTGCCCTTTGGAAAAGTTACAAACATACCCTTAATAAAAATTAAAGTTACCTTTAGAAAATTTACAATGGTCCCTTTTGGCTTGAAGATATCTTTTGGAGAAATTGTAAAGTACCTTAAAAAAATTGTGTAGATAATTTGTTCAAAAGAATTCAATACTTGGTTTTAAGAAAACTTGAAAGAAATACTCTTTAAGGAAAATATTCAGACAAAAAGTTTGAAAGAATTTGGCAAAGCTTAAAACAAAAACCCAAAATAATTCCTTAAAGAATTAAACAAAGACCAAAATGAACTTTGTAAAAAGAAAAGACTTATGCATTTGTTATAGGTTTTGTCAAAGAACACTTCTTTTGAAGAAAATATAAGTGTTGGACATGGCCAAATGAAAGAGACTCAGATTATGTTTTGCAAATAGGGGTGCCCAATTTTAGCCTAAAAGGCCAAAATTTGGTCAAAAATATTATAAAAGGATCATTATCAATTGTCAAAAAATGAGTTCTTAGAGACAAATTACTTTGTAAACTAGGAGAAATCAATACAAGTAAGGAATTCTACAAATATTGTCCATTATTTGTTTGTGTTCATTGTTATTATGTCTTCTCTCTCACTTATTCTAATTTCTAGATATGAATGGTTATTATGAATTTTTGGTGTGTATATTTTATTGTAGAGTTATTAAATTGTGCCAATGCTAGGTTCACTAAAATTTCTTAGGTTCATTTCACTTTCTTACTCTTCTTTCATTTAGGCTAATGTTATTTACTTACAGGGATAAATATTTAAAGCGAACCTGGTTCTTATTTGCATTATTTCTACCTTCTTAGAAGCTTACCTAATAAGTGATAGGATTTGATCCTATGATACTTCATGTTACACATTGGTTAAGTGCATGCCTAGATGAAATCTAAACTTTGTCATGCTGTTTAGAATGAAGATCAACAACATTTATTTCTAACCTATCATTCTTTTTGCTCTTTTTTTAACTAGATCAATTCAGTTTAGCTTGTTATTATAAATATCCATCTTAGATTAGTTCTTGATTATAATTCACTATTATTAGCATAGTATATTACATATTTTACATAGATCTACTATTTGGCCACGGTGGCTCCCAACCACTAAATAATATAAATATTGTGAAATAGTCACTTATTTTTCCTCTATTCCACAAACATATAGTAGGATTATCACAACCCACATCTCATGCATTGAGTTCTTAGGAACTCTAAAATGAGAAGTGTTTCTTAAGCACTCTGGGAACCTATGGTAAACATTTAGGCATCAACAATACCTAAATTCTTTCCATGCAGGTTTACGCACTTTATGATGGAAGTTGTCTTTTCTCAAATTTGCTTATTTGTACATCTAATTTTATTACATTATGTATGTTGATCATATTTTTTGGCATATTGGTTATTTAACTTTAAATCTTGGTATTAGCTTGTTTGTTTTGTAGGTTTTATGGATTACTTCTCCTTTTGTTGGTCTTTGTTTTATTACAGATCAACCACATTATCTGAAGAGGATTCTTGGAGATTCTTGGTGATCACACTTTCTTCCTGGAAAACTTTGGTGGCACCTTCTCTTCTTTCTCTTTCTCTATTGTAATTCCTCTTGAAGGAAGTTTCTATTAATGGGGAGTATTATGTAATTTAAACTCCCTTCTTTATTTTTAAAAGGATTTCTTCAATTTTTAACCCCACATTTAAGCTTAAGGGGGAGTGTTGGATAATTAATATTAATTTATATCCTTCCTATAGGTTTATAGACTTTTCATAAGTTTTAATTATGTGTATATTTAGTTTATTTATTAATACACTTTATTTCCTACCTTTATGAGGTGTCACTCACCTCCCTAATCCACTTATTGGATTTAGAGTTACTTGCATGTGACTCTCCTTCCCCCACTTAGCACACACTTCCCTCCATTCTCTAATGGAATAGGTTGAAAGTGGCACACACAAAGAAGAATTGTAAGGTAATCATGAGATTCCTTGTAACTCTCATTCTTTTCTTCTTGATTTGTAAAAAATCCTTCCTCTCCTCATTCCTCACACTCTCAACACATAACTCATTCATATTGTTCTAAGTCTTGTTCTTTTTCTCTTGGCCTAAGGTCTATATTCTCCTAAGCTTCTATATGATATTATACTTGGAGTTCATCCTTACAAGATTATTAATACTATATTGTGGGTTTTTTTCACCATTTGATGGTTTTCCCCACTTATCAAATATCTTGTCTCATTTGTGGTTTGATCTTCATTGATATAATCTTGTTTATTTTTGCACTCTTTTAGTTTTTATTTCAATGTTTATCAATCATTATTGAACTAAATATTAATAAATGGTAATGCTTGTCATTATACACATTGGACCCAAATTATACTAATTTATTGCACTAGAAATTATCCTAATTCCATATACAACAGTTGGTTCATCCTTTTGCACCAGTTTTTACACCAAAATAATCTATTATAATTCATACAAGGATTCTAAACTACTTTAGTACTTTGGGAATGCAATGATGGAGTCAATCAGACCTTGGGTTCTTAATCACACT